>JBAJHW010000018.1:684519-688975 GCA_037013535.1 Intellagama lesueurii | reverse complement strand
TCCTTCTGCCCACCATTTCTTTCTTTCTTTCATTCATTCTCTCTTTCTCCCACTTTCTTTCTTTCTTTCTTTCTTTCTTTCTGTCTTCCTATCTTCCGTCAATGCTTGCTTGCTTGCTTGCTTGCTTGCTTTCTTTTTTCTTTCTTTCTTTCTTTCTTCCTATCTTCCGTCAATTCTTGCTTACTTACTAACTTAGTTTCTTTCTTTCTTTCTTTCTTTCTTCCTATCTTCCGTCAATGCTTTTTTCTTTTTTTCTTTCTTTCTTTCTTCCTATATTCCTTTCAATGCTTTCTTTCTTTCTTTCTATCATTCTTTCTTTCTTTCTTACTTACTTTCTATCTTTCTTTCTTTCTTTTTCTTCCTATCTTCCGTCAATGCTTTCTTTTTTCCTTTCTTTCTTACTTTCTTTCTTCTTTCCTATCTTCCGTCAATGCTTTTTCTTTCTTTCTATCTTCCGTCAACGCTTTCTTTCTTTCTTTTTTCTTTCTTTCTTTATTCCTATCGTCCGTCAATGTTTTCTATCTTTCTTTCTTTCATTCTATCTTCCTTCAATGCTTTCTTTTTTTCTTTCTTTCTTTCATTCTTTCTTCCTATCTTCCGTCAATGTCTTTTTTCTTTCATTCTTTGTTTCTTTCTTCCTATCTTCCGTCAATGTTTTCTCTCTTTCTTTCTTTCTTTCTTTCTTTCTTAGTATCTTCCGTCAAAGCTTGCCTGCTTTCTTTTTCTTTCTTTCTTTCTCTCTCTCTCTCTTTCTTTCTTTCTTTCTTTCTTTCTTTCTTTCTTTCTTTCTTTCTTTCTTTCTTTCTTTCATCCTATCTTTCATCAATGCTTTCTTTCTTTCTTTCTTTCTTTCTTTCTTTCTTTCTTTCTTTCTTCCTATCTTCCGTCAATGCTTTCTTTCTTTCTTTCTTTCTTTTTTTCTTTCTTTCTTTCTATCTTCCGTCAATGCTTTCTTTCTTTTTTCTTTCTTTCTTTCTTTCTTCCTATCTCCCGTCAATGGTTTCTTTCTTTCTTTCTTTCTTTCTTTCTTTCTTTCTTTTTTCTTTCTTCCCTATCTTCCGTCAATGGTTTCTTTCTTTCTTTCTTTCTTTCTTCCTATCTTCCGTCAATGCTTTTTTCTTTTTTCTTTCTTTCTTTCTTACTATCTTCCGTCAATGCTTCTTTCTTTCTTTCTTTCTTTATTTCTTTCTTTCTTTCTATCTTCCGTCAATGCTTTCTTTCTTTTTTCTTTCTTTCTTTCTTTCTTTCTTCCTATCTTCCGTCAATGGTTTCTTTCTTTCTTTCTTTTTTTTTCTTTCTTCCTATCTTCCGTCAATGCTTGCTTTCTTTCTTTCTTTCTTTCTTTCTTTCTTTTATCCTATCTCTCGTCAATACTTTCTTTCTTTTTTTCTTTCTTTCTTCCTATCTTCCGTCATTGCTTTCTTTCTTTCTTTCTTTCTTTTTTCTTTCTTTCTTTCTATCTTCTGTCAATGCTTTCTTTCTTTTTTCTTTCTTTCTTTCTTTCTTTCTTCCTATCTTCCGTCAATGCTTTCTTTCCTTCCTTATCTCCTTCTTTCTTTCTCTCTTTCTTTCTTTCTTTCTTTCATCCTATCTTTCGTCAATGATTTCTTTTTTTTCTTTCTTTCTGTCTTTCTTCCTATCTTCCATCAATCCTTGATAACTTTCTTTCATTCTTTCTTTCTTTCTTTCTCTTTTCCTATCTTCCATCAATGCTTGCTTGCTTGCTTGCTTGCTTTCTTTCTTTCTTTCTTTCTTTCTTTCTTTCTTTATTCCTATCTTCAATCAATGCTTTCTTTCTTTCTTTCTTTCTTTCATCGTATCTTTCGTAAATGCTTTCTTTCTTTCTTTCTTTCTTTCTTTATTCCTATCATCCGTCAATGCTTTCTTTTCTCTTTCTTTCTTTCTTTCTTTCATTCATTCTTTCTTTCTTTCTTTCTTTCTTTCTTTCTTTCTTTCTTTCTTTCTTTCTTTCTTCCTATCTTCCGTCAATGCTTGCTTACTTACTAACTTAGTTTCTTTCTTTCTTTCTTTCTTTCTTCCTATCTTCCGTCAATGCTTTTTTCTTTTTTTCTTTCTTTCTTTCTTCCTATATTCCGTCAATGCTTTCTTTCTTTCTTTCTTTCTATCTTTCTTTCTTACTTACTTTCTTTCTTTTTTTCTTTCTTTCTTTTTTCTTCCTATCTTCCGTCAATGCTTTCTTTTTTCTTTCTTTCTTTCTTTCTTTCTTTCTTTCTTTCTTTCTTTCTTTCTTTCTTTCTTTCTTTCTTTCTTTCTTTCTTTCTTTCTTTCTTTCTTTCTTTCTTTCTTCTTTCCTATCTTCCGTCAATGCTTTCTTTTTTCTTTCTTACTTACTTTCTTTCTTTCTTTTTCCTTCTGCCCAACATTTCTTTCTTCTTTCATTCATTCTCTCTTTCTCCCACTTTCTTTCTTTCTTTCTTTCTTTCTTTCTTTCTTTCTTTCTTCCTACCTTCCGTGAATGCTTTCTGTTTTCTTTCTTTCTTACTTTCTTTCTTTCTTTCTTTCTTTCTTCCTATCTTCCGTCAATGCTTTCTTTTTTCTATTTTTCTTTCTTTCTTTCTTTCTTCCTATCTTCCGTCATTGCTTGCTTACTTACTTACTTTCTTTCTCTCTTTCTTTCTTTCTGTCGTTCTTTCTTTCTTTCTTTCTTCCTATCTTCCGTCAATGCTTTTTTCTTTTTTTTCTTTCTTTCTTTCTTCCTATCTTCCGTCAATGCTTTCTTTCTTTCTTTTTTTCTTTCTTTCTATCTTTCCTTCTTTCTTACTTTCTTTCTATCTTCATTTCTTTCTTTCTTTTTCTTCCTATCTTCCGTTAATGCTTTCTGCTTTCTTTCTTTCTGTCTTTCTTCTTTCCTATCTTCCGTCAATGCTTTCTTTCTTTTATTCTTTCTTACTTTCTTTCTTCCGCCAACGCTTTCTTTCTTTTTTTCTTTCTTTCTTTCTTTCTTCCTATCTTCCGTCAATGCTTTCTTTTTTCTTTCTTTCTTTCTTTCTTTCTTTCTTTCTTTCTTTCTTTCTTTCTTTCTTTCTTTCTTTCTTTTTCCTTCTGCCCAACATTTCTTTGTTTCTTTCATTCATTCTCTCTTTCTCCCACTTTCTTTCTATCTTTCTTCCTATCTTCCGTCAATGCTTTCTTTCTTTCTTTCTTTCTTTCTTTCTTTCTTTCTTTCTTTCTTTCTTTCTTTCTTTCTTTCTTTCTTTCCTTCATCCTATCTTCCGTCAATGCTTTCTTTCTTTCTTTCTTTTCTTCTTTCTTTCTTTCTATCTTCCGTCAATGCTTTCTTTCTTTTTCCTTTCTGTCTTTCATTCTTTCTTCCTATCTTCCGTCAATGCTTTCTTTCTTTCTTTCTTTTTCTTTCTTTCTTCTTTCTTTCTTCCTATCTTCCATCGATGCTTTATTTTTTCTTTCTTTCTTTCTTTCTTTCTTTCTTTTTCCTTCTGCCCACCATTTCTTTCTTTCTTTCATTCATTCTCTCTTTCTCCCACTTTCTTTCTTTCTTTCTTTCTTTCTTTCTTTCTGTCTTCCTATCTTCCGTCAATGCTTGCTTGCTTGCTTGCCTGCTTGCTTTCTTTTTTCTTTCTTTCTTTCTTTCTTCCTATCTTCCGTCAATTCTTGCTTACTTACTAACTTAGTTTCTTTCTTTCTTTCTTTCTTTCTTCCTATCTTCCGTCAATGCTTTTTTCTTTTTTTCTTTCTTTCTTTCTTCCTATATTCCTTTCAATGCTTTCTTTCTTTCTTTCTATCATTCTTTCTTTCTTTCTTACTTACTTTCTATCTTTCTTTCTTTCTTTTTCTTCCTATCTTCCGTCAATGCTTTCTTTTTTCCTTTCTTTCTTACTTTCTTTCTTCTTTCCTATCTTCCGTCAATGCTTTTTCTTTCTTTCTATCTTCCGTCAACGCTTTCTTTCTTTCTTTTTTCTTTCTTTCTTTATTCCTATCGTCCGTCAATGTTTTCTATCTTTCTTTCTTTCATTCTATCTTCCTTCAATGCTTTCTTTTTTTCTTTCTTTCTTTCATTCTTTCTTCCTATCTTCGTCAATGCTTTTTTCTTTCATTCTTTGTTTCTTTCTTCCTATCTTCCGTCAATGTTTTCTCTCTTTCTTCTTTCTTTCTTTCTTTCTTAGTATCTTCCGTCAAAGCTTGCCTGCTTTCTTTTTCTTTCTTTCTTTCTCTCTCTCTCTCTTTCTTTCTTTCTTTCTTTCTTTCTTTCTTTCTTTCTTTCTTTCTTTCTTTCATCCTATCTTTCATCAATGCTTTCTTTCTTTCTTTCTTTCTTTCTTTCTTTCTTTCTTTCTTTCTTTCTTCCTATCTTCCGTCAATGCTTTCTTTCTTTCTTTCTTTCTTTTTTTCTTTCTTTCTTTCTATCTTCCGTCAATGCTTTCTTTCTTTTTCTTTCTTTCTTTCTTTCTTCCTATCTCCCGTCAATGGTTTCTTTCTT
>JBAJHW010000018.1:669519-682019 GCA_037013535.1 Intellagama lesueurii | reverse complement strand
CCCGCCATTTCTTCTTTCATTCATACATTCTCTCTTTTCTCAAACTTTCTTTCTTTCTTTCTTCCTATCTTCCATCACTGCTTGCTTACTTTCTTTCTCTTTTTTCTTTCTTTTTGTCTTTCTCCTTTCCTATCTTCCGTCAATGCTTTCTTTCTTTCTTTCATTCTTTCTTTCTTCCAATCTTCCGTCAATACTTTTTTCTTTTTTCTTTTCTTTGTTTCTATCTATCTTCCGTCAATGCTTCCTTTCTATTTTCTTTCTTTCTTTCTTTCTTCCTATCTTCAATCAATGCTTTCTTTCTTTCCTTCTTTCTTTCTTTCTTTTTTTCATTCTTTCTTTCATCGTATCTTTCGTCAATGTTTTCTTTCTTTCCTTCTTTCTCTCTTTCTTTCTTTCTTTCTTTCTTTCTTTCTTTCTTTCTTTCTTTCTTTCTTTCTTTCTTTCTTTCTTTCTTTCTTTCTTTCTTCCTTCCTATCTTCCATCAATGCTTTTTTCTTTTTTTCTATCTTTCTGTCTTCCTATCTTCCGTCAATGCTTTCTTTCTTTCTTTCTTTCTTTCTTTCTTTCTTTCTTTCTTTCTTACTATCTTCCGTCAATGCTTTCTTTTTTCTTTCTTTCTTTCTTTCTTTCTTCCTATCTTCCGTCAATGCTTGCTTACTTACTAACTTAGTTTCGTACTTTCTTTCTTTCTTTCTTTCTTTCTTTCTTTTTTCCTATCTTCCGTCAATGCTTTCTTTCTTTCTTTCTTTCTTTCTTCCAATCTTCCGTCAATACTTTTTTCTTTTTTCTTTTCTTTGTTTCTATCTATCTTCCGTCAATGCTTCCTTTCTATTTTCTTTCTTTCTTTCTTTCTTCCTATCTTCAATCAATGCTTTCTTTCTTTCCTTCTTTCTTTCTTTCTTTTTTTCATTCTTTCTTTCATCGTATCTTTTGTCAATGTTTTCTTTCTTTCCTTCTTTCTCTCTTTCTTTCTTTCTTTCTTTCTTTCTTTCTTTCTTTCTTTCTTTCTTCTTTCTTCCTATCTTCCATCAATGCTTTTTTCTTTTTTTCTATCTTTCTGTCTTCCTATCTTCCGTCAATGCTTTCTTTCTTTCTTTCTTTCTTTCTTTCTTTCTTTCTTTCTTTCTTACTATCTTCCGTCAATGCTTTCTTTTTCTTTCTTTCTTTCTTTCTTTCTTCCTATCTTCCGTCAATGCTTGCTTACTTACTAACTTAGTTTCGTACTTTCTTTCTTTCTTTCTTTCTTTCTTTCTTTTTTCCTATCTTCCGTCAATGCTTTCTTTCTTTCTTTCTTTCTTTCTTTCTTCCTATCTTCCGTCAATGCTTTTTTCTTTTTTCTTTCTTTCTTTCTTTCTTACTATCTTCCGTCAATGCTTTCTTTCTTTCTTTCTTTCTTTCTTTCTTTCTTTCTTTCTTTCTTTCTTTCTTTCTTCCTATCTTCCGTCAATGCTTTCTTTCTTTCTTTCTTTGTATTTTTCTTTCTTTCTTTCTATCTTCCGTCAATGCTTTCTTTCTTTTTTCTTTCTTTCTTTCTTTCTTAATATCTCCCGTCAATGGTTTCTTTCTTTCTTTCTTTCTTTTTTCTTTCTTCCTATCTTCCGTCAATGGTTTCTTTCTTTCTTTCTTTCTTTCTTCCTATCTTCCGTCAATGCTTTTTTCTTTTTTCTTTCTTTCTTTCTTTCTTACTATCTTCCGTCAATGCTTTCTTTCTTTCTTTTTTTCTTTCTTTCTTTCTATCTTCCGTGAATGCTTTCTTTCTTTTTTCTTTCTTTCTTTCTTTCTTCCTATCTTCCGTCAATGCTTTCTTTCTTTCTTCCTTTCTTTTTTTTTCTTTCTTCCTATCTTCCGTCAATGCTTTCTTACTTACTTTCTTTCTTTCTTTCTTTTATCCTATCTCTCGTCAATGCTTTCTTTCTTTTTTTCTTTCTTTCTTCCTATCTTCCGTCATTGCTTTCTTTCTTTCTTTCTTTCTTTCTTTCTTTTTTTCTTTCTTTCTTTCTATCTTCTGTCAATGCTTTCTTTCTTTTTTCTTTCTTTCTTTCTTTATTTCTTTCTCCTATCTTCCGTCAATGCTCTCTTTCCTTCCTTATCTCCTTCTTTCTTTCTCTCTTTCTTTCTTTCTTTCTTTCATCCTATCTTTCGTCAATGCTTTCTTTTTTTTCTTTCTTTCTGTCTTTCTTCCTATCTTCCATCAATCCTTGATAACTTTCTTTCATTCTTTCTTTCTTTCTTTCTTTCTCTTTTCCTATCTTCCATCAATGCTTGCTTGCTTGCTTGCTTGCTTGCTTGCTTGCTTTCTTGCTTTCTTCTTTCATTCTTTATTCCTATCTTCAATCAATGCTTTCTTTCTTTCTTTCTATCTTTCTTTCTTACTTACTTTCTTTTTTTCTTTCTTTCTTTTTCTTCCTATCTTCCGTCAATGCTTTCTTTTTTCTTTCTTTCTTTCTTTCTTTCTTCTTTCCTATCTTCCGTCAATGCTTTCTTTTTCTTTCTTACTTTCTTTCTTTCTTTCTTTTTCCTTCTGCCCAACATTTCTTTCTTCTTTCATTCATTCTCTCTTTATCCCACTTTCTTTTTTTCTTTCTTTCTTTATTCCTATCGTCCGTCAATGTTTTCTTTCTTTCTTTCTTTCTTTCTTTCTTACATCCTATCTTTCATCAATGCTTTCCTTTTTTCTTTCTTTCTTTCATTCTTTCTTCCTATCTTCCGTCAATGCTTTTTTCTTTCTTTCTTTCTTTCTTTCTTCCTATCTTCCATCAATTTTTTCTTTCTTTCTTTCTTTCTTTCTTAGTATCTTCCGTCAATGCTTGCCTGCTTTCTATATTTCTTTCTTTCTTTCTTTCTTTCTTTCTTTCTTTCATCCTATCTATCATCAATGCTTTCTTTCTTTCCTTCTTTCTTTCTTTCTTTCTTTCTTTCTTTCTTCCTATTTTCCGTCAATGCTTACTTTCTTTCTTTTTTTATTTCTTTTTTTCATTCTTTATATCTATCTTCCATCAATGCTTTCTTTCTTTTTTCTTTCTTTCTTTCTTCCTATCTTCTGTCAATGGTTTCTTTCTTTCTTTCTTTCTTTTTTCTTTCTTCCTATCTTCCGTAAATGCTTGCTTACTTTCTTTCTTTCTTTCTTTCTTTCTTTCTTCCTATCTTCCGTCAACGCTTTTTTTCTTTTTTCTTTCTTTCTTTCTTTCTTCCTATCTTCCATCAATTCTTTCTTTTTTCTTTCTTTCTTTCTTTCTCTCTTTTACCTTCTGCCCGCCATTTCTTTCTTTCATTCATACATTCTCTCTTTCTCAAACTTTCTTTCTTTCTTTCTTCCTATCTTCCATCACTGCTTGCTTACTTTCTTTCTCTTTTTTCTTTCTTTCTGTCTTTCTCCTTTCCTATCTTCCGTCAATGCTTTCTTTCTTTCTTTCATTCTTTCTTTCTTCCAATCTTCCGTCAATACTTTTTTCTTTTTTCTTTTCTTTGTTTCTATCTATCTTCCGTCAATGCTTCCTTTCTATTTTCTTTCTTTCTTTCTTTCTTCCTATCTTCAATCAATGCTTTCTTTCTTTCCTTCTTTCTTTCTTTCTTTTTTTCATTCTTTCTTTCATCGTATCTTTCGTCAATGTTTTCTTTCTTTCCTTCTTTCTCTCTTTCTTTCTTTCTTTCTTTCTTTCTTTCTTTCTTTCTTTCTTTCTTTCTTTCTTTCTTTCTTTCTTCCTTCCTATCTTCCATCAATGCTTTTTTCTTTTTTTCTATCTTTCTGTCTTCCTATCTTCCGTCAATGCTTTCTTTCTTTCTTTCTTTCTTTCTTTCTTTCTTTCTTTCTTTCTTACTATCTTCCGTCAATGCTTTCTTTTTTCTTTCTTTCTTTCTTTCTTTCTTCCTATCTTCCGTCAATGCTTGCTTACTTACTAACTTAGTTTCGTACTTTCTTTCTTTCTTTCTTTCTTCCTATCTTCCGTCAATGCTTTCTTTCTTTTCTTTCTTTCTTTCTTCCAATCTTCCGTCAATACTTTTTTCTTTTTTCTTTTCTTTGTTTCTATCTATCTTCCGTCAATGCTTCCTTTCTATTTTCTTTCTTTCTTTCTTTCTTCCTATCTTCAATCAATGCTTTCTTTCTTTCCTTCTTTCTTTCTTTCTTTTTTTCATTCTTTCTTTCATCGTATCTTTTGTCAATGTTTTCTTTCTTTCCTTCTTTCTCTCTTTCTTTCTTTCTTTCTTTCTTTCTTTCTTTCTTTCTTTCTTTCTTTCTTTCTTTCTTTCTTTCTTTCTTTCTTCCTATCTTCCATCAATGCTTTTTTCTTTTTTTCTATCTTTCTGTCTTCCTATCTTCCGTCAATGCTTTCTTTCTTTCTTTCTTTCTTTCTTTCTTTCTTTCTTTCTTTCTTTCTTACTATCTTCCGTCAATGCTTTCTTTTTTCTTTCTTTCTTTCTTTCTTTCTTCCTATCTTCCGTCAATGCTTGCTTACTTACTAACTTAGTTTCGTACTTTCTTTCTTTCTTTCTTTCTTTTTTCCTATCTTCCGTCAATGCTTTCTTTCTTTCTTTCTTTCTTTCTTTCTTTCTTCTTTCTTCCTATCTTCCGTCAATGCTTTTTTCTTTTTTCTTTCTTTCTTTCTTTCTTACTATCTTCCGTCAATGCTTTCTTTCTTTCTTTCTTTCTTTCTTTCTTTCTTTCTTTCTTTCTTTCTTTCTTTCTTCCTATCTTCCGTCAATGCTTTCTTTCTTTCTTTCTTTGTATTTTCTTTCTTTCTTTCTATCTTCCGTCAATGCTTTCTTTCTTTTTTCTTTCTTTCTTTCTTTCTTAATATCTCCCGTCAATGGTTTCTTTCTTTCTTTCTTTCTTTTTTCTTTCTTCCTATCTTCCGTCAATGGTTTCTTTCTTTCTTTCTTTCTTTCTTCCTATCTTCCGTCAATGCTTTTTTCTTTTTTCTTTCTTTCTTTCTTTCTTACTATCTTCCGTCAATGCTTTCTTTCTTTCTTTTTTTTCTTTCTTTCTTTCTATCTTCCGTGAATGCTTTCTTTCTTTTTTCTTTCTTTCTTTCTTTCTTCCTATCTTCCGTCAATGCTTTCTTTCTTTCTTCCTTTCTTTTTTTTTCTTTCTTCCTATCTTCCGTCAATGCTTTCTTACTTACTTTCTTTCTTTCTTTCTTTTATCCTATCTCTCGTCAATGCTTTCTTTCTTTTTTTCTTTCTTTCTTCCTATCTTCCGTCATTGCTTTCTTTCTTTCTTTCTTTCTTTCTTTCTTTTTTTCTTTCTTTCTTTCTATCTTCTGTCAATGCTTTCTTTCTTTTTTCTTTCTTTCTTTCTTTATTTCTTTCTTCCTATCTTCCGTCAATGCTCTCTTTCCTTCCTTATCTCCTTCTTTCTTTCTCTCTTTCTTTCTTTCTTTCTTTCATCCTATCTTTCGTCAATGCTTTCTTTTTTTTCTTTCTTTCTGTCTTTCTTCCTATCTTCCATCAATCCTTGATAACTTTCTTTCATTCTTTCTTTCTTTCTTTCTCTTTTCCTATCTTCCATCAATGCTTGCTTGCTTGCTTGCTTGCTTGCTTGCTTGCTTTCTTGCTTTCTTTCTTTCATTCTTTATTCCTATCTTCAATCAATGCTTTCTTTCTTTCTTTCTATCTTTCTTTCTTACTTACTTTCTTTTTTTCTTTCTTTCTTTTTCTTCCTATCTTCCGTCAATGCTTTCTTTTTTCTTTCTTTCTTTCTTTCTTTCTTCTTTCCTATCTTCCGTCAATGCTTTCTTTTTTCTTTCTTACTTTCTTTCTTTCTTTCTTTTTCCTTCTGCCCAACATTTCTTTCTTCTTTCATTCATTCTCTCTTTCTCCCACTTTCTTTTTTTCTTTCTTTCTTTATTCCTATCGTCCGTCAATGTTTTCTTTCTTTCTTTCTTTCTTTCTTACATCCTATCTTTCATCAATGCTTTCCTTTTTTCTTTCTTTCTTTCATTCTTTCTTCCTATCTTCCGTCAATGCTTTTTTCTTTCTTTCTTTCTTTCTTTCTTCCTATCTTCCATCAATTTTTTCTTTCTTTCTTTCTTTCTTTCTTAGTATCTTCCGTCAATGCTTGCCTGCTTTCTATATTTCTTTCTTTCTTTCTTTCTTTCTTTCTTTCATCCTATCTATCATCAATGCTTTCTTTCTTTCCTTCTTTCTTTCTTTCTTTCTTTCTTTCTTCCTATTTTCCGTCAATGCTTACTTTCTTTCTTTTTTTATTTCTTTTTTTCTTTCTTTATATCTATCTTCCATCAATGCTTTCTTTCTTTTTTCTTTCTTTCTTTCTTCCTATCTTCTGTCAATGGTTTCTTTCTTTCTTTCTTTCTTTTTTCTTTCTTCCTATCTTCCGTAAATGCTTGCTTACTTTCTTTCTTTCTTTCTTTCTTTCTTCCAATCTTCCGTCAATACTTTTTTCTTTTTTCTTTTCTTTGTTTCTATCTATCTTCCGTCAATGCTTCCTTTCTATTTTCTTTCTTTCTTTCTTTCTTCCTATCTTCAATCAATGCTTTCTTTCTTTCCTTCTTTCTTCTTTCTTTTTTTCATTCTTTCTTTCATCGTATCTTTCGTCAATGTTTTCTTTCTTTCCTTCTTTCTCTCTTTCTTTCTTTCTTTCTTTCTTTCTTTCTTTCTTTCTTTCTTCCTATCTTCCATCAATGCTTTTTTCTTTTTTTCTATCTTTCTGTCTTCCTATCTTCCGTCAATGCTTTCTTTCTTTCTTTCTTTCTTTCTATCTTTCTTTCTTTCTTTCTTTCTTACTATCTTCCGTCAATGCTTTCTTTTTTCTTTCTTTCTTTCTTTCTTTCTTCCTATCTTCCGTCAATGCTTGCTTACTTACTAACTTAGTTTCGTACTTTCTTTCTTTCTTTCTTTCTTTCTTTCTTTTTTCCTATCTTCCGTCAATGCTTTCTTTCTTTCTTTCTTTCTTTCTTTCTTCCTATCTTCCGTCAATGCTTTTTTCTTTTTTCTTTCTTTCTTTCTTTCTTACTATCTTCCGTCAATGCTTTCTTTCTTTCTTTCTTTCTTTCTTTCTTTCTTTCTTTCTTTCTTTCTTTCTTTCTTTCTTTCTTTCTTTCTTTCTTTCCTTCTTTCTTCCTATCTTCCGTCAATGCTTTCTTTCTTTCTTTCTTTCTATTTTTCTTTCTTTCTTTCTATCTTCCGTCAATGCTTTCTTTCTTTTTTCTTTCTTTCTTTCTTTCTTAATATCTCCCGTCAATGGTTTCTTTCTTTCTTTCTTTCTTTTTTCTTTCTTCCTATCTTCCGTCAATGGTTTCTTTCTTTCTTTCTTTCTTTCTTCCTATCTTCGGTCAATGCTTTTTTCTTTTTTCTTTCTTTCTTTCTTTCTTACTATCTTCCGTCAATGCTTTCTTTCTTTCTTTCTTTCTTTCTTTCTATCTTCCGTGAATGCTTTCTTTCTTTTTTCTTTCTTTCTTTCTTTCTTCCTATCTTCCGTCAATGCTTTCTTTCTTTCTTCCTTTCTTTTTTTTTCTTTCTTCCTATCTTCCGTCAATGCTTTCTTACTTACTTTCTTTCTTTCTTTCTTTTATCCTATCTCTCGTCAATGCTTTCTTTCTTTCTTCCTTTCTTTTTTTTTCTTTCTTCCTATCTTCCGTCATTGCTTTCTTTCTTTCTTTCTTTCTTTCTTTCTTTCTTTCTTTTTTTCTTTCTTTCTTTCTATCTTCTGTCAATGCTTTCTTTCTTTTTTCTTTCTTTCTTTCTTTCTTTTTTCCTATCTTCCGTCAATGCTCTCTTTCCTTCCTTATCTCCTTCTTTCTTTCTCTCTCTCTTTCTTTCTTTCTTTCATCCTATCTTTCGTCAATGCTTTCTTTTTTTTCTTTCTTTCTGTCTTTCTTCCTATCTTCCATCAATCCTTGATAACTTTCTTTCATTCTTTCTTTCTTTCTTTCTTTCTCTTTTCCTATCTTCCATCAATGCTTGCTTGCTTGCTTGCTTGCTTGCTTGCTTGCTTTCTTGCTTGCTTTCTTTCTTTCTTTATTCCTATCTTCAATCAATGCTTTCTTTCTTTCTTTCTATCTTTCTTTCTTACTTACTTTCTTTTTTTCTTTCTTTCTTTTTCTTCCTATCTTCCGTCAATGCTTTCTTTTTTCTTTCTTTCTTTCTTTCTTTCTTTCTTCTTTCCTATCTTCCGTCAATGCTTTCTTTTTTCTTTCTTACTTTCTTTCTTTCTTTCTTTTTCCTTCTGCCCAACATTTCTTTCTTCTTTCATTCATTCTCTCTTTCTCCCACTTTCTTTTTTTCTTTCTTTCTTTATTCCTATCGTCCGTCAATGTTTTCTTTCTTTCTTTCTTTCTTTCTTACATCCTATCTTTTATCAATGCTTTCCTTTTTTCTTTCTTTCTTTCATTCTTTCTTCCTATCTTCCGTCAATGCTTTTTTCTTTCTTTCTTTCTTTCTTTCTTCCTATCTTCCATCAATTTTTTCTTTCTTTCTTTCTTTCTTTCTTAGTATCTTCCGTCAATGCATGCCTGCTTTCTATATTTCTTTCTTTCTTTCTTTCTTTCATCCTATCTATCATCAATGCTTTCTTTCTTTCTTTCTTTCTTTCTTTCTTTCTTCCTATTTTTCCTCAATGCCTACTTTCTTTCTTTTTTTATTTCTTTTTTTCTTTCTTTATCTCTATCTTCCGTCAATGCTTTCTTTCTTTTTTCTTTCTTTCTTTCTTCCTATCTTCTGTCAATGGTTTCTTTCTTTCTTTCTTTCTTTTTTTCTTTCTTCCTATCTTCCGTAAATGCTTGCTTACTTTCTTTCTTTCTTTCTTTCTTTCTTCCTATCTTCCGTCAATGCTTTTTTCTTTTTTTCTTTCTTTCTGTCTTCCTATCTTCCGTCAATGCTTTCTTTCTTTCTTTCTTTCTTTCTTTCTTTCTTTCTTTCTTTCTTTCTTTCTTTCTTTCTTTCTTTCTTTCTTTCTTTCTTCCTTCCTATCTTCCGTCAATGCTTTTTTCTTTCTTTCTTTCTTTCCTTCTTTCATTCATTCATTCATTCATTCTATCTTCCGTCAATGCTTCCTTTCTATTTTCTTTCTTTCTTTCTTTCTTCCTATCTTCCGTCAATGCTTTCGTTCTTTCTCTCTTTCTTTCTTTCATCGTATGTTTCGTCAATGCTTTCTTTCTTTCTTTCTTTCTTTCTTTCTTTCTTTCTTTCTTTCTTTCTTTCTTTCTTTCTCCTTTCCTATCTTCCATCAATGCTTTCTTTCTTTCTTTCTTTCTTTCTTTCTTTCTTTCTTTCTTTCTTTCTTTCTTTCATTCATTCATTCTATCTTCCGTCAAAGCTTCCTTTCTATTTTCTTTCTTTCTTTCTTTCTTCCTATCTTCCGTCAATGCTTTCTTTCTTTCTTTCTTTCTTTCTTTCTTCCTATCTTCCGTCAATGCTTTTTTCTTTTTTTCTTTCTTTCTGTCTTCCTATCTTCCGTCAATGCTTTCTTTCTTTCTTTCTTTCTTTCTTTCTTCCTATCTTCCGTCAATGCTTTTTTCTTTCTTTCTTTCTTTCTTTCTTTCTTCCTATCTTCCGTCAATGCTTGCTTACTTACTTACTTAGTTTCTTTCTTTCTTTCTTTCTTTCTTCCTATCTTCCGTCAATGCTTTTTTCTTTTTTTCTTTCTATCTTTCTTCCTATATTCCGTCAATGCTTTCTTTCTTTCTTTCTATCTTTCTTTCTTTCTTACTTACTTTCTTTCTTTCTTTCTTTCTTTCTTTCTTTCTTTTTCTTCCTATCTTCCGTCAATGCTTTCTTTTTTCTTTCTTTCTTTGTTTCTTTCTTTCTTTCTTCTTTCCTATCTTCCGTCAATGCTTTCTTTCTTTCTTTCAATCTTCCGTCAACGCTTTCATTCATTTATATTTCTTTCGCTCTTTCTTCCTATCTTCCGTCAATGCTTCCTTTTTTCTATCTTACTTTCTTTCTTTCTTTCTTTCTTTCTTTCTTTCTTTCATCCTATCTTTCATCAATGCTTTCTTTTTTTCTTTCTTTCTTTCATTCTTTCTTCCTATATTCCGTCAATGCTTTTTTCTTTCTTTCTTTCTTTCTTTCTTCCTGTCTTCCGTCAATGCTTTCTTTCTTTCTTTCTTTCTTTCTTTCTTTCTTTCTTTCTTTCTTCCTATCTTCCTTCAATGCTTTTTTCTTTTTTTCTTTCTTTCTTTCTTCCTATATTCCTTTCAATGCTTTCTTTCTTTCTATCTATCTTTCTTTCTTTCTTTCTTTCTTTCTTTCTTTTATCCTATCTATCGTCAATACTTTCATTCTTTCTTTCTTTCTTTCTTTCTTTCTTCCTATCTTCCGTTATTGCTTTCTTTCTTTCTTTCTTTCTTTCTTTTTTTCTTTCTTTCTATCTTCTGTCAATGCTTTCTTTCTTTTTTCTTTCTTTCTTTCTTCGTATCTTCCATCAATGCTTTCTTTCCTTCCTTAATTCCTTCTTCCTTTCTTTCTTTCTTTCTTTCTTTCATCCTATCTTTCGTCAATGCTTTCTTTTTTTTCTTTCTTTCTGTCTTTCTTCCTATCTTCCATCAAAGCTTGCTTACATTCTTAAATTCTTTCTTTCTTTCTTTCTTTCTCCTTTCCTATCTTCCATCAATGCTTTCTTTCTTTCTTTCTTTCTTTCTTTCTTTCTTTCTTTCTTTCTTTCTTTCTTTCTTTCATTCATTCATTCATTAATTCTATCTTCCGTCAATGCTTCCTTTCTATTTTCTTTCTTTCTTTCTTTCTTCCTATCTTCCGTCAATGCTTTCTTTCTTTCTTTCTTTCTTTCTTTCTTTCTTTCTTTCTTTCTTTCTTTCTTTCTTTCTTTCTTCCTATCTTCCGTCAATGCTTTTTTCTTTTTTTCTTTCTTTCTGTCTTCCTATCTTCCGTCAATGCTTTCTTTCTTTCTTTCTTTCTTTCTTTCTTTCTCTCTTTCTTTCTTTCTTTCTTTCTTCCTATCTTCCGTCAATGCTTTCTTTTTTCTATTTTTCTTTCTTTCTTTCTTTCTTCCTATCTTCCGTCAATGCTTGCTTACTTACTTACTTTCTTTCTCTCTTTCTTTCTTTCTGTCGTTCTTTCTTTCTTTCTTTCTTCCTATCTTCCGTCAATGCTTTTTTCTTTTTTTTCTTTCTTTCTTTCTTCCTATCTTCCGTCAATGCTTTCTTTCTTTCTTTTTTTCTTTTTTTCTATCTTTCTTTCTTTCTTACTTTCTTTCTATCTTTATTTCTTTCTTTCTTTTTCTTCCTATCTTCCGTTAATGCTTTCTGCTTTCTTTCTTTCTTTCTTTCTTCTTTCCTATCTTCCGTCAATGCTTTCTTTCTTTTATTCTTTCTTTCTTTCTTTCTTCCGCCAACGCTTTCTTTCTTTTTTCTTTCTTTCTTTCTTTCTTCCTATCTTCCGTCAATGCTTTCTTTTTTCTTTCTTTCTTTCTTTCTTTCTTTCTTTCTTTCTTTCTTTCTTTCTTTCTTTCTTTCTTTTTTATTCTGCCCAACATTTCTTTGTTTCTTTCATTCATTCTCTCTTTCTCCCACTTTCTTTCTATCTTTCTTCCTATCTTCCGTCAATGCTTTCTTTCTTTCTTTCTTTCTTTCTTTCTTTCTTTCTTTCTTTCTTTCCTTCATCCTATCTTCCGTCAATGCTTTCTTTCTTTCTTTCTTTTCTTCTTTCTTTCTTTCTATCTTCCGTCTATGCTTTCTTTCTTTCTCCTTTCTGTCTTTCATTCTTTCTTCCTATCTTCCGTCAATGCTTTCTTTCTTTCTTTCTTTTTCTTTCTTTCTTTCTTTCTTTCTTTCTTTCTTCCTATCTTCCATCGATGCTTTATTTTTTCTTTCTTTCTTTCTTTCTTTCTTTTTCCTTCTGCCCACCATTTCTTTCTTTCTTTCATTCATTCTCTCTTTCTCCCACTTTCTTTCTTTCTTTCTTTCTTTCTTTCTTTCTTTCTTTCTTTCTTTCTTTCTTTCTTTCTTTCTTTCTGTCTTCCTATCTTCCGTCAATGCTTGCTTGCTTGCTTGCTTGCTTTCTTTTTTCTTTCTTTCTTTCTTTCTTCCTATCTTCCGTCAATTCTTGCTTACTTACTAACTTAGTTTCTTTCTTTCTTTCTTTCTTTCTTTCTTTCTTTCTTTCTTTCTTTCTTTCTTTCTTTCTTTCTTCCTATCTTCCTTCAATGCTTTTTTCTTTTTTCTTTCTTTCTTTCTTCCTATATTCCTTTCAATGCTTTCTTTCTTTCTTTCTATCATTCTTTCTTTCTTTCTTACTTACTTTCTATCTTTCTTTCTTTCTTTTTCTTCCTATCTTCCGTCAATGCTTTCTTTTTTGCTTTCTTTCTTACTTTCTTTCTTCTTTCCTATCTTCCGTCAATGCTTTCTTTCTTTCTTTCTATCTTCCGTCAACGCTTTCTTTCTTTCTTTTTTCTTTCTTTCTTTCTTTCTTTCTTTCATTCATTCATTCATTCATTCTATCTTCCGTCAATGCTTTCTTTCTATTTTCTTTCTTTCTTTCTTTCTTCCTATCTTCCGTCAATGCTTTCTTTCTTTCTTTCTTTCTTTCTT
>JBAJHW010000018.1:652019-654519 GCA_037013535.1 Intellagama lesueurii | reverse complement strand
TTCTTTCTTTCTTACTTTCTTTATATCTTTCTTTCTTTTCTTTCTTTCTTTTTCTTCCTATCTTCCGTCAATGCTTTCTGCTTTCTTTCTTTCTTTCTTTCTTTCTTTCTTCTTTCCTATCTTCCGTCAATGCTTTCTTTCTTTATTCTTTCTTTCTTTCTTTCTTTCTTTCTTCCGTCAACGCTTTTTTTCTTTTTTCTTTCTTTCTTTCTTTCTTCCTATCTTCGTCAATGCTTTCTGTTTTCTTTCTTTCCTTCTTTCTTTCTTTCTTTTTTATTCTGCCCAACATTTCTTTGTTCTTTCATTCATTCTCTCTTTCTCCCACTTTCTTTCTTCCTTTCTTCCTATCTTCCGTCAATGCTTTCTTTCTTTCTTTCTTTCTTTCTTTCTTTCTTTCTTTCTTTCTTTCTTTCTTTCTTTCATCCTATCTTCCGTCAATACTTTCTTTCTTTCTTTTCTTCTTTCTTTCTTTCTATCTTCCGTCAATGCTTTCTTTCTTTTTTTCTTTCTTTCTTTCATTCTTTCTTCCTATCTTCCGGTCAATGCTTTTTTCTTTCTTTCTTTCTTTCTATCTTCTGTCAATGCTTTCTTTCTTTTTTTCTTTCTTTCTTTCTTTCTTCCTATCTTCTCTCAATTCTTTCTTTTCCTTCCTTCTTTCTTTCTTTCTTTCATCCTATCTTTCGTCAATGCTTTCTTTTTTTTCTTTCTTTCAGTCTTTCTTCCTATCTTCCGTCAATGCTTTCTTTTTTCTTTCTTTCTTTCTTTCTTTCTTCCTATCTTCCCTCAATGCTTGCTTACTTACTAACTTAGTTTCTTTCTTTCTTTCTTTCTTTCTTTCTTTCTTTCTTCCTTTTTCTTCCTATCTTCCCTCAATGCTTTCTGCTTTCTTTCTTTCTTTCTTTATTCTTTTCTATCTTCCGTCAATGCTTTCGTTCTTTTATTCTTTTTTCTTTCTATCTTCTGTCAACGCTTTCTTTTTTTTTTCTTTCTTTCTTTCTTCCTATCTTCCGTCAATGCTTTCTTTTTTCTTTCTTACTTTCTTTCTTTCTTTCTTTTTCCTTCTGCCCAACATTTCTTTGTTTCTTTCATTCATTCTCTCTTTCTCCCACTTTCTTTCTTTCTTTCTTCCTATCTTCCGTCAATGCTTTCTTTCTTACTTTACTTTCTTTCTTTCTTTCATCCTATCTTTCGTCAATGCTTTCTTTCTTTCTTCTTTCTTTCTTTCTTTCTTCTTATCTTCCGTCATGCTTTCTTTCTTTCTTTCTTTCCTTTCTTTCTTTTTTTCTTTCTTCTTTCTTTCTTTCTTTCTTTCTTTCTTCTCCTTTCCTATCTTCAATCAATGCTTTCTTTCTTTCTTTCTTTCTTTCTTTTCATTCATTCATTCATTCATTCATTCTATCTTCCGTCAATGCTTCCTTTCTATTTTCTTTCTTTCTTTCTCTCTTCCTATCTTCCGTCAATGCTTTCTTTCTTTCTTTCTTTCTTTCTTTCTTTTCTTTCTTTCTTTCTTTCTTTCTTCCTATCTTCCGTCAATGCTTTCTTTCTTTCTTTCATTCATTCTTTCTTTCTTTCTTTCTTTCTTTCTTTCTTTCTTTCTTTCTTTCTTTCTTCCTATCTTCCGTCAATGCTTTTTTCTTTCTTTCTTTCTTCCTTCCTATCTTCCGTCAATGATTTCTTTCTTTCTTTCTTTCCTTCTTTCTTTCTTTCTTTCTTTCTTTCTTTCTTTCTTTCTTTCTTTCTTCTTTCTTTCTTTCTTTCTTTCTTTCTTCCTATCTTCCGTCAATGCTTTCTTTTTTCTTTCTTTCTTACTTTCTTTCTTTCTTTCTTTCTTTCTTTCTTTCTTTCTCTCTTTCTTCTTTCTTTCTGTCGTTCGTTCTTTCTTTCTTTCTTCCTATCTTCCGTCAATGCTTTTTTTCTCTTTTTTCTTTCTTTCTTTCTTCCTATCTTCCGTCAATGCTTTCTGCTTTCCTCCTTTCTTTTCTTTCTTGTTTCCTATCTTCCGTCAAGGCTTTCTTTCTTTTCTTTCTTTATTTCTTTCTATCTTCCTTCAACACTTTCTTTCTTTTTTCTTTCTTTCTGTCTTTCTTCCTATCTTCCATCAATGCTTTCTTTTTTCTTTCTTTCTTTCTATCTTTCTTTCTTTCTTTTTCCTTTCTGCCCAACATTTCTTTGTTTCCTTCATTCATTCTCTCTTTCTCCCACTTCTTTCTTTCTTTTTTTTGATCGTCCCGTCAATTTTTTCTTTCTTTCTTTCTTTCTATCTTTCTTTCTTTCTTTCTTTCTTTCTTTCTTTCATCCTATCTTCCGTCAATGCTTTCTTTCTTTCTTTCATTTTTCTTTCTTTCTTTCTATCTTTCATCAATGCTTTCTTTTTTTCTTTTTCTTTCTTTCTTTCTTCGTATCTTCCGTCAATGCTTTCTTTCTTTCTTTCTTTCTTTCTTTCTTTCTTTCTTTCTTTTTTTCTTTCTTTCTTCCTATCTTCCATCGATGCTTTATTTTT
>JBAJHW010000018.1:618903-646519 GCA_037013535.1 Intellagama lesueurii | reverse complement strand
GGAAGAAAGAAAGTGGGAGAAAGAGAGAATGAATGAAAGAAACAAAGAAATGTTGGGCAGAATAAAAAAGAAAGAAAGAAAGAAGGAAAGAAAGAAAACAGAAAGCATTGACGGAAGATAGGAAGAAAGAAAGAAAGAAAGAAAAAAGAAAAAAAGCGTTGACGGAAGAAAGAAAGAAAGAAAGAAAGAAAGAATAAAAGAAAGAAAGCATTGGCGGAAGATAGGAAAGAAGAAAGAAAGAAAGAAAGAAAGAAAGAAAGCAGAAAGCATTGACGGAAGATAGGAAGAAAAAGAAAGAAAGAAAGAAAGAAAGATATAAAGAAAGTAAGAAAGAAAGAAAGAAAGAAAGAAAGAAAAAAGGAAAGAAAGAAAGCATTGATGGAAGATAGGAAGAAAGAAAGAAAGAAAGAACGACAGAAAGAAAGAAAGAAAGGAAGGAAGAAAGAGAGAGAGAAAGTAAGTAAGTAAGCAAGCATTGACGGAAGATAGGAAGAAAGAAAAAAAGAAAGAAAAAAAGAAAAAAGAAAGCATTGACGGAAGATAGGAAGAAAGAAAGAAAGAAAGAAAGAAAGAAAGAAAGAAAGTAAGAAAGAAAGAAAAAAGAAAGGATTGACGGAAGATAGGAAGAAAGAATGAAAGAAAGAAAGAAAGAAAGAAAGCATTGACGGAAGATAGGAAGACAGAAAGAAAGAAAAAAAGAAAAAAGCATTGACGGAAGATAGGAAGAAAGAAAGAAAGAAAGAAAGAAAGAAAGAAAGAAAGAAAGAAAGAAAGAAAGAAAGAAAGAAAGAAAGAAAGAAAGAAAGAAAGCATTGACGGAAGATAGAAAGAAAGAAAGAAAGAAAGAAAATAGAAAGGAAGCATTGACGGAAGATAGAATGAATGAATGAATGAATGAATGAAAGAAAGAAAGAAAGAAAGAAAGAAAGAAAGAAAGAAAGAAAGCATTGATGGAAGATAGGAAAGGAGAAAGAAAGAAAGAAAGAAAGAATTTAAGAATGTAAGCAAGCATTGATGGAAGATAGGAAGAAAGACAGAAAGAAAGAAAAAAAAGAAAGCATTGACGAAAGATAGGATGAAAGAAAGAAAGAAAGAAAGAAAGAAAGAAAGAAAGAAAGAAAGAAAGAAAGAAAGAAAGAAAGAAAGAAAGAAGGAATTAAGGAAGGAAAGAAAGCATTGATGGAAGATAGGAAGAAAGAAAGAAAGAAAGAAAGAAAGAAGGAAAGAAAGAATGAATGAAAGAAAGAAAGAAAGCATTGACGGAAGATAGGAAGAAAGAAAGAAAGAAAGAAAGAAAGAAAGAAAGAAAGAAAGAAAGAAAGAAAGAAAGAAAGAAAGAAAGCATTGACGGAAGATAGGAAGATAGAAAGAAAGAAAGAAAATAGAAAGGAAGCATTGACGGAAGATAGAATGAATGAATGAATGAAAGAAAGAAAGAAAGAAAGAAAGAAAGAAAGCATTGATTGAAGATAGGAAAGGAGAAAGAAAGAAAGAAAGAAAGAAAGAATGAAAGAATGTAAGCAAGCATTGATGGAAGATAGGAAGAAAGACAGAAAGAAAGAAAAAAAAGAAAGCATTGACGAAAGATAGGATGAAAGAAAGAAAGAAAGAAAGAAAGAAGGAATTAAGGAAGGAAAGAAAGCATTGATGGAAGATAGGAAGAAAGAAAGAAAGAAAAAAGAAAGAAAGCATTGACAGAAGATAGAAAGAAAGAAAGAAAGAAAGAAAGAAAGAAAGAAAGAAAGAAAGAAAGAAAGAAAGCAAGCAATAACGGAAGATAGGAAGAAAGAAAGAAAGAAAGAAAGAAAGCATTGACGAGAGATAGGATAAAAGAAAGAAATAAAGAGAGAAAGAAAGAAAGAAAGTATTGACGGAAGATAGGAAGAAAGAAAGAAAGAAAGAAAAAAAGAAAGCATTGATGAAAGATAGGATGAAAGAAAGAAAGAAAGAAAGAAAGAAAGAAAGAAAGAAAGAAAACATTGACGGACGATAGGAATAAAGAAAGAAAGAAAGAAAGTGGGAGAAAGAGAGAATGAATGAAAGAAGAAAGAAATGTTGGGCAGAAGGAAAAAGAAAGAAAGAAAGTAAGAAAGAAAAAAGAAAGCATTGACGGAAGATAGGAAGAAAAAGTAAGAAAGAAAGAAAGAAAGAAAGTAAGAAAGAAAGAAAGAAAGAAAGAAAGAAAGAAAGAAAGAAAGAAAGAAAGATAAAAGAAAGAAAGTATGCATTGACGGAATATAGGAAGAAAGAAAGAAAGGAAAAAAGAAAAAAGCATTGACGGAAGATAGGAAGAAAGAAAGAAAGAAAGAAAGAAAGAAAGAAACTAAGTTAGTAAGTAAGCAAGCATTGACGGAAGATAGGAAGAAAGAAAAAAAGAAAGAAGGAAAAAAGAAAGCATTGACGGAAGATTGGAAGAAAGAAAGAAGGAAAGAAAGAAAGAAAGAATGAAAGAAAGAAAGAAAGAAAGAAAGAAAGAAAGAAAGCATTGACGGAAGATAGGAAGACAGAAAGAAAGAAAAAAAAGAAAAAAGCATTGACGGAAGATAAGAAGAAAGAAAGAAAGAAAGAAAGAAAGAAAGAAAGCATTGACGAAAGATAGGATGAAAGAAAGAAAGAAAGTAAGTAAGAAAGAAAGCATTGACGGAAGATAGGAAGAAAGAAAGAAAGAAAGTGGGAGAAAGAGAGAATGAATGAAAGAAACAAAGAAATGTTGGGCAGAAGGAAAAAGAAAGAAAGAAAGAAAGTAAGAAAGAAAAAAGAAAGCATTGACGGAAGATAGGAAGACAGAAAGAAAGAAAGAAAAAAAAAGAAAGCGTTGACAGAAGATAGAAAGAAAGAAAGAATAAAAGAACGAAAGCATTGACGGAAGATAGAAAAGAATAAAGAAAGAAAGAAAGAAAGCAGAAAGCATTGAGGGAAGATAGGAAGAAAAAGGAAGGAAGAAAGAAAGAAAGAAAGAAAGAAAGAAAGAAAGAAAGAAAGAAAGAAAGAAACTAAGTTAGTAAGTAAGCAAGCATTGAGGGAAGATAGGAAGAAAGAAAGAAAGAAAGAAAGAAAGAAAGAAAAAAGAAAGCATTGACGGAAGATAGGAAGAAAGACTGAAAGAAAGAAAAAAAAGAAAGCATTGACGAAAGATAGGATGAAAGAGAGAAAGAAAGAAGGAAGGAAAGAAAGAATTGAGAGAAGATAGGAAGAAAGAAAGAAAGAAAGAAAAAAGAAAGAAATCATTGACAGAAGATAGAAAGAAAGAAAAAAAGAAAAAAGCATTGACGGAAGATAGGAAGAAAGAAAGAAAGAAAGAAAGAAAGAAAGAAAGAAAGAAAGAAAGAAAGAAAGAAAGAAAGAAAGAAATAAAGAAAGAAAGAAAGCATTGACGGAAGATAGGAAGAAAGAAAGAAAGAAAGAAAGAAAATAGAATGGAAGCATTGACGGAAGATAGAATGAATGAATGAATGAATGAAAGAAAGAAAGAAAGAAAGAAAGAAGAAAGAAAGAAAGCGTTGACGGAAGATAGAAAGAAAGAGAGAATGCATTGACGGAAGATAGGAAAGAAGAAAGAAAGTAAGAAAGAAAGGAAAAAAGAAAGCATTGACGGAAGATAGGAAGAATAAGAAAGAAAGATAGAAAGTAAGTAAGAAAGAAAGAAAGAAAGATAGAAAGAAAGAAAGAAAGCATTGAAAGGAATATAGGAAGAAAGAAAGAAAGAAAAAAAGAAAAAAGCATTGACGGAAGATAGGAAGAAAGAAAGAAAGAAAGAAAGAAACTAAGTTAGTAAGTAAGCAAGCATTGACGGAAGATAGGACGAAAGAAAGAAAGAAAGAAAGAAAGAAAGAAAGAAAGAAAGAAAGAAAGAAAGAAAGAAAGAAAGATAAAAGAAAGAAAGTATGCATTGACGGAATATAGGAAGAAAGAAAGAAAGGAAAAAAGAAAAAAGCATTGACGGAAGATAGGAAGAAAGAAAGAAAGAAAGAAAGAAAGAAAGAAACTAAGTTAGTAAGTAAGCAAGCATTGACGGAAGATAGGAAGAAAGAAAAAAAGAAAGAAAGAAAAAAGAAAGCATTGACGGAAGATTGGAAGAAAGAAAGAAGGAAAGAAAGAAAGAAAGAATGAAAGAAAGAAAGAAAGAAAGAAAGAAAGAAAGAAAGAAAGCATTGACGGAAGATAGGAAGACAGAAAGAAAGAAAAAAAAGAAAAAAGCATTGACGGAAGATAAGAAGAAAGAAAGAAAGAAAGAAAGAAAGAAAGAAAGCATTGACGAAAGATAGGATGAAAGAAAGAAAGAAAGTAAGTAAGAAAGAAAGCATTGACGGAAGATAGGAAGAAAGAAAGAAAGAAAGTGGGAGAAAGAGAGAATGAATGAAAGAAACAAAGAAATGTTGGGCAGAAGGAAAAAGAAAGAAAGAAAGAAAGTAAGAAAGAAAAAAGAAAGCATTGACGGAAGATAGGAATACAGAAAGAAAGAAAGAAAAAAAAAGAAAGCGTTGACAGAAGATAGAAAGAAAGAAAGAATAAAAGAACGAAAGCATTGACGGAAGATAGAAAAGAATAAAGAAAGAAAGAAAGCAGAAAGCATTGAGGGAAGATAGGAAGAAAAAGGAAGGAAGAAAGAAAGAAAGAAAGAAAGAAAGAAAGAAAGAAAGAAAGAAAGAAACTAAGTTAGTAAGTAAGCAAGCATTGAGGGAAGATAGGAAGAAAGAAAGAAAGAAAGAAAGAAAGAAAAAAGAAAGCATTGACGGAAGATAGGAAGAAAGACTGAAAGAAAGAAAAAAAAGAAAGCATTGACGAAAGATAGGATGAAAGAGAGAAAGAAAGAAGGAAGGAAAGAAAGAATTGAGAGAAGATAGGAAGAAAGAAAGAAAGAAAGAAAAAAGAAAGAAATCATTGACAGAAGATAGAAAGAAAGAAAAAAAGAAAAAAGCATTGACGGAAGATAGGAAGAAAGAAAGAAAGAAAGAAAGAAAGAAAGAAAGAAAGAAAGAAAGAAAGAAAGAAAGAAAGAAAGAAAGAAAGCATTGACGGAAGATAGGAAGAAAGAAAGAAAGAAAGAAAATAGAATGGAAGCATTGACGGAAAATAGAATGAATGAATGAATGAATGAAAGAAAGAAAGAAAGAAAGAAAGAAAGAAGAAAGAAAGAAAGCGTTGACGGAAGATAGAAAGAAAGAGAGAATGCATTGACGGAAGATAGGAAAGAAGAAATTAAGTAAAAAAGAAAGGAAAAAAGAAAGCATTGACGGAAGATAGGAAGAATAAGAAAGAAAGATAGAAAGTAAGTAAGAAAGAAAGAAAGAAAGATAGAAAGAAAGAAAGAAAGCATTGAAAGGAATATAGGAAGAAAGAAAGAAAGAAAAAAAGAAAAAAGCATTGACGGAAGATAGGAAGAAAGAAAGAAAGAAAGAAAGAAAGAAACTAAGTTAGTAAGTAAGCAAGCATTGACGGAAGATAGGACGAAAGAAAGAAAGAAAGAAAGAAAGAAAGAAAGAAAGAAAGAAAGAAAGAAAGAAAGAAAGAAAAAAGAAAGCATTGACGGAAGATAGGAAGCAAGCAAGCAAGCAAGCAAGCAAGAAAGCAAGCAAGCAAGCATTGACGGAAGATAGGAAGACAGAAAGAAAGAAAGAAAGAAAGAAAGACAGAAAGAAAGAAAGAAAGAAAGAAAGAAAGAAAGAAAGAAAGAAAGAAAGAAAGAAAGAAAGAAAGAAAGAAAGAAAGAAAGAAAGTGGGAGAAAGAGAGAATGAATGAAAGAAAGAAAGAAATGTTGGGCAGAAGGAAAAAGAAAGAAAGAAAGAAAGAAAGTAAGAAAGAAAAAAGAAAGCATTGACAGAAGATAGGAAGAAAGAAAGAAAGAAAGAAAAAAGTAAAAAAGCGTTGACGGAAGATAGAAGGAAAGAAAGAATAAAAGAAAGAAAGCATTGACGGAAGATAGGACAGAAGAAAGAAAGAAAGAAAGAAAGCAGAAAGCATTGACGGAAGATAGGAAGAAAAAGAAAGAAAGAAAGAAAGAAAGATAGAAAGAAAGTAAGAAAGAAAGAAAGAGAGAAAGAAAAAAAGAAAGAAAGAAAGCATTGACGGAAGATAGGAATAAAGAAAGAAAGAAAAAAAAGAAAAAAGCATTGACGGAAGAGAGGAAGAAAGAAAGAAAGAAAGAAAGAACGACAGAAAGAAAGAAAGAAAGAAAGAGAGAAAGAAAGAAAGAAAGAAAGAAAGAAAGAAAGCATTGACGGAAGATAGGAAGAAAGAAAGAAAGAAAGAAAATAGAATGGAAGCATTGACGGAAGATAGAATGAATGAATGAATGAAAGAAAGAAAGAAAGAAAGAAAGAAAGAAAGAAGAAAGAAAGAAAGAAAGAAAGCGTTGACGGAAGATAGAAAGAAAGAGAGAATGCATTGACGGAAGATAGGAAAGAAGAAAGAAAGTAAGAAAGAAAGGAAAAAAGAAAGCATTGACGGAAGATAGGAAGAATAAGAAAGAAAGATAGAAAGAAAGTAAGAAAGAAAGAAAGAAAGAAAGATAGAAAGAAAGAAAGAAAGCATTGAAAGGAATATAGGAAGAAAGAAAGAAAGAAAAAAAGAAAAAAGCATTGACGGAAGATAGGAAGAAAGAAAGAAAGAAAGAAAGAAAGAAAGATACTAAGTTAGTAAGTAAGCAAGCATTGACGAAAGATAGGAAGAAAGAAAGAAAGAAAGAAAGAAAGAAAGAAAGAAAAAAGAAATCATTGACGGAAGATAGGAAGAAAGAAAGCAAGCAAGCAAGCAAGCAAGCAAGCAAGCAAGCAAGCAAGCAAGCATTGACGGAAGATAGGAAGACAGAATGAAAGAAAGAAAAAAAGAAAGAAAGAAAGAAAGAAAGAAAGAAAGAAAGTGGGAGAAAGAGAGAATGAATGAAAGAAAGAAAGAAATGGTGGGCAGAAGGAAAAAGAAAGAAAGAAAGAAAGAAAGAAAAAATAAAGCATCGATGGAAGATAGGAAGGAAGAAAGAAAGAAAGAAAAAGAATGAAAGAAAGAAAGCATTGACGGAAGATAGGAAGAAAGAATGAAAGAAAGAAAGAAAAAAAGAAAGAACGCATTGACGGAAGATAGAAAGAAAGAAAGAAGAAAAGAAAGAAAGAAAGAAAGAAAGAAAGTATTGACGGAAGATAGGATGAAAGAAAGAAAGAAAGAAAGAAAGAAAGAAAGAAAGCATTGACGGAAGATAGGAAGAAAGGAAGAAAGAAAGTGGGAGAAAGAGAGAATGAATGAAAGAAACAAAGAAATGTTGGGCAGAATAAAAAAGAAAGAAAGAAAGAAGGAAAGAAAGAAAACAGAAAGCATTGACGGAAGATAGGAAGACAGAAAGAAAGAAAAAAAGAAAAAAGCATTGACGGAAGATAGGAAGAAAGAAAGAAAGAAAGAAAGAAAGAAAGAAAGAAAGAAAGAAAGAAAGAAAGAAAGAAAGAAAGAAAGAAAGAAAGAAAGCATTGACGGAAGATAGGAAGAAAGAAAGAAAGAAAGAAAATAAAAAGGAAGCATTGACGGTAGATAGAATGAATGAATGAAAGAAAGAAAGAAAGAAAAAAGAAAGAAAGCATTGATGGAAGATAGGAAGAAAGACAGAAAGAAAGAAAAAAAGAAAGCATTGACGAAAGATAGGATGAAAGAAAGAAAGAAAGAAAGAAAGAAGGAATTAAGGACGGAAAGAAAGCATTGATGGAAGATAGGAAGAAAGAAAGAAAGAAAAAAGAAAGAAAGCATTGACAGAAGATAGAAAGAAAGAAAAAAAGAAAGAAAGAAAGAAAGAAAGAAAGAAAGAAGGCATTGACGAGAGATAGGATAAAAGAAAGAAAGAAAGAAAGAAAGCATTGAGGGAAGATAGGAAGAAAGAAAGAAAAAAAGAAAGAAAGAAAGAAAGAAAGAAAGAAAGAAAGCATTGACGGAAGATACGAAGAAAGAAAGAAAGAAAAAAAGAAAAAAGAAAGCATTGATGAAAGATAGAAAGAAAGAAAGAAAAAAAGAAAGAAAGAAAGCATTGACGGAAGATAGGATGAAAGAAAGAAAGAAAGAAAGAAAGAAAGAAAGAAAGAAAGAAAGACAGAAAGAAAGAAAGAAAGAAAGAAAACATTGACGGACGATCGGAATAAAGAAAGAAAGAAAGAAAGAAAGTGTGAGAAAGAGAGAATGAATGAAAGATGAAAGAAATGTTGGGCAGAAGGAAAAAGAAAGAAAGAAAGAAAGAAAGAAAGAAAGAAAGAAAGAAAAAAGAAAGAAAGAAAGAAAGAAAGAAAGAAAAAAGAAAGTATTGACGGAAGATAGGAAGAAAGAAAGAAAGAAAGAAAGAAAGAAAGAAAGAAAGAAAGCAAGCAAGCAAGCAAGCATTGTCGGAAGATAGGAAGACAGAAAGAAAGAAAGAAAGAAAGAAAGAAAGAAAGAAAGAAAGGAAGGAAGCAAGCAAGCAAGCAAGCAAGCAAGCAAGCAAGCAAGCAAGCAAGCAAGCATTGTCGGAAGATAGGAAGAGAGAAAGAAAGAAAAAAGAAAGTGGGAGAAAGAGAGAATGAATGAAAGAAAGAAAGAAATGGTGGGCAGAAGGAAAAAGAAAGAAAGAAAGGAAGAAAGAAAAAATAAAGCATCGATGGAAGATAGGAAGAAAGAAAGAAAGAAAGAAAGAAAAAGAAAGAAAAAAGGAAAGCATTGACGGAAGATAGGAAGAAAGAATGAAAGAAAGATAGAAAAAAGAAAGGAAGCATTGACGGAAGATAGAAAGAAAGAAAGAAAAATAGAAAGAAAGAAAGCATTGACGGAAGATAGGATGAAAGAAAGAAAGAAAGAAAGAAAGAAAGAAAGAAAGAAAGAAAGAAAGAAAGAAATACAGAAAGAAAGCATTGACGGAAGATAGGAAGAAAAAAGAAAGAAAGTTGGAGAAAGAGAGAATGAATGAAAGAAACAAAGAAATGTTGGGCAGAAGGAAAAAGTTAGAAAGAAAGAAAGTAAGAAAGAAAAAAGAAAGCATTGACGGAAGATAGGAGGAAAGAAAGAAAGAAAGAAAAAAGAAAGAAAGCGTTGACGGATGATAGAAAGAAAGAATAAAAGAAAGAAAGCATTGACGGAAGATAGGAAAGAAGAAATAAAGAAAGAAAGAAAGCAGAAAGCATTGAAGGTAGATAGGAAGAAAAAGAAAGAAAGAAAGATAGAAAGAAAGTAAGAAAGAAAGAAGAAAAGAGAAAAAGAAAGAAAGAAAGCATTGACGGAAGATAGGAAGAAAGAAAGAAAGAAAGAAAAAGAAAAAAAGCATTGACAGAAGATAGGATGAAAGAAAGAAAGAAAGAAAGAAAGAAAGAAAGAAAGAAAGAAAGCATTGACGGAAGATAGGAAAGAAGAAATAAAGAAAGAAAGAAAGCAGAAAGCATTGAAGGTAGATAGGAAGAAAAAGAAAGAAAGAAAGATAGAAAGAAAGTAAGAAAGAAAGAAGAAAAGAGAAAAAGAAAGAAAGAAAGCATTGACGGAAGATAGGAAGAAAGAAAGAAAGAAAGAAAAAGAAAAAAGCATTGACAGAAGATAGGATGAAAGAAAGAAGAAAGAAAGAAAGAAAGAAAGAAAGAAAGAAAGCATTGACGGAAGATAGGAAGATAGAAAGAAAGAAAAAAGAAAAAAGCATTGACGGAAGATAGGAAGAAAGAAAGAAAGAAAGAAAGAAAGAAAGAAAGAAAGAAAGAAAGAAAGAAAGCATTGACAGAAGATAGGAAGAAAGAAAGAAAGAAAGAAAATAAAAAGGAAGCATTGACGGAAGATAGAATGAAAGAAAGAAAGAAAGAAAGAAAGAAAGAAAGAAAGAAAGAAAGAAAGAAAGAAAGAAAGAAAGAAAGCATTGATGGAAGATAGGAAAGGAGAAAGAAAGAAAGAAAGAAAGAAAGAAAGAAAGAAAGAAAGAAAGAAAGAAAGAAAGAAAGAAAGAAAGAATGAATGTAGGAAAGCATTGATGGAAGATAGGAAGAAAGACAGAAAGAAAGAAAAAAAGAAAGCATTGACGAAAGATAGGATGAAAGAAAGAAAGAAAGAATGAAAGAAAGAAGGAATTAAGGAAGGAAAGAAATCATTGATGGAAGATAGGAAGAAAGAAAGAAAGAAAAAAGAAAGAAAGCATTGACAGAAGATAGAAAGAAAGAAAAAAAGAAAGAAATAAAGAAAGAAAGAAAGCAATAACGGAAGATAGGAAGAAAGAAAGAAAGAAAGAAAGAAAGAAAGAAAGAAAGAAAGCATTGATGAGAGATAGGATAAAAGAAAGAAAAAAAGAAAGAAAGAAAGCATTGACGGAAGATAGGAAAGAAGAAAGAAAGAAAGAAAGAAAGAAAGAAAGAAAGCAGAAAGCATTGAAGGAAGATAGGAAGAAAAAGAAAGAAAGAAAGATAGAAAGAAAGTAAGAAAGAAAGAAAAAAAGAGAAAAAGAAAGAAAGAAAGCATTGACGGAAGATAGGAAGAAAGAAAGAAAGAAAAAAAAGAAAAAAGCATTGACAGAAGATAGGATGAAAGAAAGAAAGAAAGAAAGAAAGAAAGCATTGACGGAAGATAGGAAGATAGAAAGAAAGAAAAAAAGAAAAAAGCATTGACGGAAGATAGGAAGAAAGAAAGAAAGAAAGAAAGAAAGAAAGAAAGAAAGAAAGAAAGAAAGAAAGAAAGAAAGAAAGAAAGCATTGACAGAAGATAGGAAGAAAGAAAGAAAGAAAGAAAATAAAAAGGAAGCATTGACGGAAGATAGAATGAATGAATGAAAGAAAGAAAGAAAGAAAGAAAGAAAGAAAGAAAGAAAGAAAGAAAGAAAGAAAGAAAGCATTGATGGAAGATAGGAAAGGAGAAAGAAAGAAAGAAAGAAAGAAAGAAAGAAAGAAAGAAAGAAAGAAAGAAAGAAAGAAAGAATGAATGTAAGAAAGCATTGATGGAAGATAGGAAGAAAGACAGAAAGAAAGAAAAAAAGAAAGCATTGACGAAAGATAGGATGAAAGAAAGAAAGAAAGAATGAAAGAAAGAAGGAATTAAGGAAGGAAAGAAAGCATTGATGGAAGATAGGAAGAAAGAAAGAAAGAAAAAAGAAAGAAAGCATTGATAGAAGATAGAAAGAAAGAAAAAAAGAAAGAAATAAAGAAAGAAAGAAAGCAATAACGGAAGATAGGAAGAAAGAAAGAAAGAAAGAAAGAAAGAAAGAAAGAAAGAAAGAAAGAAAGAAAGAAAGAAAGAAAGCATTGATGAGAGATAGGATAAAAGAAAGAAAGAAAGAAACAAAGAAAGCATTGATGAAAGATAGGATGAAAGAAAGGAAGACAGAAAGAAAGAAAGAAAGAAGACATTGACGGACGATCGGAATAAAGAAAGAAAGAAAGAAAGAAAGTGTGAGAAAGAGAGAATGAATGAAAGATGAAAGAAATGTTGGGCAGAAGGAAAAAGAAAGAAAGAAAGAAAGAAAGAAAGAAAGAAAGAAAGAAAGAAAGAAAGAAAGAAAGAAAAAAGAAAGTATTGACGGAAGATAGGAAGAAAGAAAGAAAGAAAGAAAGAAATAAAGCAAGCAAGCAAGCAAGCAAGCAAGCATTGTCGGAAGATAGGAAGACAGAAAGACAGAAAGAAAGAAAGAAAGAAAGAAAGAAAGAAAGAAAGAAAGAAAGAAAGAAAGAAAGAAAGAAAGAAAGGAAGGAAGGAAGGAAGCAAGCAAGCAAGCAAGCAAGCAAGCAAGCAAGCAAGCATTGTCGGAAGATAGGAAGAGAGAAAGAAAGAAAGAAAGAAAGTGGGAGAAAGAGAGAATGAATGAAAGAAAGAAAGAAATGGTGGGCAGAAGGAAAAAGAAAGAAAGAAAGGAAGAAAGAAAAAATAAAGCATCGATTGAAGATAGGAAGAAAGAAAGAAAGAAAGAAAGAAAAAGAAAGAAAAAAGGAAAGCATTGACGGAAGATAGGAAGAAAGAATGAAAGAAAGATAGAAAAAAGAAAGAAAGCATTGACGGAAGATAGAAAGAAAGAAAGAAAAAAAGAAAGAAAGAAAGAAAGCATTGACGAAAGATAGGATGAAAGAAAGAAAGAAAGAAAAAAGAAAGTAATACAGAAAGAAAGCATTGACGGAAGATAGGAAGAAAAAAGAAAGAAAGTTGGAGAAAGAGAGAATGAATGAAAGAAACAAAAAAATGTTGGGCAGAAGGAAAAAGTTAGAAAGAAAGAAAGTAAGAAAGAAAAAAGAAAGCATTGACGGAAGATAGGAGGAAAGAAAGAAAGAAAGAAAAAAGAAAGAAAGCGTTGACGGATGATAGAAAGAAAGAAAGAATAAAAGAAAGAAAGCATTGACGCAAGATAGGAAAGAAGAAAGAAAGAAAGAAAGAAAGAAAGAAAGAAAGCAGAAAGCATTGAAGGAAGATAGGAAGAAAAAGAAAGAAAGAAAGATAGAAAGAAAGTAAGAAAGAAAGAAAAAAAGAGAAAAAGAAAGAAAGAAAGCATTGACGGAAGATAGGAAGAAAGAAAGAAAGAAAAAAAAGAAAAAAGCATTGACGGAAGATAGGATGAAAGAAAGAAAGAAAGAAAGAAAGAAAGAAAGAAAGCATTGACGGAAGATAGGAAGATAGAAAGAAAGAAAAAAAGAAAAAAGCATTGACGGAAGATAGGAAGAAAGAAAGAAAGAAAGAAAGAAAGAAAGAAAGAAAGAAAGAAAGAAAGAAAGAAAGAAAGAAAGAAAGAAAGCATTGACAGAAGATAGGAAGAAAGAAAGAAAGAAAGAAAATAAAAAGGAAGCATTGACGGAAGATAGAATGAATGAATGAAAGAAAGAAAGAAAGAAAGAAAGAAAGAAAGAAAGAAAGAAAGAAAGAAAGAAAGAAAGAAAGAAAGAAAGCAAGCAAGCAAGCAAGCAAGCATTGATGGAAGATAGGAAAGGAGAAAGAAAGAAAGAAAGAAAGAAAGAAAGAAAGAAAGAAAGAAAGAAAGAAAGAAAGAAAGAATGAATGAATGTAAGAAAGCATTGATGGAAGATAGGAAGAAAGACAGAAAGAAAGAAAAAAAGAAAGCATTGACGAAAGATAGGATGAAAGAAAGAAAGAAAGAAAGAAAGAAGGAATTAAGGAAGGAAAGAAAGCATTGATGGAAGATAGGAAGAAAGAAAGAAAGAAAAAAGAAAGAAAGCATTGACAGAAGATAGAAAGAAAGAAAAAAAGAAAGAAATAAAGGAAGAAAGAAAGCAATAACGGAAGATAGGAAGAAAGAAAGAAAGAAAGAAAGAAAGAAAGCATTGATGAGAGATAGGATAAAAGAAAGAAAGAAAGAAAGAAAGCATTGACGGAAGATAGGAAGAAAGAAAGAAAAAAAGAAAGAAAGAAAGAAAGAAAGAAAGAAAGCATTGACGGAAGATACGAAGAAAGAAAGAAAGGAAAAAGAAAAAAAGAAAGCATTGATGAAAGATAGGATGAAAGAAAGAAAGACAGAAAGAAAGAAAGAAAGAAAGCAAGCAAGCAAGCAAGCAAGCAAGCAAGCAAAAAGCAAGCAAGCAAGCATTGACGGAAGATAGGAAGACAGAAAGAAAGAAAGAAAGAAAGAAAGAAGAAAGAAAGAAAGAAAGAAAGAAAGAAAGAAAGAAAGAAAGAAAGAAAGAAAGAAAGAAAGAAAGAAAGTGGGAGAAAGAGAGAATGAATGAAAGAAAGAAAGAAATGGTGGGCAGAAGGAAAAACAAAGAAAGAAAGAAAGAAAAAAAATAAAGCATCGATGGAAGATAGGAAGAAAGAAAGAAAGAACGAAAGAAAGAGAAAGAAAGAAAGAAAGAAAGTATTGACGGAAGATTGGAAGAAGAATGAAAGATAGAAAGATAAAAGAAAGAAAGCATTGACGGAAGATAGAAAGAAAGAAAGAAAAAAAGAAAGAAAGAAAGAAAGCATTGACGGAAGATAGGAAGAAAAAGAAAGAAAGAAAGAAAGAAAGTAAGTAAGAAAGAAAGAAAGATAGAAAGAAAGAAAGAAAGAAAGAAAGAAAGCATTGAAAGAAATATAGGAAGAAAGAAAGAAAGAAAAAAAGAAAAAAGCATTGACGGAAGATAGGAAGAAAGAAAGAAAGAAAGAAAGAATTAAGGAAAGAAAGAAACTAAGTTAATAAGTAAGCAAGCATTGATGGAAGATAGGACGAAAGAAAGAAAGAAAGAAAGAAAGAAAGAAAGAAAAAATAAAGCATCGATGGAAGATAGGAAGAAAGAAAGAAAGAAAGAAAGAAAAAGAAAGAAAGAAAGAAAGCATTGACGGAAGATAGGAAGAAAAAGAAAGAAAGAAAGAAAGAAAGTAAGTAAGAAAGAAAGAAAGATAGAAAGAAAGAAAGAAAGAAAGAAAGAAAGAAAGAAAGAAAGCATTGAAAGAAATATAGGAAGAAAGAAAGAAAGAAAAAAAGAAAAAAGCATTGACGGAAGATAGGAAGAAAGAAAGAAAGAAAGAAAGAATTAAGGAAAGAAAGAAACTAAGTTAATAAGTAAGCAAGCATTGATGGAAGATAGGACGAAAGAAAGAAAGAAAGAAAGAAAGAAAGAAAGAAAAAAGAAAGCATTGACGGAAGATAGGAAGAAAGAAAGAAAGAAAGTAAGAAAGCAAGCAAGCAAGCAAGCAAGCAAGCAAGCAAGCAAGCAAGCAAGCAAGCAAGCAAGCATTGACGGAAGACAGGAAGACAGAAAGAAAGAAAGTAACAAAGAAAGAAAGTGGGAGAAAGAGAGAATGAGTGAAAGAAAGAAAGAAATGGTGGGCAGAAGGAAAAGATAGATAGAAAGAAAGAAAGAAAAAATAAAGCATCGATAGAAGATAGGAAGAAAGAAAGAAAGAAAGAAAGAAAAAGAAAGAAAGAAAGAAAGCATTGACGGAAGATAGGAAGAAAGAATGAAAGAAAGAAAGAAAAAAGAAAGAAAGCATTGACGGAAGATAGAAAGAAAGAAAGAAAAAAAGAAAGAAAGCATTGACGGAAGATAGGATGAAAGAAAGAAAGAAGAATGAAAGAAAGAAAGAAAGAAAGAAAGCATTGACGGAAGATAGGATGAAAGAAAGAAAGAAAGAAAGAAAGAAAGAAAGCATTGACGAAAGATAGGAAGAAAGAAAGAAAGAAAGTGGGAGAAAGAGAGAATGAATGAAAGAAACAAAGAAATGTTGGGCAGAAGGAAAAAGAAAGAAAGAAAGAAAGTAAGAAAGAAAAAAGAAAGCATTGACGGAAGATAGGAAGAAAGAAAGACAGAAAGAAAGAAAAAAAGGAAAAAGAAAGCATTGACGGAAGATAGGAAGAAAGAAAGAAAGAAAGAAAGAAAGAAAGAAAGAAAGAAAGAAAGAAAGCATTGACGGAAGATAGGAAGAAAGAAAGAAAGAAAGAAAGAAAGAAAGCATTGACGGAAGATAGAAAGACAGAAAGAAAGAAAAAAAGAAAAAAGCATTGACGGAAGATAGGAAGAAAGAAAGAAAGAAAGAAAGAAAGAAAGAAAGAAAGAAAGAAAGAAAGAAAGAAAGAAAGAAAGCATTGACGGAAGATAGGAAGAAAGAAAGAAAGAAAGAAAATAGAAAGAAAGCATTGACGGAAGATAGAATGAATGAATGAATGAATGAAAGAAAGAAAGAAAGAAAGAAAGAAAAAAGAAAGAAAGAAAGCGTTGACGGAAGATAGAAAGAAAGAAAGAAAGCATTGACGTAAGATAGGAAAGAAGAAAGAAAGTAAGAAAGAAAGGAAAAAAGAAAGCATTGACGGAAGATAGGAAGAAAAAGAAAGAAAGAAAGATAGAAAGTAAGTAAGAAAGAAAGAAAGAATGATAGAAAGAAAGAAAGAAAGCATTGAAAGGAATATAGGAAGAAAGAAAGAAAGAAAAAAAGAAAAAAGCATTGACGGAAGATAGGAAGAAAGAAAGAAAGAAAGAAAGAAAGAAAGAAAGAAAGAAAGAAAGAAAGAAAGAAAGAAAGAAAGAAAGAAAGAAAGAAAGAAAGAAAGAAACTAAGTTAGTAAGTAAGCAAGAATTGACGGAAGATAGGAAGAAAGAAAGAAAGAAAGAAAAAAGAAAGCAAGCAAGCAAGCAAGCAAGCATTGACGGAAGATAGGAAGACAGAAAGAAAGAAAGAAAGAAAGAAAGAAAGAAAGAAAGAAAGAAAGAAAGAAAGAAAGAAAGTGGGAGAAAGAGAGAATGAATGAAAGAAAGAAAGAAATGGTGGGCAGAAGGAAAAAGAAAGAAAGAAAGAAAGAAAGAAAAAATAAAGCATCGATGGAAGATAGGAAGAAAGAAAGAAAGAAAGAAAGAAAGAAAGAAAAAGAAAGAAAGAAAGAAAGCATTGACGGAAGATAGGAAGAAAGAATGAAAGACAGAAAGGAGAAAGAAAGAAAGCATAGACGGAAGATAGAAAGAAAGAAAGAAGAAAAGAAAGAAAGAAAGAAAGCATTGACGGAAGATAGGATGAAGGAAAGAAAGAAAGAAAGAAAGAAAGAAAGAAAGAAAGAAAGAAAGAAAGAAAGAAAGAAAGCATTGACGGAAGATAGGAAGAAAGATAGAAAGAAAGTGGGAGAAAGAGAGAATGAATGAAAGAAACAAAGAAATGTTGGGCAGAATAAAAAAGAAAGAAAGAAAGAAAGAAAGAAAGAAAGAAAGAAAGAAAGAAAGAAAGAAAGAAAGAAAGAAAAAAGAAAGCATTGACGGAAGATAGGAAGAAAGAAAGAAAGAAAGAAAAAAGAAAGAAAGCGTTGGCGGAAGAAAGAAAGAAAGAAAGAATAAAAGAAAGAAAGCATTGACGGAAGATAGGAAAGAAGAAAGAAAGAAAGAAAGAAAGCAGAAAGCATTAACGGAAGATAGGAAGAAAAAGAAAGAAAGAAATAAAGATAGAAAGAAAGTAAGAAAGAAAGAAAGATAGAAAGAAAGAAAAAAAGAAAGAAAGAAAGCATTGACGGAAGATAGGAAGAAAGAAAGAAAGAAAAAAAAGAAAAAAGCATTGACGGAAGATAGGAAGAAAGAAAGAAAGAAAGAACGACAGAAAGAAAGAAAGAGAGAAAGAAAGTAAGTAAGTAAGCAAGCATTGACGGAAGATAGGAAGAAAGAAAGAAAGAAAGAAAAATAGAAAAAAGAAAGCATTGACGGAAGATAGGAAGAAAGAAAGAAAGAAAGAAAGAAAGAAAGTAAGAAAGAAAGAAAACAGAAAGCATTCACGGAAGATAGGAAGAAAGAAAGAAAGAAAGAAAGAAAGAAAGAAAGAAAGAAAGAAAGAAAGAAAGAGAGAAAGAAAGAAAGAAAGAAAGAAAGAAAGCATTGACGGAAGATAGGAAGACAGAAAGAAAGAAAAAAAGAAAAAAGCATTGACGGAAGATAGGAAGAAAGAAAGAAAGAAAGAAAGAAAGAAAGAAAGAAAGAAAGAAAGAAAGAAAGAAAGAAAGAAAGAAAGCATTGACGGAAGATAGGAAGAAAGAAAGAAAGAAAGAAAATAGAAAGGAAGCATTGACGGAAGATAGAATTAATGAATGAATGAATGAAAGAAAGAAAGAAAGAAAGAAAGAAAGAAAGAAAGAAAGAAAGAAAGAAAGCATTGATGGAAGATAGGAAAGGAGAAAGAAAGAAAGAAAGAAAGAATTTAAGAATGTAAGCAAGCTTTGATGGAAGATAGGAAGAAAGACAGAAAGAAAGAAAAAAAAGAAAGCATTGACGAAAGATAGGATGAAAGAAAGAAAGAAAGAAAGAAAGGAAGAAGGAATTAAGGAAGGAAAGAAAGCATTGATGGAAGATACGAAGAAAGAAAGAAATAAAAAAGAAAGAAAGCATTGACAGAAGATAGAAAGAAAGAAAAAAAGAAAGAAAGAAAGAAAGAAAGAAAGCAATAACGGAAGATAGGAAGAAAGAAAGAAAGAAAGAAAGAAAGAATGAAAGTATTGACGATAGATAGGATAAAAGAAAGAAAGAAAGAAAGAAAGAAAGAAAGAAAGATAGATAGAAAGAAAGAAAGCATTGAAAGGAATATAGGAAGAAAGAAAGAAAGAAAAAAAGAAAAAAGCATTGAAGGAAGATAGGAAGAAAGAAAGAAAGAAAGAAAGAAAGAAAGAAAGAAAGAAAGAAAGAAAGCATTGACGGAAGACAGGAAGAAAGAAAGAAAGAAAGAAAGAAAAAAGCATTGACGGAATATAGGAAGAAAGAATGAAAGAAAGAAAGAAAAAAAGAAAGCATTGATGAAAGATAGGATGAAAGAAAGAAAGAAAGAAAGAAAGAAAGAAAGAAAGAAAGAAAGAAAGTAAGATAGAAAAAAGGAAGCATTGACGGAAGATAGGAAGAAAGAGCGAAAGAAATATAAATGAATGAAAGCGTTGACGGAAGATTGAAAGAAAGAAAGAAAGCATTGACGGAAGATAGGAAAGAAGAAAGAAAGAAAGAAACAAAGAAAGAAAGAAAAAAGAAAGCATTGACGGAAGATAGGAAGAAAAAGAAAGAAAGAAAGAAAGAAAGAAAGCATTGACGGAAGATAGGAAGACAGAAAGAAAGAAAAAAAGAAAAAAGCATTGACGGAAGATAGGAAGAAAGAAAGAAAGAAAGAAAGAAAGAAAGAAAGAAAGAAAGAAAGAAAGAAAGAAAGAAAGAAAGCATTGACGGAAGATAGGAAGAAAGAAAGAAAGAAAGAAAATAGAAAGGAAGCATTGACGGAAGATAGAATTAATGAATGAATGAATGAAAGAAAGAAAGAAAGAAAGAAAGAAAGAAAGAAAGAAAGAAAGAAAGAAAGAAAGAAAGCATTGATGGAAGATAGGAAAGGAGAAAGAAAGAAAGAAAGAAAGAATTTAAGAATGTAAGCAAGCTTTGATGGAAGATAGGAAGAAAGACAGAAAGAAAGAAAAAAAAGAAAGCATTGACGAAAGATAGGATGAAAGAAAGAAAGAAAGAAAGAAAGGAAGAAGGAATTAAGGAAGGAAAGAAAGCATTGATGGAAGATACGAAGAAAGAAAGAAATAAAAAAGAAAGAAAGCATTGACAGAAGATAGAAAGAAAGAAAAAAAGAAAGAAAGAAAGAAAGAAAGAAAGCAATAACGGAAGATAGGAAGAAAGAAAGAAAGAAAGAAAGAAAGAATGAAAGTATTGACGATAGATAGGATAAAAGAAAGAAAGAAAGAAAGAAAGAAAGAAAGAAAGAAAGAAAGAAAGATAGATAGAAAGAAAGAAAGCATTGAAAGGAATATAGGAAGAAAGAAAGAAAGAAAAAAAGAAAAAAGCATTGAAGGAAGATAGGAAGAAAGAAAGAAAGAAAGAAAGAAAGAAAGAAAGAAAGAAAGCATTGACGGAATACAGGAAGAAAGAAAGAAAGAAAGAAAGAAAAAAGCATTGACGGAATATAGGAAGAAAGAATGAAAGAAAGAAAGAAAAAAAGAAAGCATTGATGAAAGATAGGATGAAAGAAAGAAAGAAAGAAAGAAAGAAAGAAAGAAAGAAAGAAAGAAAGTAAGATAGAAAAAAGGAAGCATTGACGGAAGATAGGAAGAAAGAGCGAAAGAAATATAAATGAATGAAAGCGTTGACGGAAGATTGAAAGAAAGAAAGAAAGCATTGACGGAAGATAGGAAAGAAGAAAGAAAGAAAGAAACAAAGAAAGAAAGAAAAAAGAAAGCATTGACGGAAGATAGGAAGAAAAAGAAAGAAAGAAAGAAAGAAAGAAAGAAAGAAAGAAAGTAAGTAAGAAAGAAAGAAAGATAGAAAGAAAGAAAGAAAGCATTGACGGAATATAGGAAGAAAGATAGAAAGAAAAAAAGAAAAAAGCATTGACGGAAGATAGGAAGAAAGAAAGAAAGAAAGAAAGAAACTAAGTAAGTAAGTAAGCAAGCATTGACGGAAGATAGGAAGAAAGAAAGAAAGAAAGAAAGAAAGAAAAAAGCATTGACGGAAGATAGGAAGACAGAAAGAAAGAAAAAAAGAAAAAAGCATTGACGGAAGATAGGAAGAAAGAAAGAAAGAAAGAAAGAAAGAAAGAAAGCATTGACGGAAGATAGGAAGAAAGAAAGAAAGAAAGAAAATAGAAAGGAAGCTTTGACGGAAGATAGAATGAATGAATGAAAGAAAGAAAGAAAGAAAGAAAGAAAGAAAGAAAGAAAGAAAGAAAGAAAGAAAGAAAGCATTGATGGAAGATAGGAAAGGAGAAAGAAAGAAAGAAAGAAAGAAAGAAAGAAAGAAAGAAAGAAAGAAAGCATTGACGAAACATACGATGAAAGAAAGAAAGAGAGAAAGAACGAAAGCATTGACGGAAGATAGGAAGAAAGAAAGAAAGAAAGAAAATAGAAAGGAAGCATTGACGGAAGATAGAATGAATGAATGAATGAATGAAAGAAGGAAAGAAAGAAAGAAAGAAAAAAGCATTGACGGAAGATAGGAAGGAAGAAAGAAAGAAAGAAAGAAAGAAAGAAAGAAAGAAAGAAAGAAAGAAAGAAAGAAAGAAAGAAAGAAAGAAAGAAAGAAAGAAAGCATTGACGGAAGATAGGAAGACAGAAAGAAAGAAAAAAAGAAAAAAGCATTGACGGAAGATAGGAAGAAAGAAAGAAAGAAAGAAAGAAAGTAAGCAAGCATTTACGGAAGATAGGAAGAAAGAAAAAAGAAAGAAAGAAAGAAAGAAACCATTGACAGAAGATAGGAAGAAAGAAAGAAAGAAAAAAGAAAGAAAGCATTGATGGAAGATAGATATAAAGAAAGAAAAAAAGAAATAAAAAAAGAAAGAAAGTAAGCATTGACGGAAAATAGGAAGAAAGAAAGAAAGAAAGAAAGAAAGAAAGAAGGAAAGAAAGAAAGCATTGATGATAGATAGGATGAAAGAAAGAAAGAAAGAAAGAAAGAAAGAAAGAAATATAGAAAGCAGGCAAGCATTGACGGAAGATACTAAGAAAGAAAGAAAGAAAGAAAGAAAAAATTGATGGAAGATAGGAAGAAAGAAAGAAAGAAAGAAAGAAAAAAGCATTGACGGAAGATAGGAAGAAAGAATGAAAGAAAGAAAGAAAAAAGGAAAGCATTGATGAAAGATAGGATGTAAGAAAGAAAGAAAGAAAGAAAGAAAACATTGACGGACGATAGGAATAAAGAAAGAAAGAAAAAAAGAAAGTGGGAGAAAGAGAGAATGAATGAAAGAAGAAAGAAATGTTGGGCAGAAGGAAAAAGAAAGAAAGAAAGAAAGTAAGAAAGAAAAAAGAAAGCATTGACGGAAGATAGGAAAGAAGAAAGAAAGAAAGAAAGAAAGAAAAAAGAAAGCATTGACGGAAGATAGGAAGAAAAAGAAAGAAAGAAAAAAAGAAAGTAAGTAAGAAAGAAAGATAGAAAGAAAGAAAGAAAGCATTGATTGAAGATAGGAATAAAGAATGAAAGAAAGAAAGCAAGAAAGCAAGCAAGCAAGCAAGCAAGCAAGCAAGCAAGCATTGATGGAAGATAGGAAAAGAGAAAGAAAGAAAGAAAGAATGAAAGAAAGTTATCAAGGATTGATGGAAGATAGGAAGAAAGACAGAAAGAAAGAAAAAACGAAAGCATTGACGAAAGATAGGATGAAAGAAAGAAAGAAAGAAAGAGAGAAAGAAAGAAGGAGATAAGGAAGGAAAGAGAGCATTGACGGAAGATAGGAAGAAAGAAATAAAGAAAGAAAGAAAGAAAAAAGAAAGAAAGCATTGACAGAAGATAGAAAGAAAGAAAGAAAAAAAGAAAGAAAGAAAGAAAGAAAGAAAGCAATGACGGAAGATAGGAAGAAAGAAAGAAAAAAAGAAAGAAAGCATTGACGAGAGATAGGATAAAAGAAAGAAAGAAAGAAAGTAAGTAAGAAAGCATTGACGGAAGATAGGAAGAAAGAAAAAAAAAGAAAGGAAGAAAGAAAGAAAGCATTGACGGAAGATAGGAAGAAAGAAAGAAAGAAAGAAAAAAGAAAGAAAGCATTCACGGAAGATAGAAAGAAAGAAAGAAAAAAAGAAAGAAAGAAAGCATTGACGGAAGATAGTAAGAAAGAAAGAAAGAAAGAAAAAAGAAAAAAGCATTGACGGAAGATAGGAAGAAAGAAAGAAAGAAAGAAAGAAACCATTGACGGAAGATAGGAAGAAAGAAAAAAGAAAGAAAGAAAGAAAGAAACCATTGACGGAAGATAGTAAGAAAGAAAGAAAGAAAGAAAAAAGAAAAAAGCATTGACGGAAGATAGGATGAAAGAAAGAAAGAAAGAAAGAAAGAAAGAAAGTACGAAACTAAGTTAGTAAGTAAGCAAGCATTGACGGAAGATAGGAAGAAAGAAAGAAAGAAAGAAAGAAAAAAGAAAGCATTGACGGAAGATAGTAAGAAAGAAAGAAAGAAAGAAAGAAAGAAAGAAAGAAAGAAAGCATTGACGGAAGATAGGAAGACAGAAAGAAAGAAAGAAAAAAGAAAAAAGCATTGACGGAAGATAGGAAGAAAGAAAGAAAGAAAGAAAGAAAGAAAGCATTGACGGAAGATAGGAAAAAAGAAAGAAAGAAAGAAAGAAAGAAAGAAAGTACGAAACTAAGTTAGTAAGTAAGCAAGCATTGACGGAAGATAGGAAGAAAGAAAGAAAGAAAGAAAGAAAAAAGAAAGCATTGACGGAAGATAGTAAGAAAGAAAGAAAGAAAGAAAGAAAGAAAGAAAGAAAGAAAGCATTGACGGAAGATAGGAAGACAGAAAGATAGAAAAAAAGAAAAAAGCATTGATGGAAGATAGGAAGAAAGAAAGAAAGAAAGAAAGAAAGAAAGAAAGAAAGAAAGAAAGAAAGAGAGAAAGAAGGAAAGAAAGAAAACATTGACAAAAGATACGATGAAAGAAAGAATGAAAAAAAGAAAGAAAGAAAGAAGGAAAGAAAGAAAGCATTGATTGAAGATAGGAAGAAAGAAAGAAAGAAAGAAAATAGAAAGGAAGCATTGACGGAAGATAGATAGAAACAAAGAAAAGAAAAAAGAAAAAAGTATTGACGGAAGATTGGAAGAAAGAAAGAAAGAAAGAAAGAAAGCATTGACGGAAGATAGGAAAAAAGAAAGAAAGAAAGAAAGAAAGAAAGAAAGTACGAAACTAAGTTAGTAAGTAAGCAAGCATTGACGGAAGATAGGAAGAAAGAAAGAAAGAAAGAAAGAAAAAAGAAAGCATTGACGGAAGATAGTAAGAAAGAAAGAAAGAAAGAAAGAAAGAAAGAAAGAAAGCATTGACGGAAGATAGGAAGACAGAAAGATAGAAAAAAAGAAAAAAGCATTGATGGAAGATAGGAAGGAAGAAAGAAAGAAAGAAAGAAAGAAAGAAAGAAAGAAAGAAAAAAAGAAAGAAAGAAAGAAAGAAAGAAAGAAAGAGAGAAAGAAGGAAAGAAAGAAAACATTGACGAAAGATACGATGAAAGAAAGAATGAAAAAAAGAAAGAAAGAAAGAAGGAAAGAAAGAAAGCATTGATTGAAGATAGGAAGAAAGAAAGAAAGAAAGAAAATAGAAAGGAAGCATTGACGGAAGATAGATAGAAACAAAGAAAAGAAAAAAGAAAAAAGTCTTGACGGAAGATTGGAAGAAAGAAAGAATGAAAGAAAGAAAGAAAGCATTGACGGAAGATAGGAAAGGAGAAAGACAGAAAGAAAGAAAAAAGAGAAAGAAAGTAAGCAAGCAGTGATGGAAGATAGGAAGAAAGAAAGAAAGAAAGTTTGAGAAAGAGAGAATGTATGAATGAAAGAAAGAAATGGCGGGCAGAAGGTAAAAGAGAGAAAGAAAGAAAGAAAGAAAAAAGAAAGAATTGATGGAAGATAGGAAGAAAGAAAGAAAGAAAGAAAAAAGAAAAAAAGCGTTGACGGAAGATAGGAAGAAAGAAAGAAAGAAAGAAAGAAAGTAAGCACTCATTTACGGAAGATAGGAAGAAAGAAAAAAGAAAGAAAGAAAGAAAGAAACCATTGACAGAAGATAGGAAGAAAGAAAGAAAGAAAAAAGAAAGAAAGCATTGATGGAAGATAGATATAAAGAATGAAAAAAAGAAATAAAAAAAGAAAGAAAGTAAGCATTGACGGAAAATAGGAAGAAAGAAAGAAAGAAAGAAAGAAAGAAAGAAGGAAAGAAAGAAAGCATTGATGATAGATAGGATGAAAGAAAGAAAGAAAGAAAGAAAGAAAGAAATATAGAAAGCAGGCAAGCATTGACGGAAGATACTAAGAAAGAAAGAAAGAAAGAAAGAAAAAATTGATGGAAGATAGGAAGAAAGAAAGAAAGAAAGAAAGAAAAAAGCATTGACGGAAGATAGGAAGAAAGAATGAAAGAAAGAAAGAAAAAAGGAAAGCATTGATGAAAGATAGGATGTAAGAAAGAAAGAAAGAAAGAAAGAAAACATTGACGGACGATAGGAATAAAGAAAGAAAGAAAAAAAGAAAGTGGGAGAAAGAGAGAATGAATGAAAGAAGAAAGAAATGTTGGGCAGAAGGAAAAAGAAAGAAAGAAAGAAAGTAAGAAAGAAAAAAGAAAGCATTGACGGAAGATAGGAAAGAAGAAAGAAAGAAAGAAAGAAAGAAAAAAGAAAGCATTGACGGAAGATAGGAAGAAAAAGAAAGAAAGAAAAAAAGAAAGTAAGTAAGAAAGAAAGATAGAAAGAAAGAAAGAAAGCATTGATTGAAGATAGGAATAAAGAATGAAAGAAAGAAAGCAAGAAAGCAAGCAAGCAAGCAAGCAAGCAAGCAAGCAAGCATTGATGGAAGATAGGAAAAGAGAAAGAAAGAAAGAAAGAAAGAATGAAAGAAAGTTATCAAGGATTGATGGAATATAGGAAGAAAGACAGAAAGAAAGAAAAAAAAGAAAGCATTGACGAAAGATAGGATGAAAGAAAGAAAGAAAGAAAGAGAGAAAGAAAGAAGGAGATAAGGAAGGAAAGAGAGCATTGACGGAAGATAGGAAGAAAGAAATAAAGAAAGAAAGAAAGAAAAAAGAAAGAAAGCATTGACAGAAGATAGAAAGAAAGAAAGAAAAAAAGAAAGAAAGAAAGAAAGAAAGAAAGAAAGCAATGACGGAAGATAGGAAGAAAGAAAGAAAAAAAGAAAGAAAGCATTGACGAGAGATAGGATAAAAGAAAGAAAGAAAGAAAGTAAGTAAGAAAGCATTGACGGAAGATAGGAAGAAAGAAAAAAAAAGAAAGGAAGAAAGAAAGAAAGCATTGACGGAAGATAGGAAGAAAGAAAGAAAGAAAGAAAAAAGAAAGAAAGCATTCACGGAAGATAGAAAGAAAGAAAGAAAAAAAGAAAGAAAGAAAGCATTGACGGAAGATAGTAAGAAAGAAAGAAAGAAAGAAAAAAGAAAAAAGCATTGACGGAAGATAGGAAGAAAGAAAGAAAGAAAGAAAGAAACCATTGACGGAAGATAGGAAGAAAGAAAAAAGAAAGAAAGAACGAAAGAAACCATTGACGGGAGATATTAAGAAAGAAAGAAAGAAAGAAAAAAGAAAGAAAGCATTGACGGAAGATAGAAAGAAAGAAAGAAAAATACAAAGAAAGAAAGAAAGAAAGCATTGACGGAAGATAGGAAGAAAGAAAGAAAGAAAGAAAGAAAGAAAGAAAGAAAGAAAGAAAGAAAGAAAGAAAGAAAGAAAGAAAGAAAGAAAGAAAGCATTGACGGAAGATAGTAAGAAAGAAAGAAAGAAAGAAAAAAGAAAAAAGCATTGACGGAAGATAGGAAGAAAGAAAGAAAGAAAGAAAGAAAGAAAGCATTGACGGAAGATAGGAAAAAAGAAAGAAAGAAAGAAAGAAAGAAAGAAAGTACGAAACTAAGATAGTAAGTAAGCAAGCATTGACGGAAGATAGGAAGAAAGAAAGAAAGAAAGAAAGAAAAAAGAAAGCATTGACGGAAGATAGTAAGAAAGAAAAAAAGAAAGAAAGAAAGAAAGAAAGAAAGAAAGAAAGAAAGAAAGCATTGACGGAAGATAGGAAGACAGAAAGATAGAAAAAAAGAAAAAAGCATTGATGGAAGATAGGAAGAAAGAAAGAAAGAAAGAAAGAAAGAAAGAAAGAAAGAAAGAAAGAGAGAAAGAAGGAAAGAAAGAAAACATTGACAAAAGATACGATGAAAGAAAGAATGAAAAAAAGAAAGAAAGAAAGAAGGAAAGAAAGAAAGCATTGATTGAAGATAGGAAGAAAGAAAGAAAGAAAGAAAATAGAAAGGAAGCATTGACGGAAGATAGATAGAAACAAAGAAAAGAAAAAAGAAAAAAGTATTGACGGAAGATTGGAAGAAAGAAAGAAAGAAAGAAAGAAAGCATTGACGGAAGATAGGAAAAAAGAAAGAAAGAAAGAAAGAAAGAAAGAAAGTACGAAACTAAGTTAGTAAGTAAGCAAGCATTGACGGAAGATAGGAAGAAAGAAAGAAAGAAAGAAAGAAAAAAGAAAGCATTGACGGAAGATAGTAAGAAAGAAAGAAAGAAAGAAAGAAAGAAAGAAAGCATTGACGGAAGATAGGAAGACAGAAAGATAGAAAAAAAGAAAAAAGCATTGATGGAAGATAGGAAGGAAGGAAGAAAGAAAGAAAGAAAGAAAGAAAGAAAGAAAGAAAGAAAGAAAGAAAGAAAGAAAGAAAGAAAGAAAGAGAGAAAGAAGGGAAAGAAAGAAAACATTGACGAAAGATACGATGAAAGAAAGAATGAAAAAAAGAAAGAAAGAAAGAAGGAAAGAAAGAAAGCATTGATTGAAGATAGGAAGAAAGAAAGAAAGAAAGAAAATAGAAAGGAAGCATTGACGGAAGATAGATAGAAACAAAGAAAAGAAAAAAGAAAAAAGTATTGACGGAAGATTGGAAGAAAGAAAGAATGAAAGAAAGAAAGAAAGCATTGACGGAAGATAGGAAAGGAGAAAGACAGAAAGAAAGAAAAAAGAGAAAGAAAGTAAGCAAGCAGTGATGGAAGATAGGAAGAAAGAAAGAAAGAAAGTTTGAGAAAGAGAGAATGTATGAATGAAAGAAAGAAATGGCGGGCAGAAGGTAAAAGAGAGAAAGAAAGAAAGAAAGAAAAAAGAAAGAATTGATGGAAGATAGGAAGAAAGAAAGAAAGAAAGAAAGAAAAAAGAAAAAAAGCGTTGACGGAAGATAGAAAGAAAGAAAGAATGAAAGAAAGAAAGCATTGATGGAAGATAGGAAAGAGGAAAGAAAGAAAGAAAGAAAGAAAGAAAGAAAGAAAGAAAGCAGAAAGCATTGACGGAAGATAGGAACAAAAAGAAAGAAGGAAAGAAAGATAGAAAGAAAGTAAGAAAGAAAGAAAGAAAGAAGGAAAGAAAGCTTTGACGGAAGATAGGAATAAAGAAAGAAAGAAAAAAAAAGAAAAAAGCATTAACGGAAGATAGGAGAAGAAAGAAAGAAAGAAAGAAAGAAAGAAAGAAAGAAAGAAAGAAAGAAAGAAAGAAAGAAAGAAAGAAAGAAAGAAAGAAAGAAAGAAAGAAAGAAAGAAAGAAAGCATTAGCGGAAGATAGGAAGACAGAAAGAAAGAAAGACAAAAGAAAAAAGCATTGACGGAAGATAGGAAGAAAGAAAGAAAGAAAGATAGAAAGTAAGCAAGCATTTACGGAAGATAGGAAGAAAGAAAAAAAGAAAGAAAGAAAGAAAGAAAGAAAGAAACCATTGACAGAAGATAGGAAGAAAGAAAGAAAGAAAAAAGAAAGAAAGCATTGACGGAAGATAGATATAAAGAAAGAAAAAAAGAAAGAAAAAAAGAAAG
>JBAJHW010000018.1:606403-616403 GCA_037013535.1 Intellagama lesueurii | reverse complement strand
GAAGAAAGAAAGAAAGAAAAAAAGAAAAAAGCATTGACGGAAGATAGGAAGAAAGAAAGAAAGAAAGAAAGAAACTAAGTTAGTAAGTAAGCAAGAATTGACGGAAGATAGGAAGAAAGAAAGAAAGAAAGAAAAAAGAAAGCAAGCAAGCAAGCAAGCAAGCAAGCATTGACGGAAGATAGGAAGACAGAAAGAAAGAAAGAAAGAAAGAAAGAAAGTGGGAGAAAGAGAGAATGAATGAAAGAAAGAAAGAAATGGTGGGCAGAAGGAAAAAGAAAGAAAGAAAGAAAGAAAGAAAGAAAAAATAAAGCATCGATGGAAGATAGGAAGAAAGAAAGAAAGAAAGAAAGAAAAAGAAAGAAAGAAAGAAAGCATTGACGGAAGATAGGAAGAAAGAATGAAAGACAGAAAGGAAAAAGAAAGAAAGCATTGACGGAAGATAGAAAGAAAGAAAGAAGAAAAGAAAGAAAGAAAGAAAGCATTGACGGAAGATAGGATGAAGGAAAGAAAGAAAGAAAGAAAGAAAGAAAGAAAGAAAGAAAGAAAGAAAGAAAGAAAGAAAGAAAGAAAGAAAGAAAGAAAGAAAGAAAGCATTGACGGAAGATAGGAAGAAAGATAGAAAGAAAGTGGGAGAAAGAGAGAATGAATGAAAGAAACAAAGAAATGTTGGGCAGAAGGAAAAAGAAAGAAAGAAAGAAAGAAAGAAAGAAAGAAAGAAAGAAAGAAAGAAAGAAAGAAAGAAAGAAAAAAGAAAGCATTGACGGAAGATAGGAAGAAAGAAAGAAAGAAAGAAAAAAGAAAGAAAGCGTTGGCGGAAGAAAGAAAGTAAGAAAGAATAAAAGAAAGAAAGCATTGACGGAAGATAGGAAAGAAGAAAGACAGAAAGAAAGAAAGCAGAAAGCATTAACGGAAGATAGGAAGAAAAAGAAAGAAAGAAATGAAGATAGAAAGAAAGTAAGAAAGAAGGAAAGATAGAAAGAAAGAAAAAAGAAAGAAAGAAAGCATTGACGGAAGATAGGAAGAAAGAAAGAAAGAAAAAAAAGAAAAAAGCATTGACGGAAGATAGGAAGAAAGAAAGAAAGAAAGAACGACAGAAAGAAAGAAAGAGAGAAAGAAAGTAAGTAAGTAAGCAAGCAATGACGGAAGATAGGAAGAAAGAAAGAAAGAAAGAAAAATAGAAAAAAGAAAGCATTGACGGAAGATAGGAAGAAAGAAAGAAAGAAAGAAAGAAAGTAAGAAAGAAAGAAAACAGAAAGCATTCACGGAAGGTAGGAAGAAAGAAAGAAAGAAAGAAAGAAAGAAAGAAAGAAAGAAAGAAAGAAAGAAAGAAAGAAAGAAAGAAAGAAAGAGAGAAAGAAAGAAAGAAAGAAAGAAAGAAAGAGAGAAAGAAAGCATTGACGGAAGATAGGAAGACAGAAAGAAAGAAAAAAAGAAAAAAGCATTGACGGAAGATAGGAAGAAAGAAAGAAAGAAAGAAAGAAAGAAAGAAAGAAAGAAAGCATTGACGGAAGATAGGAAGAAAGAAAGAAACAAAGAAAATAGAAAGGAAGCATTGACGGAAGATAGAATGAATGAATAAATGAATGAAAGAAAGAAAAAAGAAAGAAAGAAAGAAAGAAAGAAAGAAAGAAAGCATTGATGGAAGATAGGAAAGGAGAAAGAAAGAAAGAAAGAAAGAATTTAAGAATGTAAGCAAGCTTTGATGGAAGATAGGAAGAAAGACAGAAAGAAAGAAAAAAAAGAAAGCATTGACGAAAGATAGGATGAAAGAAAGAAAGAAAGGAAGGAAGGAAGAAGGAATTAAGGAAGGAAAGAAAGCATTGATGGAAGATACGAAGAAAGAAAGAAAGAAAAAAGAAAGAAAGCATTGACAGAAGATAGAAAGAAAGAAAAAAAGAAAGAAAGAAAGAAAGCAATAACGGAAGATAGGAAGAAAGAAAGAAAGAAAGAATGAAAGTATTGACGATAGATAGGATAAAAGAAAGAAAGAAAGAAAGAAAGAAAGAAAGAAAGAAATAAAGAAAGAAAGAAAGACAGCATTGACGGAAGATAGGAAGAAAGAAAGAAAAAAAGAAAGTAAGAAAGAAAGAAAGAAAGATAGATAGATAGAAAGAAAGAAAGCATTGAAAGGAATATAGGAAGAAAGAAAGAAAGAAAAAAAGAAAAAAGCATTGAAGGAAGATAGGAAGAAAGAAAGAAAGAAAGAAAGAAAAAAGCATTGACGGAATATAGGAAGAAAGAATGAAAGAAAGAAAGAAAAAAAGAAAGCATTGATGAAAGATAGGATGAAAGAAAGAAAGAAAGAAAGAAAGAAAGAAAGAAAGTAAGATAGAAAAAAGAAAGCATTGACGGAAGATAGGAAGAAAGAGCGAAAGAAATATAAATGAATGAAAGCGTTGACGGAAGATTGAAAGAAAGAAAGAAAGCATTGACGGAAGATAGGAAAGAAGAAAGAAAGAAAGAAACAAAGAAAGAAAGAAAAAAGAAAGCATTGACGGAAGATAGGAAGAAAAAGAAAGAAAGAAAGAAAGAAAGAAAGAAAGAAAGAAAGAAAGAAAGTAAGTAAGTAAGAAAGAAAGAAAGATAGAAAGAAAGAAAGAAAGCATTGACGGAATATAGGAAGAAAGATAGAAAGAAAAAAAGAAAAAAGCATTGACGGAAGATAGGAAGAAAGAAAGAAAGAAAGAAAGAAACTAAGTAAGTAAGTAAGCAAGCATTGACGGAAGATAGGAAGAAAGAAAGAAAGAAAGAAAGAAAGAAAGAAAAAAGCATTGACGGAAGATAGGAAGAAAGAAAGAAAGAAAGAACGACAGAAAGAAAGAAAGAGAGAAAGAAAGTAAGTAAGTAAGCAAGCATTGACGGATGATAGGAAGAAAGAAAGATAGAAAGAAAAATAGAAAAAAGAAAGCATTGACGGAAGATAGGAAGAAAGAAAGAAAGAAAGAAAGAAAGAAAGTAAGAAAGAAAGAAAACAGAAAGCATTCACGGAAGATAGGAAGAAAGAAAGAAAGAAAGAAAGAAAGAAAGAAAGAAAGAAAGAAAGAAAGAAAGAAAGAAAGAAAGAAAGAAAGAAAGAGAGAAAGAAAGAAAGAAAGAAAGAAAGAAAGAGAGAAAGAAAGCATTGACGGAACATAGGAAGACAGAAAGAAAGAAAAAAAAGAAAAAAGCATTGACGGAAGATAGGAAGAAAGAAAGAAAGAAAGAAAGAAAGAAAGAAAGAAAGCATTGACGGAAGATAGGAAGAAAGAAAGAAACAAAGAAAATAGAAAGGAAGCATTGACGGAAGATAGAATGAATGAATAAATGAATGAAAGAAAGAAAAAAGAAAGAAAGAAAGAAAGAAAGAAAGAAAGAAAGAAAGCAAGCATTGATGGAAGATAGGAAAGGAGAAAGAAAGAAAGAAAGAAAGAAAGAATTTAAGAATGTAAGCAAGCTTTGATGGAAGATAGGAAGAAAGACAGAAAGAAAGAAAAAAAAAGAAAGCATTGACGAAAGATAGGATGAAAGAAAGAAAGAAAGAAAGGAAGGAAGAAGGAATTAAGGAAGGAAAGAAAGCATTGATGGAAGATACGAAGAAAGAAAGAAAGAAAAAAGAAAGAAAGCATTGACAGAAGATAGAAAGAAAGAAAAAAAGAAAGAAAGAAGGAAAGAAAGAAAGAAAGCAATAACGGAAGATAGGAAGAAAGAAAGAAAGAAAGAAAGAAAGAAAGAATGAAAGTATTGACGATAGATAGGATAAAAGAAAGAAAGAAAGAAAGAAAGAAAGAAAGAAATAAAGAAAGAAAGAAAGAAAGCATTGACGGAAGATAGGAAGAAAGAAAGAAAAATAGAAAGTAAGAAAGAAAGAAAGAAAGAAAGATAGATAGAAAGAAAGAAAGCATTGAAAGGAATATAGGAAGAAAGAAAGAAAGAAAAAAAGAAAAAAGCATTGAAGGAAGATAGGAAGAAAGAAAGAAAGAAAGAAATAAAGAAAGAAAGAAAGAAAGAAAGAAAGAAAGAAAGCATTGACGGAAGATAGGAAGAGAGAAAGAAAGAAAGAAAGAAAAAAGCATTGACGGAATATAGGAAGAAAGAATGAAAGAAAGAAAGAAAAAAAGAAAGCATTGATGAAAGATAGGATGAAAGAAAGAAAGAAAGAAAGAAAGAAAGAAAGAAAGTAAGATAGAAAAAAGAAAGCATTGACGGAAGATAGGAAGAAAGAGCGAAAGAAATATAAATGAATGAAAGCGTTGACGGAAGATTGAAAGAAAGAAAGAAAGCATTGACGGAAGATAGGAAAGAAGAAAGAAATAAAGAAACAAAGAAAGAAAGAAAAAAGAAAGCATTGAAGGCAGACAGGCAGAAAAAGAAAGAAAGAAAGAAACAAAAAAAGAAAGAAAGAAAGAAAGAAAGAAAGTAAGTAAGAAAGAAAGAAAGATAGAAAGAAAGAAAGAAAGCATTGACGGAATATAGGAAGAAAGATAGAAAGAAAAAAAGAAAAAAGCATTGACGGAAGATAGGAAGAAAGAAAGAAAGAAAGAAAGAAAGAAAGAAAGAAAGAAAGAAAGAAAGAAAGAAAGAAAGAAAGAAAGCATTGACGGAAGATAGGAAGACAGAAAGAAAGAAAAAAAGAAAAAAGCATTGACGGAAGATAGGAAGAAAGAAATAAAGAAAGAAAGAAAGAAAGCATTGACGGAAGATAGGAAGAAAGAAAGAAAGAAAGAAAATAGAAAGGAAGCATTGACGGAAGATAGAATGAATGAATGAATGAATGAAAGAAGGAAAGAAAGAAAGAAAGAAAAAAGCATTGACGGAAGATAGGAAGAAAGAATGAAAGAAAGAAAGAAAAAAAGAAAGCATTGATGAAAGATAGGATGAAAGAAAGAAAGAAAGAAAGAAAACATTGACGGACGATAGGAATAAAGAAAGAAAGAAAAAAGAAAGAGGGAAAAAGAGAGAATGAATGAAAGAAGAAAGAAATGTTGGGCAGAAAGAAAAAGAAAGAAAGAAAGAAAGTAAGATAGAAAAAAAGAAAGCATTGACGGAAGATAGGAAGAAAGAGCGAAAGAAATATAAATGAATAAAAGCGTTGACGGAAGATTGAAAGAAAGAAAGAAAGCATTGACGGAAGATACGAAAGAAGAAAGAAAGAAAGAAAGAAAGAAAGAAAAAAGAAAGCATTGACGGAAGATAGGAAGAAAAAGAAAGAAAGAAAGAAAGTAAGTAAGTAAGTAAGTAAGAAAGAAAGAAAGAAAGAAAGATAGAAAGAAAGAAAGAAAGCATTGACGGAATATAGGAAGAAAGATAGAAAGAAAAAAAGAAAAAAGCATTGACGGAAGATAGGAAGAAAGAAAGAAAGAAAGAAAGAAAGAAACTAAGTTAGTAAGTAAGCAAGCATTGACGGAAGATAGGAAGAAAGAAAGAAAGAAAGAAAGAAAGAAAGAAAGAAAGAAAGAAAAAAGGATTGACGGAAGATAGGAAGAAAGAAAGAAAGAAAGAAAGAAAGAAAGAAAGAAAGAAAGAAAGAAAGAAAGAAAGAAAGCATTGACGGAAGATAGGAAGACAGAAAGAAAGAAAAAAAGAAAAAAGCATTGACGGAAGATAGGAAGAAAGAAAGAAAGAAAGAAAGAAAGTAAGGAAGCATTTACGGAAGATAGGAAGAAAGAAAAAAAGAAAGAAAGAAAGAAAGAAAGAAACCATTGACAGATGATAGGAAGAAAGAAAGGAAAGAAAAAAGAAAGAAAGCATTGACGGAAGATAGATATAAAGAAAGAAAAAAAGAAATAAAAAAAGAAAGAAAGTAAGCATTGACGGAAAATAGGAAGAAAGAAAGAAAGAAAGAAAGAAAGAAAGAAAGAAAGAAAGAAAGAAAGAAAGAAAGAAAGCATTGATGATAGATAGGATGAAAGAAAGAAAGAAAGAAAGAAATATAGAAAGCAGGCAAGCATTGACGGAAGATACTAAGAAAGAAAGAAAGAAAGAAAGAAAAAATTGATGGAAGATAGGAAGAAAGAAAGAAAGAAAGAAAGAAAAAAGCATTGACGGAAGATAGGAAGAAAGAATGAAAGAAAGAAAGAAAAAAGGAAAGCATTGATGAAAGATAGGATGTAAGAAAGAAAGAAAAAAAGAAAGAAAACATTGACGGACGATAGGAATAAAGAAAGAAAGAAAAAAAGAAAGTGGGAGAAAGAGAGAATGAATGAAAGAAGAAAGAAATGTTGGGCAGAAGGAAAAAGAAAGAAAGAAAGAAAGTAAGAAAGAAAAAAGAAAGCATTGACGGAAGATAGGAAGGAAGAAAGGAAGAAAGAAAGAAAGAAAGAAAGAAAAAAGAAAGCATTGACGGAAGATAGGAAGAAAAAGAAAGAAAGAAAAAAAGTAAGTAAGAAAGCATTGACGGAAGATAGGAAGAAAGAAAAAAAGAATGGAAGAAAGAAAGAAAGCATTGACGGAAGATAGGAATAAAGAAAGAAAGAAAGAAAGCAAGAAAGCAAGCAAGCAAGCAAGAAAGCAAGCATTGATGGAAGATAGGAAAAGAGAAAGAAAGAAAGAAAGAAAGAATGAAAGAAAGTTATCAAGGATTGATGGAAGATAGGAAGAAAGACAGAAAGAAAGAAAAAAAAGAAAGCATTGACGAAAGATAGGATGAAAGAAAGAAAGAAAGAAAGAGAGAAAGAAAGAAGGAGATAAGGAAGGAAAGAGAGCATTGACGGAAGATAGGAAGAAAGAAAGAAAGAAAGAAAGAAAAAAGAAAGAAAGCATTGACAGAAGATAGAAAGAAAGAAAGAAAAAAAGAAAGAAAGAAAGAAATAAAGAAAGAAAGAAAGAAAGAAAGAAAGAAAGAAAGAAAGCAATGACGGAAGATAGGAAGAAAGAAAGAAAAAAAGAAAGAAAGCATTGACGAGAGATAGGATAAAAGAAAGAAAGAAAGAAAAAAGAAAGAAAGCATTCACGGAAGATAGAAAGAAAGAAAGAAAGAAAGAAAGAAAGAAAGCATTGACGGAAGATAGTAAGAAAGAAAGAAAGAAAGAAAAAAGAAAAAAGCATTGACGGAAGATAGGAGGAAAGAAAGAAAGAAAGAAAGAAACCATTGACGGAAGATAGGAAGAAAGAAAAAAGAAAGAAAGAAAGAAAGAAACCATTGACGGGAGATATTAAGAAAGAAAGAAAGAAAGAAAAAAGAAAGAAAGCATTGACGGAAGATAGAAAGAAAGAAAGAAAAATAGAAAGAAAGAAAGAAAGAAAGCATTGACGGAAGATAGGAAGAAAGAAAGAAAGAAAGAAAGAAAGAAAGAAAGAAAGAAAGAAAGCATTGACGGAAGATAGTAAGAAAGAAAGAAAGAAAGAAAAAAGAAAAAAGCATTGACGGAAGATAGGAAGAAAGAAAGAAAGAAAGAAAGAAAGCATTGACGGAAGATAGGAAAAAAGAAAGAAAGAAAGAAAGTACGAAACTAAGTTAGTAAGTAAGCAAGCATTGACGGAAGATAGGAAGAAAGAAAGAAAGAAAGAAAGAAAAAATGACGGAAGATTGAAAGAAAGAAAGAAAGCATTGACGTTTCTTTCTTTCTTTCTTTCTTTATTCCTATCATCCGTCAATGCTTTCTTTTCTCTTTCTTTCTTTCTTTCTTTCATTCTTTTCTTTCTTTCTTTCTTTCTTTCTTTCTTTCTTTCTTTCTTTCTTCCTATCTTCCGTCAATGCTTGCTTACTTAGTAACTTAGTTTCTTTCTTTCTTTCTGTCTTTCTTTCTTTCTTTCTTCCTATCTTCCGTCAATGCTTTTTTTCTTTTTTTCTTTCTTTCTTTCTTCCTATATTCCGTCAATGCTTTCTTTTCTTTCTTTCTATCTTTCTTTCTTACTTACTTTCTTTCTTTTTTCTTTCTTTCTTTTTCTTCCTATCTTCCGTCAATGCTTTCTTTTTTCTTTCTTTCTTTCTTTCTTTCTTTCTTTATTTCTTTCTTTCTTTCTTTCTTTCTTTCTTCTTTCCTATCTTCCGTCAATGCTTTCTTTTTTCTTTCTTACTTTCTTTCTTTCTTTCTTTTTCCTTCTGCCCAACATTTCTTTCTTCTTTCATTCATTCTCTCTTTCTCCCACTTTCTTCTTTTCTTTCTTTCTTTATTCCTATCGTCCGTCAATGTTTTCTTTCTTTCTTTCTTTCTTTCTTACATCCTATCTTTCATCAATGCTTTCCTTTTTTCTTTCTTTCTTTCATTCTTTCTTCCTATCTTCCGTCAATGCTTTTTTCTCTCTTTCTTTCTTTCTTTCTTCCTATCTTCCGTCAATTTTTTCTTTCTTTCTTTCTTTCTTTCTTTCTTAGTATCTTCCGTCAATGCTTGCCTGCTTTCTATCTTTCTTTCTTTCTTTCTTTCTTTCTTTCATCCTATCTATCATCAATGCTTTCTTTCTTTCTTTCTTTCTTTCTTTCTTTCTTTCTTTCTTCCTATTTTCCGTCAATGCTTTAATTCTTTCTTTTTTTCTTTCTTTTTTTTCTTTCTTTATATCTATCTTCCGTCAATGCTTTCTTTCTTTTTTCTTTCTTTCTTTCTTCCTATCTTCTGTCAATGGTTTCTTTCTTTCTTTCTTTCTTTCTTTCTTTCTTTCTTTTTCTTTCTTCCTATCTTCCGTAAATGCTTGCTTACTTTCTTTCTTTCTTTCTTTCTTTCTTCCTATCTTCCGTCAATGCTTTTTTCTTTTGTCTTTCTTTCTTTCTGTCTTCCTATCTTCCGCTAATGCTTTCTTTCTTTCTTTCTTTCTTTCTTTCTTTCTTTCTTTCTTTCTTTCTTTCTTTCTTTCTTTCTTTCTTTCTTTCTTTCTTTCTTTCTTTCTTTCTTTCTTTCTTTCTTTCTTTCTTCCTATCTTCCGTCAATGCTTTTTTCTTTTTTTTCTTTCTTTCTTTATTCCTATCTTCCGTCAAAGCTTTCTTTCCTGCTTTCTTTCTTTCTTTCTTACTTTCTTTCTATCTTTCTTTCCTTCTTTCTTTTTCTTCCTATCTTCCGTCAATGCTTTCTGCATACTTTCTTTCTTCCTTTCTTTCTTTCTTTCCTCTTTCCTATCTTCCGTCAATGCTTTCTTTCTTTCATTCTTTCTTTCTTTCTATCTTCCGTCAACGCTTTTTTTCTTTTTTCTTTCTTTCTTTCTTTCTTTCTTCCTATCTTCCATCAATGCTTTCTTTTTTCTTTCTTTCTTTCTTTCTCTCTTTTACCTTCTGCCCGCCATTTCTTTCTTTCATTCATACATTCTCTCTTTCTCAAACTTTCTTTCTTTCTTTCTTTCTTCCTATCTTCCATCACTGCTTGCTTACTTTCTTTCTCTTTTTTCTTTCTTTCTTTCTTTCTCCTTTCCTATCTTCCGTCAATGCTTTCTTTCTTTCTTTCATTCTTTCTTTCTTCCAATCTTCCGTCAATACTTTTTTCTTTTTTCTTTTCTTTGTTTCTATCTATCTTCCGTCAATGCTTCCTTTCTATTTTCTTTCTTTCTTTCTTTCTTCCTATCTTCAATCAATGCTTTCTTTCTTTCCTTCTTTCTTTCTTTCTTTTTTCATTCTTTCTTTCATCGTATCTTTCGTCAATGTTTTCTTTCTTTCTTTCCTTCTTTCTCTCTTTCTTTCTTTCTTTCTTTCTTTCTTTCTTTCTTTCTTTCTTTCTTTCTTTCTTTCTTCCTTCCTATCTTCCATCAATGCTTTTTTCTTTTTTTCTATCTTTCTGTCTTCCTATCTTCCGTCAATGCTTTCTTTCTTTCTTTCTTTCTTTCTTTCTTTCTTTCTTACTATCTTCCGTCAATGCTTTCTTTTTCTTTCTTTCTTTCTTTCTTTCTTCCTATCTTCCGTCAATGCTTGCTTACTTACTTAGTTTCGTACTTTCTTTCTTTCTTTCTTTCTTTCTTTTTTCCTATCTTCCGTCAATGCTTTCTTTCTTTCTTTCTTTCTTTCTTCCAATCTTCCGTCAATACTTTTTTCTTTTTTCTTTTCTTTGTTTCTATCTATCTTCCGTCAATGCTTCCTTTCTATTTTCTTTCTTTCTTTCTTTCT
>JBAJHW010000018.1:593903-601403 GCA_037013535.1 Intellagama lesueurii | reverse complement strand
TTCCTATCTTCCGTCAAAGCTTTCTTTCCTGCTTTCTTTCTTTCTTTCTTACTTTCTTTCTATCTTTCTTTCCTTCTTTCTTTTTCTTCCTATCTTCCGTCAATGCTTTCTGCATTCTTTCTTTCTTCCTTTCTTTCTTCTTTCCTCTTTCCTATCTTCCGTCAATGCTTTCTTTCTTTCATTCTTTCTTTCTTTCTATCTTCCGTCAACGCTTTTTTTCTTTTTTCTTTCTTTCTTTCTTTCTTTCTTCCTATCTTCCATCAATGCTTTCTTTTTTCTTTCTTTCTTTCTTTCTCTCTTTTACCTTCTGCCCGCCATTTCTTTCTTTCATTCATACATTCTCTCTTTCTCAAACTTTCTTTCTTTCTTTCTTTCTTCCTATCTTCCATCACTGCTTGCTTACTTTCTTTCTCTTTTTTCTTTCTTTCTTTCTTTCTCCTTTCCTATCTTCCGTCAATGCTTTCTTTCTTTCTTTCATTCTTCTTTCTTCCAATCTTCCGTCAATACTTTTTTCTTTTTTCTTTTCTTTGTTTCTATCTATCTTCCGTCAATGCTTCCTTTCTATTTTCTTTCTTTCTTTCTTTCTTCCTATCTTCAATCAATGCTTTCTTTCTTTCCTTCTTTCTTTCTTTCTTTTTTTCATTCTTTCTTTCATCGTATCTTTCGTCAATGTTTTCTTTCTTTCTTTCCTTCTTTCTCTCTTTCTTTCTTTCTTTCTTTCTTTCTTTCTTTCTTTCTTTCTTTCTTTCTTTCTTTCTTTCTTTCTTTCTTCCTTCCTATCTTCCATCAATGCTTTTTTCTTTTTTTCTATCTTTCTGTCTTCCTATCTTCCGTCAATGCTTTCTTTCTTTCTTTCTTTCTTTCTTTCTTTCTTTCTTACTATCTTCCGTCAATGCTTTCTTTTTTCTTTCTTTCTTTCTTTCTTTCTTCCTATCTTCCGTCAATGCTTGCTTACTTACTTAGTTTCGTACTTTCTTTCTTTCTTTCTTTCTTTCTTTCTTTCTTTCTTTTTTCCTATCTTCCGTCAATGCTTTCTTTCTTTCTTTCTTTCTTTCTTCCAATCTTCCGTCAATACTTTTTTCTTTTTTCTTTTCTTTGTTTCTATCTATCTTCCGTCAATGCTTCCTTTCTATTTTCTTTCTTTCTTTCTTTCTTCCTATCTTCAATCAATGCTTTCTTTCTTTCCTTCTTTCTTTCTTTTTTTTTTTTCATTCTTTCTTTCATCGTATCTTTCGTCAATGTTTTCTTTCTTTCCTTCTTTCTCTCTTTCTTTCTTTCTTTCTTTCTTTCTTTCTTTCTTTCTTTCTTTCTTTCTTTCTTTCTTCCTATCTTCCATCAATGCTTTTTTCTTTTTTTCTATCTTTCTGTCTTCCTATCTTCCGTCAATGCTTTCTTTCTTTCTTTCTTTCTTTCTTTCTTTCTTTCTTTCTTTCTTTCTTTCTTTCTTTCTTTCTTTCTTTCTTTCTTACTATCTTCCGTCAATGCTTTCTTTTTTCTTTCTTTCTTTCTTTCTTTCTTTCTTTCTTTCTTCCTATCTTCCGTCAATGCTTGCTTACTTACTAACTTAGTTTCGTACTTTCTTTCTTTCTTTCTTTCTTTCTTTCTTTCTTTTTTCCTATCTTCCGTCAATGCTTTCTTTCTTTCTTTCTTTCTTTCTTCCTATCTTCCGTCAATGCTTTTTTCTTTTTTCTTTCTTTCTTTCTTTCTTACTATCTTCCGTCAATGCTTTCTTTCTTTCTTTCTTTCTTTCTTTCTTTCTTTCTTTCTTTCTTTCTTTCTTCCTATCTTCCGTCAATGCTTTCTTTCTTTCTTTCTTTCTATTTTTCTTTCTTTCTTTCTATCTTCCGTCAATGCTTTCTTCCTTTTTTCTTTCTTTCTTTCTTTCTTAATATCTCCCGTCAATGGTTTCTTTCTTTCTTTCTTTCTTTTTTTTTTTTCCTATCTTCCGTCAATGGTTTCTTTCTTTCTTTCTTTCTTTCTTCCTATCTTCCGTCAATGCTTTTTTCTTTTTTCTTTCTTTCTTTCTTTCTTACTATCTTCCGTCAATGCTTTCTTTCTTTCTTTCTTTCTTTTTTCTTTCTTTCTTTCTTTCTTCCTATCTTCCGTCAATGCTTTCTTTCTTTCTTCCTTTCTTTTTTTTCTTTCTTCCTATCTTCCGTCAATGCTTTCTTACTTACTTTCTTTCTTTCTTTCTTTTATCCTATCTCTCGTCAATGCTTTCTTTCTTTTTTTCTTTCTTTCTTCCTATCTTCCGTCATTGCTTTCTTTCTTTCTTTCTTTCTTTCTTTCTTTCTTTCTTTTTTTCTTTCTTTCTTTCTATCTTCTGTCAATGCTTTCTTTCTTTCTTTTTTCTTTCTTTCTTTCTTTCTTTCTTCCTATCTTCCGTCAATGCTTTCTTTCCTTCCTTATCTCCTTCTTTCTTTCTTTCTCTTTTTCTTTCTTTCTTTCTTTCATCCTATCTTTCGTCAATGCTTTCTTTTTTTTCTTTCTTTCTGTCTTTCTTCCTATCTTCCATCAATCCTTGATAACTTTCTTTCATTCTTTCTTTCTTTCTTTCTTTCTCTTTTCCTATCTTCCATCAATGCTTGCTTGCTTGCTTGCTTGCTTGCTTGCTTGCTTTCTTGCTTTCTTTCTTTCTTTCTTTATTCCTATCTTCAATCAATGCTTTCTTTCTTTCTTTCTATCTTTCTTTCTTACTTACTTTCTTTTTTTCTTTCTTTCTTTTTCTTCCTATCTTCCGTCAATGCTTTCTTTTTTCTTTCTTACTTTCTTTCTTTCTTTCTTTCTTCTTTCCTATCTTCCGTCAATGCTTTCTTTTTTCTTTCTTACTTTCTTTCTTTCTTTCTTTTTCCTTCTGCCCAACATTTCTTTCTTCTTTCATTCATTCTCTCTTTCTCCCACTTTCTTTTTTTCTTTCTTTCTTTATTCCTATCGTCCGTCAATGTTTTCTTTCTTTCTTTCTTTCTTTCTTACATCCTATCTTTCATCAATGCTTTCCTTTTTTCTTTCTTTCTTTCATTCTTTCTTCCTATCTTCCGTCAATGCTTTTTCTTTCTTTCTTTCTTTCTTTCTTCCTATCTTCCATCAATTTTTTCTTTCTTTCTTTCTTTCTTTCTTAGTATCTTCCGTCAATGCTTGCCTGCTTTCTATATTTCTTTCTTTCTTTCTTTCTTTCATCCTATCTATCATCAATGCTTTCTTTCTTTCTTTCTTTCTTTCTTTCTTTCTTTCTTTCTTTCTTCCTATTTTCCGTCAACGCTTACTTTCTTTCTTTTTTTATTTCTTTTTTTCTTTCTTTATATCTATCTTCCGTCAATGCTTTCTTTCTTTTTTCTTTCTTTCTTTTTTCCTATCTTCTGTCAATGGTTTCTTTCTTTCTTTCTTTCTTTTTTTCTTTCTTCCTATCTTCCGTAAATGCTTGCTTACTTTCTTTCTTTCTTTCTTTCTTTCTTCCTATCTTCCGTCAATGCTTTTTTCTTTTTTTCTTTCTTTCTGTCTTCCTATCTTCCGTCAATGCTTTCTTTCTTTCTTTCTTTCTTTCTTTCTTTCTTTCTTTCTTTCTTTCTTTCTTTCTTTCTTTCTTTCTATCTTCCTATCTTCCGTCAATCCTTTTTTCTTTCTTTCTTTCTTTCTTTCTTTCTTTCTTTCTTTCTTTCTTCCTATCTTCCGTCAATGCTTGCTTACTTACTAACTTAGTTTCTTTCTTTCTTTCTTTCTTTCTTCCTATCTTCCGTCAATGCTTTTTTCTTTTTTTCTTTCTATCTTTCTTCCTATATTCCGTCAATGCTTTCTTTCTTTCTTTCTATCTTTCTTTCTTTCTTTCTTTCTTACTTACTTACTTACTTTCTTTCTTTCTTTCTTTTTCTTCCTATATTCCGTCAATGCTTTCATTTTTTCTTTCTTTCTTTCTTTCTTTCTTTCTTCTTTCGTATCTTCCGTCAATGCTTTCTTTCTTTCTTTCAATCTTCCGTCAACGCTTTTATTCATTTATATTTCTTTCGCTCTTTCTTCCTATCTTCCGTCAATGCTTTCTTTTTTTTTTATCTTACTTTCTTTCTTTCTTTCTTTTTCTTTCTGCCCAACATTTCTTTCTTCTTTCATTCATTCTCTCTTTTTCCCTCTTTCTTTTTTCTTTCTTTCTTTATTCCTATGGTCCGTCAATGTTTTCTTTCTTTCTTTCTTTCTTTCATCCTATCTTTCATCAATGCTTTCTTTTTTTCTTTCTTTCTTTCATTCTTTCTTCCTATCTTCCGTCAATGCTTTTTTCTTTCTTTCTTTCTTTCCTTCTTTCATTCATTCATTCGTTCATTCTATCTTCCGTCAATGATTCCTATCTATTTTCTTTCTTTCTTTCTTTCTTCCTATCTTCCGTCAATGCTTTCGTTCTTTCTCTCTTTCTTTCTTTCATCGTATGTTTCATCAATGCTTGCTTTCTTTCTTTCTTTCTTTCTTTCTTTCTTTCTTTCTTTCTTTCTTTCTTTCTTTCTTTCTTTCTTTCTTTCTTTCTTTCTTTCTCCTTTCCTATCTTCCATCAATGCTTTCTTTCTTTCTTTCTTTCTTTCTTTCTTTCTTTCTTTCTTTCTTTCTTTCTTTCTTTCTTTCATTCATTCATTCATTCTATCTTCCGTCAAAGCTTCCTTTCTATTTTCTTTCTTTCTTTCTTTCTTCCTATCTTCCGTCAATGCTTTCTTTCTTTCTTTCTTTATTTCTTTCTTCCTATCTTCCGTCAATGCTTTTTTCTTTTTTTCTTTCTTTCTGTCTTCCTATCTTCCGTCAATGCTTTCTTTCTTTCTTTCTTTCTTTCTTTCTTTCTTTCTTTCTTTCTTTCTTTCTTTCTTTCTTTCTTTCTTTCTTTCTTTCTTCCTATCTTCCGTCAATGCTTTTTTCTTTCTTTCTTTCTTTCTTTCTTTCTTCCTATCTTCCGTCAATGCTTGCTTACTTGCTTACTTAGTTTCTTTCTTTCTTTCTTTCTTTCTTCCTATCTTCCGTCAATGCTTTTTTCTTTTTTTCTTTCTATCTTTCTTCCTATATTCCGTCAATGCTTTCTTTCTTTCTTTCTATCTTTCTTTCTTTCTTACTTACTTACTTACTTTCTTTCTTTCTTTCTTTCTTTCTTTCTTTCTTTCTTTCTTTCTTTTTCTTCCTATCGTCCGTCAATGCTTTCTTTTTTCTTTTTTTCTTTCTTTCTTTCTTTCTTTCTTCTTTCCTATCTTCCGTCAATGCTTTCTTTCTTTCTTTCAATCTTCCGTCAACGCTTTCATTCATTTATATTTCTTTCGCTCTTTCTTCCTATCTTCCGTCAATGCTTTCTTTTTTCTATCTTACTTTCTTTCTTTCTTTCTTTCTTTCTTTCTTTCATCCTATCTTTCATCAATGCTTTCTTTTTTTCTTTCTTTCTTTCATTCTTTCTTCCTATATTCCGTCAATGCTTTTTTCTTTCTTTCTTTCTTTCTTTCTTCCTATCTTCCGTCAATGCTTTCTTTCTTTCTTTCTTTCTTTCTTTCTTTCTTTCTATCTTTCTTTCTTTCTTTCTTCCTATCTTCCTTCAATGCTTTTTTCTTTTTTTCTTTCTTTCTTTCTTCCTATATTCCTTTCAATGCTTTCTTTCTTTCTATCTATCTTTCTTTCTTTCTTTCTTTCTTACTTTCTTTTTTTCTTTCTTTCTTCCTATCTTCCGTCAATGCTTTCTTTCTTTCTTTCTTTCTTTCTTTCTTTCTTTCTTTCTTTCTTTCTTTCTTTCTTTCTTTCTTTCTTTCTTTCTTTCTTTCTTTCTCTCTTTTATCCTATCTATCGTCAATACTTTCATTCTTTCTTTCTTTCTTTCTTTCTTCCTATCTTCCGTTATTGCTTTCTTTCTTTCTTTCTTTCTTTCTTTTTTTCTTTCTTTCTATCTTCTGTCAATGCTTTCTTTCCTTTTTCTTTCTTTCTTTCTTCCTATATTCCTTTCAATGCTTTCTTTCTTTCTATCTATCTTTCTTTCTTTCTTTCTTTCTTACTTTCTTTTTTTCTTTCTTTCTTCCTATCTTCCGTCAATGCTTTCTTTCTTTCTTTCTTTCTTTCTTTCTTTCTTTCTTTTATCCTATCTATCGTCAATACTTTCATTCTTTCTTTCTTTCTTTCTTTCTTTCTTTCTTCCTATCTTCCGTTATTGCTTTCTTTCTTTCTTTCTTTCTTTCTTTTTTTCTTTCTTTCTATCTTCTGTCAATGCTTTCTTTCTTTTTTTCTTTCTTCCTATCTTCTGTCAATGCTTTCTTTCTTATTTCTTTCTTCCTATCTTCCGTCAATGGTTTCTTTCTTTCTTTTTTCTTCCTATCTTCCGTCAATGCTTTTTTTTTTCTTTCTTTCTTTCTTTCTTACTATCTTCCGTCAATGCTTTCTTTCTTTCTTTCTTTCTTTTTTTCTTTCTTTCTTTCTATCTTCCGTCAATGCTTTCTTTCTTTTTTCTTTCTTTCTTTCTTTCTTCCTATCTTCCGTCAATGGTTTCTTTCTTTCTTTCTTTCTTTTTTTTTCTTTCTTCCTATCTTCCGTCAATGCTTTCTTTCTTTCTTTCTTTCTTTCTTTTATCCTATCTCTCGTCAATGCTTTCTTTCTTTTTTTCTTTCTTTCTTCCTATCTTCCGTCATTGCTTTCTTTCTTTCTTTCTTTCTTTCTTTTTTTCTTTCTTTCTTTCTATCTTCTGTCAATGCTTTCTTTCTTTTTTCTTTCTTTCTTTCTTTCTTCCTTCCTATCTTCCGTCAATGCTTTCTTTCCTTCCTTATCTCCTTCTTTCTTTCTCTCTTTCTTTCTTTCTTTCTTTCTTTCATCCTATCTTTCGTCAATGCTTTCTTTTTTTTCTTTCTTTCTGTCTTTCTTCCTATCTTCCATCAATCCTTGATAATTTTCTTTCATTCTTTCTTTCTTTCTTTCTTTCTCTTTTCCCATCTTCCATCAATGCTTGCTTGCTTGCTTGCTTGCTTGCTTGCTTGCTTGCTTGCTTGCTTGGTTGCTTGCTTGCTTTCTTTCTTTCTTTATTCCTATCTTCAATCAATGCTTTCTTTCTTTCTTTCTTTCTTTCATCGTATCTTTCGTCAATGCTTTCTTTCTTTCTTTCTTTCTTTCTTTATTTATTTATTCCTATCATCCGTCAATGCTTTCTTTTCTCTTTCTTTCTTTCTTTCTTTCTTTCTTTCTTTCTTTCTTTCTTTCTTTCTTTCTTTCTTTCTTTCTTTCTTTCTTTCTTTCTTTCTTTCTTTCTTTCTTTCTTTCTTCCTATCTTCCGTCAATGCTTGCTTACTTACTAACTTAGTTTCTTTCTTTCTTTCTTTTTTTCTTTCTTTCTTTCTTTCTTTCTTCCTATCTTCCGTCAATGCTTTCTTTCTTTCTTTCTATCTTTCTTTCTTACTTACTTTCTTTCTTTTTTTCTTTCATTCTTTTTCTTCCTATCTTCCGTCAATGCTTTTTTCTTTCTTTCTTTCTTTCTTTCTTCCTATCTTCCGTCAATGCTTGCTTACTTGCTTACTT
>JBAJHW010000018.1:581403-588903 GCA_037013535.1 Intellagama lesueurii | reverse complement strand
AGCTTCCGTAAATGCTTGCTTACTTTCTTTCTTTCTTTCTTTCTTTCTTCCTTTCTTCCGTCAATGCTTTCTTTCCTTCCTTAACTCCTTCTTTCTTTCTTTCTTTCTTTCATCCTATCTTTCGTCAATGCTTTCTTTTTTTTCTTTCTTTCTGTCTTTCTACCTATCTTCCAACAATGCTTGCTTACATTCTTTCATTCTTTCATTCTTTCATTCTTTCTTTCTTTCTTTCTTTCTTTCTTTCTTTCTTTCTTTCTTTCTCCTTTCCTATCTTCCATTAATGCTTTCTTTCTTTCTTTCTTTCTTTCTTTCATTCATTCATTCATTCTATCTTCCGTCAATGCTTCCTTTCTATTTTCTTTCGTTCTTTCTTTCTTCCTATCTTCCGTCAATGCTGTCTTTCTTTCTTTCTTTCTTTCTTTCATCGTATCTTTCGTCAATGCTTTCTTTCTTTCTTTCTTTCTTTCTTTCTTTCTTTCTTTCTTTCTTTCTTCCTATCTTCCGTCAATGCTTTTTTCTTTTTTTCTTTCTTTCTGTCTTCCTATCTTCCGTCAATGCTTTCTTTCTTTCTTTCTTTCTTTCTTCCTTTCTTCCTATCTTCCGTCAATGCTTTCTTTCTTTCTGTCTATCTTTCTTTCTTTCTTTCTTTCTTACTTACTTACTTACTTTCTTTCTTTCTTTCTTTCTTTATCTTCCTATCTTCCGTCAATGCTTTCTTTTTTCTTTCTTTCTTTCTTTCTTCTTTCCTATCTTCCGTCAATGCTTTCTTTCTTTCTTTCAATCTTCCGTCAACGCTTTATTTCATTTTTATTTCTTTCTCTCTTTCTTCCTATCTTCCGTCAATGCTTTCTTTTTACTTTCTTACTTTCTTTCTTTCTTTCTTTTTCCTTCTGCCCAATATTTCTTTCTTCTTTCATTCATTCTCTCTTTCTCCCACTTTCTTTCTTTCTTTCTTTCTTTATTCCTCTCGTCCGTCAATGTTTTCTTTCTTTCTTTCTTTCTTTCTTTCATCCTATCTTTCATCAATGCTTTCTTTTTTCTTTCTTTCTTTCATTCTTTCTTCCTATCTTCCGTCAATGCTTTTTTCTTTCATTCTTTCTTTCTTTCTTCCTATCTTCCGTCAATGCTTTCTTTCTTTCTTTCTTTCTTTCTTTCTTTCTTTCTTTCTTTCTTTCTTTCTTTCTTTCTTTCTTTCTTTCTTTCTTTCTTTCTTCCTATCTTCCTTCAATGCTTTTTTCTTTTTTTCTTTCTTTCTTTCTTCCTATATTCCTTTCAATGCTTTCTTTCTTTCTATCTTTCTTTCTTTCTTTCTTTCTTACTTTCTTTTTTTCTTTCTTTCTTCCTATCTTCCGTTATTGCTTTCTTTCTTTCTTTCTTTCTTTCTTTTTTTCTTTCTTTCTATCTTCTGTCAATGCTTTCTTTCTTTTTTCTTTCTTTCTTTCTTCCTATATTCCTTTCAATGCTTTCTTTCTTTCTATCTATCTTTCTTTCTTTCTTTCTTTCTTACTTTCTTTTTTTCTTTCTTTCTTCCTATCTTCCGTCAATGCTTTCTTTCTTTCTTTCTTTCTTTCTTTCTTTCTTTCTTTTATCCTATCTATCGTCAATACTTTCATTCTTTCTTTCTTTCTTTCTTTCTTTCTTCCTATCTTCCGTTATTGCTTTCTTCTTTCTTTCTTTCTTTCTTTTTTTCTTTCTTTCTATCTTCTGTCAATGCTTTCTTTCTTATTTCTTTCTTCCTATCTTCCGTCAATGGTTTCTTTCTTTCTTTCTTTCTTTCTTCCTATCTTCCGTCAATGCTTTTTTCTTTTTTCTTTCTTTCTTTCTTACTATCTTCCGTCAATGCTTTCTTTCTTTCTTTTTTTCTTTCTTTCTTCCTATATTCCGTCAATGCTTTCTTTCTTTTTTCTTTCTTTCTTTCTTTCTTCCTATCTTCCGTCAATGGTTTCTTTCTTTCTTTCTTTCTTTCTTTTTCTTTCTTCCTATCTTCCGTCAATGCTTTCTTTCTTTCTTTCTTTCTGTCTTTTATCCTATCTCTCGTCAATGCTTTCTTTCTTTTTTTCTTTCTTTCTTCCTATCTTCCGTCATTGCTTTCTTTCTTTCTTTCTTTCTTTCTTTTTTTTCTTTCTTTCTTTCTATCTTCTGTCAATGCTTTCTTTCATTTTTCTTTCTTTCTTTCTTTCTTCCTTCCTATCTTCCGTCAATGCTTTCTTTCCTTCCTTATCTCCTTCTTTCTTTCTCTCTTTCTTTCTTTCTTTCTTTCATCCTATCTTTCGTCAATGCTTTCTTTTTTTTCTTTCTTTCTGTCTTTCTTCCTATCTTCCATCAATCCTTGATAACTTTCTTTCATTCTTTCTTTCTTTCTTTCTTTCTCTTTTCCCATCTTCCATCAATGCTTGCTTGCTTGCTTGCTTGCTTGCTTGCTTGCTTTCTTTCTTTCTTTCTTTCTTTATTCCTATCTTCAATCAATGCTTTCTTTCTTTCTTTCTTTCTTTCATCGTATCTTTCGTCAATGCTTTCTTTCTTTCTTTCTTTCTTTCTTTCTTTCTTTATTCCTATCATCCGTCAATGCTTTCTTTTCTCTTTCTTTCTTTCTTTCTTTCTTTCTTTCTTTCTTTCTTTCTTTCTTTCTTTCTTTCTTTCTTTCTTTCTTTCTTTCTTTCTTTCTTTCTTTCTTTCTTCCTATCTTCCGTCAATGCTTGCTTACTTACTAACTTAGTTTCTTTCTTTCTTTCTTTCTTTCTTCCTATCTTCCGTCAATGCTTTCTTTCTTTCTTTCTATCTTTCTTTCTTACTTACTTTCTTTCTTTTTTTCTTTCTTTCTTTTTCTTCCTATCCTTCGTCAATGCTTTCTTTTTTCTTTCTTTCTTTCTTTCTTTCTCCTTTCCTATCTTCCATTAATGCTTTCTTTCTTTCTTTCTTTCTTTCTTTCTTTCATTCATTCATTCTATCTTCCGTCAATGCTTCCTTTCTATTTTCTTTCGTTCTTTCTTTCTTCCTATCTTCCGTCAATGCTGTCTTTCTTTCTTTCTTTCTTTCTTTCATCGTATCTTTCGTCAATGCTTTCTTTCTTTCTTTCTTTCTTTCTTTCTTTCTTTCTTTCTTTCTTTCCTTCTTTCTTTCTTCCTATCTTCAGTCAATGCTTTTTTCATTTTTTCTTTCTTTCTGTCTTCCTATCTTCCGTCAATGCTTTCTTTCTTTCTTTCTTTCTTTCTTCCTTTCTTCCTATCTTCCGTCAATGCTTTCTTTCTTTCTGTCTATCTTTCTTTCTTTCTTTCTTTCTTATTTACATACTTACTTTCTTTCTTTCTTTCTTTCTTTATATTCCTATCTTCCGTCAATGCTTTCTTTTTTCTTTCTTTCTTTCTTTCTTCTTTCCTATCTTCCGTCAATGCTTTCTTTCTTTCTTTCAATCTTCCGTCAACGCTTTATTTCATTTTTATTTCTTTCTCTCTTTCTTCCTATCTTCCGTCAATGCTTTCTTTTTACTTTCTTACTTTCTTTCTTTCTTTCTTTTTCCTTCTGCCCAACATTTCTTTCTTCTTTCATTCATTCTCTCTTTCTCCCACTTTCTTTCTTTCTTTCTTTCTTTATTCCTATCGTCCGTCAATGTTTTCTTTCTTTCTTTCTTTCTTTCTTTCATCCTATCTTTCATCAATGCTTTCTTTTTTCTTTCTTTCTTTCATTCTTTCTTCCTATCTTCCGTCAATGCTTTTTTCTTTCATTCTTTCTTTCTTTCTTCCTATCTTCCGTCAATGTTTTCTCTCTTTCTTTCTTTCTTTCTTAGTATCTTCCGTCAAAGCTTGCCTTCTTTCTTTTTCTTTCTTTCTTTCTTTCTTTCTCTCTTTCTTTCTTTCTTCCTATCTTCCGTCAATGCTTGCTTACTTACTAACTTAGTTTCTTTCTTTCTTTCTTTCTTTCTTTCTTTCTTTCTTTCTTTCTTTCTTTCTTCCTATCTTCCGTCAATGCTTTCTTTCTTTCTTTCTATCTTTCTTTCTTACTTACTTTCTTTCTTTTTTTCTTTCTTTCTTTTTCTTCCTATCCTCCGTCAATGCTTTCTTTTTTCTTTCTTTCTTTCTTTCTTTCTTCTTTCCTATCTTCCGTCAATGCTTTCTTTTTTCTTTCTTACTTTCTTTCTTTCTTCTTTCCTATCTTCCGTCAATGCTTTCTTTCTTTCTTTCTTTCTTTCTTTCTTTCTTTCTTTCTTTCTTTCTTTCTTTCTTTCTTTCTTTCTTTCTTTCTTCCTATCTTCCGTCAATGCTTTTTTCTTTTTTTCTTTCTTTCTGTCTTCCTATCTTCCGTCAATGCTTTCTTTCTTTCTTTCTTTCTTTCTTTCTTTCTTTCTTTCTTTCTTTCTTTCTTTCTTTCTTTCTTTCTTCCTATCTTCCGTCAATGCTTTCTTTCTATCTTTCTTTCTTTCTTTCTTTCTTTCTTTCTTTCTTTCTTTCTTTCTTTCTATCTATCTTCCGTAAATGCTTTCTTTCTTTTTTCTTTCTTTCTTTCTTCCTATCTTCCGTCAATGGTTTCTTTCTTTCTTTCTTTCTTTCTTTTTTCTTTCTTCCTAGCTTCCGTAAATGCTTGCTTACTTTCTTTCTTTCTTTCTTTCTTTCTTCCTTTCTTCCGTCAATGCTTTCTTTCCTTCCTTAACTCCTTCTTTCTTTCTTTCTTTCTTTAATCCTATCTTTCGTCAATGCTTTCTTTTTTTTCTTTCTTTCTGTCTTTCTACCTATCTTCCAACAATGCTTGCTTACATTCTTTCATTCTTTCATTCTTTCATTCTTTCATTCTTTCTTTCTTTCTTTCTTTCTTTCTTTCTTTCTTTCTCCTTTCCTATCTTCCATTAATGCTTTCTTTCTTTCTTTCTTTCTTTCTTTCATTCATTCATTCATTCTATCTTCCGTCAATGCTTCCTTTCTATTTTCTTTCGTTCTTTCTTTCTTCCTATCTTCCGTCAATGCTGTCTTTCTTTCTTTCTTTCTTTCTTTCATCGTATCTTTCGTCAATGCTTTCTTTCTTTCTTTCTTTCTTTCTTTCTTTCTTTCTTTCTTTCTTTCTTTTTTTCTTCCTATCTTCCGTCAATGCTTTTTTCTTTTTTTCTTTCTTTCTGTCTTCCTATCTTCCGTCAATGCTTTCTTTCTTTCTTTCTTTCTTTCTTCCTTTCTTCCTATCTTCCGTCAATGCTTTCTTTCTTTCTGTCTATCTTTCTTTCTTTCTTTCTTTCTTACTTACTTACTTACTTTCTTTCTTTCTTTCTTTCTTTATCTTCCTATCTTCCGTCAATGCTTTCTTTTTTCTTTCTTTCTTTCTTTCTTCTTTCCTATCTTCCGTCAATGCTTTCTTTCTTTCTTTCAATCTTCCGTCAACGCTTTATTTCATTTTTATTTCTTTCTCTCTTTCTTCCTATCTTCCGTCAATGCTTTCTTTTTACTTTCTTACTTTCTTTCTTTCTTTCTTTTTCCTTCTGCCCAATATTTCTTTCTTCTTTCATTCATTCTCTCTTTCTCCCACTTTCTTTCTTTCTTTCTTTCTTTATTCCTCTCGTCCGTCAATGTTTTCTTTCTTTCTTTCTTTCTTTCTTTCATCCTATCTTTCATCAATGCTTTCTTTTTTCTTTCTTTCTTTCATTCTTTCTTCCTATCTTCCGTCAATGCTTTTTTCTTTCATTCTTTCTTTCTTTCTTCCTATCTTCCGTCAATGCTTTCTTTCTTTCTTTCTTTCTTTCTTTCTTTCTTTCTTTCTTTCTTTCTTTCTTTCTTTCTTTCTTTCTTTCTTTCTTTCTTTCTTTCTTTCTTCCTATCTTCCTTCAATGCTTTTTTCTTTTTTTCTTTCTTTCTTTCTTCCTATATTCCTTTCAATACTTTCTTTCTTTCTATCTATCTTTCTTTCTTTCTTTCTTTCTTACTTTCTTTTTTTCTTTCTTTCTTCCTATCTTCCGTCAATGCTTTCTTTCTTTCTTTCTTTCTTTCTTTCTTTCTTTCTTTCTTTCTTTTATCCTATCTATCGTCAATACTTTCATTCTTTCTTTCTTTCTTTCTTTCTTTCTTCCTATCTTCCGTTATTGCTTTCTTTCTTTCTTTCTTTCTTTCTTTTTTTCTTTCTTTCTATCTTCTGTCAATGCTTTCTTTCTTTTTTCTTTCTTTCTTTCTTCCTATATTCCTTTCAATGCTTTCTTTCTTTCTATCTATCTTTCTTTCTTTCTTTCTTTCTTACTTTCTTTTTTTCTTTCTTTCTTCCTATCTTCCGTCAATGCTTTCTTTCTTTCTTTCTTTCTTTCTTTCTTTCTTTCTTTTATCCTATCTATCGTCAATACTTTCATTCTTTCTTTCTTTCTTTCTTTCTTTCTTCCTATCTTCCGTTATTGCTTTCTTTCTTTCTTTCTTTCTTTCTTTTTTTCTTTCTTTCTATCTTCTGTCAATGCTTTCTTTCTTATTTCTTTCTTCCTATCTTCCGTCAATGGTTTCTTTCTTTCTTTCTTTCTTTCTTCCTATCTTCCGTCAATGCTTTTTTCTTTTTTCTTTCTTTCTTTCTTTCTTACTATCTTCCGTCAATGCTTTCTTTCTTTCTTTTTTTCTTTCTTTCTTCCTATATTCCGTCAATGCTTTCTTTCTTTTTTCTTTCTTTCTTTCTTTCTTCCTATCTTCCGTCAATGGTTTCTTTCTTTCTTTCTTTCTTTCTTTTTCTTTCTTCCTATCTTCCGTCAATGCTTTCTTTCTTTCTTTCTTTCTGTCTTTTATCCTATCTCTCGTCAATGCTTTCTTTCTTTTTTTCTTTCTTTCTTCCTATCTTCCGTCATTGCTTTCTTTCTTTCTTTCTTTCTTTCTTTTTTTCTTTCTTTCTTTCTATCTTCTGTCAATGCTTTCTTTCATTTTTCTTTCTTTCTTTCTTTCTTCCTTCCTATCTTCCGTCAATGCTTTCTTTCCTACCTTATCTCCTTCTTTCTTTCTCTCTTTCTTTCTTTCTTTCTTTCATCCTATCTTTCGTCAATGCTTTCTTTTTTTTCTTTCTTTCTGTCTTTCTTCCTATCTTCCATCAATCCTTGATAACTTTCTTTCATTCTTTCTTTCTTTCTTTCTTTCTCTTTTCCCATCTTCCATCAATGCTTGCTTGCTTGCTTGCTTGCTTGCTTGCTTGCTTGCTTTCTTTCTTTCTTTATTCCTATCTTCAATCAATGCTTTCTTTCTTTCTTTCTTTCTTTCATCGTATCTTTCGTCAATGCTTTCTTTCTTTCTTTCTTTCTTTCTTTCTTTCTTTCTTTCTTTCTTTATTCCTATCATCCGTCAATGCTTTCTTTTCTCTTTCTTTCTTTCTTTCTTTCTTTCTTTCTTTCTTTCTTTCTTTCTTTCTTTCTTTCTTTCTTTCTTTCTTTCTTTCTTTCTTTCTTTCTTTCTTCCTATCTTCCGTCAATGCTTGCTTACTTACTAACTTAGTTTCTTTCTTTCTTTCTTTCTTTCTTCCTATCTTCCGTCAATGCTTTCTTTCTTTCTTTCTATCTTTCTTTCTTAC
>JBAJHW010000018.1:558903-566403 GCA_037013535.1 Intellagama lesueurii | reverse complement strand
TTCTTTCTTTCTTTCTTCCTATCTTCCGTCAATGCTTTTTTCTTTTTTTCTTTCTTTCTGTCTTCCTATCTTCCGTCAATGCTTTCTTTCTTTCTTTCTTTCTTTCTTTCTTTCTTTCTTTCTATCTTTCTTTCTTTCTTTCTTTCTTCCTATCTTCCGTCAATGCTTTCTTTCTATCTTTCTTTCTTTCTTTCTTTCTTTTTTTCGTTCTTTCTATCTATCTTCCGTCAATGCTTTCTTTCTTTTTTCTTTCTTTCTTTCTTCCTATCTTCCGTCAATGGTTTCTTTCTTTCTTTCTTTCTTTCTTTCTTTCTTTTTTCTTTCTTCCTAGCTTCCGTAAATGCTTGCTTACTTTCTTTCTTTCTTTCTTTCTTTCTTCCTATCTTCCCGTCAATGCTTTCTTTCCTTCCTTAATTCCTTCTTTCTTTCTTTCTTTCTTTCTTTCTTTCTTTCTTTCTTTCATCCTATCTTTCGTCAATGCTTTCTTTTTTTCTTTCTTTCTGTCTTTCTTCCTATCTTCCAACAATGCTTGCTTACATTCTTTCATTCTTTCATTCTTTCATTCTTTCTTTCTTTCTTTCTTTCTTTCTTTCTTTCTTTCTTTCTTTCTTTCTTTCTTTCTTTCTTCCTATCTTCCGTCAATGCTTTCTTTCTTTCTTTCTATCTTTCTTTCTTACTTACTTTCTTTCTTTTTTTCTTTCTTTCTTTTTCTTCCTATCCTCCGTCAATGCTTTCTTTTTTCTTTCTTTCTTTCTTTCTTTCTTCTTTCCTATCTTCCGTCAATGCTTTCTTTTTTCTTTCTTACTTTCTTTCTTTCTTCTTTCCTATCTTCCGTCAATGCTTTCTTTCTTTCTTTCTTTTTTTCTTTCTTTCTTTCTTTCTTTCTTTCTTTCTTTCTTTCTTTCTTTCTTTCTTTCTTTCTTTCTTCCTATCTTCCGTCAATGCTTTTTTCTTTTTTTCTTTCTTTCTGTCTTCCTATCTTCCGTCAATGCTTTCTTTCTTTCTTTCTTTCTTTCTTTCTTTCTTTCTTTCTTTCTTTCTTTCTATCTTTCTTTCTTTCTTTCTTTCTTCCTATCTTCCGTCAATGCTTTCTTTCTATCTTTCTTTCTTTCTTTCTTTCTTTTTTTCGTTCTTTCTATCTATCTTCCGTAAATGCTTTCTTTCTTTTTTCTTTCTTTCTTTCTTCCTATCTTCCGTCAATGGTTTCTTTCTTTCTTTCTTTCTTTCTTTCTTTCTTTTTTCTTTCTTCCTAGCTTCCGTAAATGCTTGCTTACTTTCTTTCTTTCTTTCTTTCTTTCTTCCTATCTTCCGTCAATGCTTTCTTTCCTTCCTTAATTCCTTCTTTCTTTCTTTCTTTCTTTCTTTCTTTCTTTCTTTCTTTCATCCTATCTTTCGTCAATGCTTTCTTTTTTTTCTTTCTTTCTGTCTTTCTTCCTATCTTCCAACAATGCTTGCTTACATTCTTTCATTCTTTCATTCTTTCATTCTTTCTTTCTTTCTTTCTTTCTTTCTTTCTTTCTTTCTTTCTTTCTTTCTTTCTTTCTTTCTTTCTCCTTTCCTATCTTCCATTAATGCTTTCTTTCTTTCTTTCTTTCTTTCTTTCTTTCTTTCTTTCTTTCTTTCATTCATTCATTCTATCTTCCGTCAATGCTTCCTTTCTATTTTCTTTCGTTCTTTCTTTCTTCCTATCTTCCGTCAATGCTGTCTTTCTTTCTTTCTTTCTTTCTTTCATCGTATCTTTCGTCAATGCTTTCTTTCTTTCTTTCTTTCTTTCTTTCTTTCTTTCTTTCTTTCTTTCTTTCTTTCTTTCTTTCTTTCTTTCTTTCTTTCTTTCTTTCTTTCTTTCTTTCTTCCTATCTTCCGTCAATGCTTTTTTCTTTTTTTCTTTCTTTCTGTCTTCCTATCTTCCGTCAATGCTTTCTTTCTTTCTTTCTTTCTTCCTTTCTTCCTATCTTCCGTCAATACTTTCTTTCTTTCTGTCTATCTTTCTTTCTTTCTTTCTTTCTTACTTACTTACTTACTTTCTTTCTTTCTTTCTTTCTTTATCTTCCTATCTTCCGTCAATGCTTTCTTTTTTCTTTCTTTCTTTCTTTCTTCTTTCCTATCTTCCGTCAATGCTTTCTTTCTTTCTTTCAATCTTCCGTCAACGCTTTATTTCATTTTTATTTCTTTTTCTCTTTCTTCCTATCTTCCGTCAATGCTTTCTTTTTACTTTCTTACTTTCTTTCTTTCTTTCTTTTTCCTTCTGCCCAACATTTCTTTCTTCTTTCATTCATTCTCTCTTTCTCCCACTTTCTTTCTTTCTTTCTTTCTTTATTCCTATCGTCCGTCAATGTTTTCTTTCTTTCTTTCTTTCTTTCATCCTATCTTTCATCAATGCTTTCTTTTTTCTTTCTTTCTTTCATTCTTTCTTCCTATCTTCCGTCAATGCTTTTTTCTTTCATTCTTTCTTTCTTTCTTCCTATCTTCCGTCAATGTTTTCTCTCTTTCTTTCTTTCTTTCTTAGTATCTTCCGTCAAAGCTTGCCTTCTTTCTTTCTCTTTCTTTCTTTCTCTCTCTCTCTTTCTTTCTTTCTTTCTTTCTTTCTTTCTTTCTTTCTTTCATCCTATCTTTCATCAATGCTTTCTTTCTTTCTTTCTTTCTTTCTTTCTTTCTTTCTTCCTATCTTCCGTCAATGCTTTCTTTCTTTCTTTCTTTCTTTTTTTCTTTCTTTCTTTCTATCTTCCGTCAATGCTTTCTTTCTTTTTTCTTTCTTTCTTTCTTTCTTCCTATCTCCCGTCAATGGTTTCTTTCTTTCTTTCTTTCTTTCTTCCTATCTTCCGTCAATGCTTTTTTCTTTTTTCTTTCTTTCTTTCTTACTATCTTCCGTCAATGCTTTCTTTCTTTCTTTCTTTCTTTCTTTTTTTCTTTCTTTCTTTCTATCTTCCGTCAATGCTTTCTTTCTTTTTTCTTTCTTTCTTTCTTTCTTCCTATCTTCCGTCAATGCTTTCTTTCTTTCTTTCTTTCTTTTTTTTCTTTCTTCCTATCTTCCGTCAATGCTTTCTTTCTTTCTTTCTTTCTTTCTTTCTTTCTTTTATCCTATCTCTCGTCAATGCTTTCTTTCTTTTTTTCTTTCTTTCTTCCTATCTTCCGTCATTGCTTTCTTTCTTTCTTTCTTTCTTTCTTTCTTTCTTTCTTTTTTTCTTTCCTTCTTTCTATCTTCTGTCAATGCTTTCTTTCTTTTTTTCTTTCTTTCTGTTTTTCTTCCTATCTTCCATCAATCCTTGATAACTTTCTTTCTTTCATTCTTTCTTTCTTTCTTTCTTTCTCTTTTCCTATCTTCCATCAATGCTTGCTTGCTTGCTTGCTTCCTTGCTTGCTTGCTTGCTTTCTTTCTTTCTTTCTTTCTTTCTTTCTTTCTTTATTCCTATCTTCAATCAATGCTTTCTTTCTTTCTTTCTATCTTTCTTTCTTTCTTTCTTTCTTTCATTCTTTCTTTCTTTCTTTCTTTCTTTCTTTCTTTCTTTCTTCCTATCTTCCGTCAATGCTTTTTTCTTTTTTTCTTTCTTTCTGTCTTCCTATCTTCCGTCAATGCTTTCTTTCTTTCTTTCTTTCTTTCTTTCTTTCTTTCTTTCTTTCTTTCTTTCTTTCTTTCTTTCTTTCTTTCTTTCTTCCTATCTTCCGTCAATGCTTTCTTTCTATCTTTCTTTCTTTCTTTCTTTCTTTCTTTCTTTCTTTCTTTCTTTCTTTCTATCTATCTTCCGTAAATGCTTTCTTTCTTTTTTCTTTCTTTCTTTCATCCTATCTTCCGTCAATGGTTTCTTCCTTTCTTTCTTTCTTTCTTTTTTCTTTCTTCCTAGCTTCCGTAAATGCTTGCTTACTTTCTTTCTTTCTTTCTTTCTTTCTCCCTATCTTCCGTCAATGCTTTCTTTCCTTCCTTAATTCCTTCTTTCTTTCTTTCTTTCTTTCTTTCTTTCTTTCTTTCTTTCTTTCTTTCTTTCTTTCTTTCTTTCTTTCTCCTTTCCTATCTTCCATTAATGCTTGCTTTCTTTCTTTCTTTCTTTCTTTCTTTCTTTCTTTCTTTCTTTCTTTCTTTCTTTCTTTCTTTCTTTCTTTCTTTCTTTCTTTCATTCATTCTATCTTCCATCAATGCTTCCTTTCTATTTTCTTTCGTTCTTTCTTTCTTCCTATCTTTCGTCAATGCTTTCTTTCTTTCTTTCTTTCTTTCTTTCTTTCTTTCTTTCTTTCTTTCTTTCTTTCTTTCTTTCTTTCTTCCTATCTTCCGTCAATGCTTTTTTCTTTTTTTCTTTCTTTCTGTCTTCCTATCTTCCGTCAATGCTTTCTTTATTTCTTTCTTTCTTTCTTTCTTTCTTTCTTTCTTTCTTTCTTTCTTTCTTTCTTTCTTTCTTTCTTTCTTCCTATCTTCCGTCAATGCTTTCTTTCTTTCTTTCTATCTTTCTTTCTTTCTTTCTTTCTTACTTACTTACTTACTTTCTTTCTTTCTTTATCTTCCTATCTTCCGTCAATGCTTTCTTTTTTCTTTCTTTCTTTCTTTCTTCTTTCCTATCTTCCGTCAATGCTTTCTTTCTTTCTTTAAATCTTCCGTCAACGCTTTATTTCATTTTTATTTCTTTCTCTCTTTCTTCCTATCTTCCGTCAATGCTTTCTTTTTACTTTCTTACTTTCTTTCTTTCTTTCTTTTTCCTTCTGCCCAACATTTCTTTCTTCTTTCATTCATTCTCTCTTTCTCCCACTTTCTTTTTTTCTTTCTTTCTTTATTCCTATCGTCCGTCAATGTTTTCTTTCTTTCTTTCTTTCTTTCATCCTATCTTTCATCAATGCTTTCTTTTTTTCTTTCTTTCTTTCATTCTTTCTTCCTATCTTCCGTCAGTGCTTTTTTCTTTCATTCTTTCTTTCTTTCTTCCTATCTTCCGTCAATGTTTTCTCTCTTTCTTTCTTTCTTTCTTTCTTTCTTAGTATCTTCCTTCAAAGCTTGCCTGCTTTCTTTTTCTTTCTTTCTTTCTCTCTCTCTCTCTTTCTTTCTTTCTTTCTTTCTTTCTTTCATCCTATCTTTCATCAATGCTTTCTTTCTTTCTTTCTTTCTTTTTTTCTTTCTTTCTTTCTATCTTCCGTCAATGCTTTCTTTCTTTTTTCTTTCTTTCTTTCTTTCTTCCTATCTCCCGTCAATGGTTTCTTTCTTTCTTTCTTTCTTTCTTTTTTCTTTCTTCCTATCTTCCGTCAATGGTTTCTTTCTTTCTTTCTTTCTTTCTTCCTATCTTCCGTCAATGCTTTTTTCTTTTTTCTTTCTTTCTTTCTTTCTTACTATCTTCCGTCAATGCTTTCTTTCTTTCTTTCTTTCTTTTTTTCTTTCTTTCTTTCTATCTTCCGTCAATGCTTTCTTTCTTTTTTCTTTCTTTCTTTCTTTCGTCCTATCTCCCGTCAATGGTTTCTTTCTTTCTTTCTTTCTTTCTTTTTTCTTTCTTCCTATCTTCCGTCAATGCTTTCTTTCTTTCTTTCTTTCTTTCTTTCTTTCTTTCTTTCTTTCTTTTATCCTATCTCTCGTCAATGCTTTCTTTCTTTTTTTCTTTCTTTCTTCCTATCTTCCGTCAATGCTTTCTTTTTTCTTTCTTTCTTTCTTTCTTTCTTTCTTTCTTTCTTTCTTTCTTTTTTTCTTTCCTTCTTTCTATCTTCTGTCAATGCTTTCTTTCCTTTTTCTTTCTTTCTTTCTTTCTTTCTTCCTATCTTCCGTCAATGCTTTCTTTCCTTCCTTATCTCCTTCTTCCTTTCTCTCTTTCTTTCTTTCTTTCTTTCTTTCATCCTATCTTTCGTCAATGCTTTCTTTTTTTCTTTCTTTCTGTCTTTCTTCCTATCTTCCATCAATACTTGATAACTTTCTTTCATTCTTTCTTTCTTTCTTTCTTTCTCTTTTCCTATCTTCCATCAATGCTTGCTTGCTTGCTTGCTTGCTTGCTTGCTTGCTTGCTTTCTTTCTTTCTTTCTTTCTATCTTTCTTTCTTACTTACTTTCTTTCTTTTTTTCTTTCTTTCTTTTTCTTCCTATCTTCCGTCAATGCTTTCTTTTTTCTTTCTTTCTTTCTTTCTTTCTTTCTTTCTTTCTTTCTTTCTTTCTTTCTTTCTTTCTTTCGTTCTTCTTTCCTATCTTCCGTCAATGCTTTCTTTCTTTCTTTCAATCTTCCGTCAACGCTTTCTTTCATTTTTATTTCTTTCTCTCTTTCTTCCTATCTTAAGTCAATGCTTTCTTTTTTCTTCCTTATTTTTCTTTCTTTCTTTTTCCTTCTGCCCAACATTTCTTTCTTCTTTCTTTCATTCTCTCTTTCTCCCACTTTCATTTTTTCTTTCTTTCTTTATTCCTATCGTCCATCAATGTTTTCTTTCTTTCTTTCTTTCTTTCATCCTATCTTTCATCAATGCTTTCCTTTTTTCTTTCTTTCTTTTATTCTTTCTTCCTATCTTCCGTCAATGCTTCTTTCTTTCTTTCTTTCTTTCTTCATATCTTCCCTCAATGTTTTCTTTCTTTCTTTCTTTCTTAGTATCTTCCGTCAATGCTTTCCTGCTTTCTTTCTTTCTTTCTTTCTTTCTTTCTTTCTTTCTTTCTTTCTTTCTTTCTTTCATCCTATCTTTCATCAATGCTTTCTTTCTTTCTTTCTTTCTTTCTTTCTTTCTTTCTTTCTTTCTTCCTATCTTCCGTCAATGCTTTCTTTCTTTCTTTCTTTCTTTTTTTCTTTCTTTCTATCTATCTTCCGTAAATGCTTTCTTTCTTTTTTCTTTCTTTCTTTCTTCCTATCTTCCGTCAATGGTTTCTTTCTTTCTTTCTTTCTTTCTTTCTTTCTTTTTTCTTTCTTCCTAGCTTCCGTAAATGCTTGCTTACTTTCTTTCTTTCTTTCTTTCTTTCTTCCTATCTTCCGTCAATGCTTTCTTTCCTTCCTTAATTCCTTCTTTCTTTCTTTCTTTTTTCTTTCATCCTATCTTTCATCAATGCTTTCTTTTTTTTCTTTCTTTCTGTCTTTCTTCCAATCTTCCAACAATGCTTGCTTACATTCTTTCATTCTTTCATTCTTTCTTTCTTTCTTTCTTTCTTTCTTTCTTTCTTTCTCCTTTTCTATCTTCCATTAATGCTTTCTTTCTTTCTTTCTTTCTTTCTTTCTTTCTTTCATTCATTCATTCTATCTTCCGTCAATGCTACGTTTCTATTTTCTTTCGTTCTTTCTTTCTTCCTATCTTCCGTCAATGCTTTCTTTCTTTCTTTCTTTCTTTCTTTCATCGTATCTTTCGTCAATGCTTTCTTTCTTTCTTTCTTTTTTTCTTTCTTTCTTTCTTTCTTTCTTTCTTTCTTTCTTTCTTACTATCTTCCGTCAATGCTTTTTTCTTTTTTTCTTTCTTTCTGTCTTCCTATCTTCCGTCAATGCTTTCTTTCTTTCTTTCTTTCTTTCTTTCTTTCTTCCTATCTTCCGTCAATGCTTTCTTTCTTTCTTTCTATCTTTCTTTCTTTCTTTCTTTCTTT
>JBAJHW010000018.1:538903-543903 GCA_037013535.1 Intellagama lesueurii | reverse complement strand
TTCTTTCTTTCATTCTATCTTCCGTCAATGCTTCCTTTCTATTTTCTTTCGTTCTTTCTTTCTTCCTATCTTCCGTTCAATGCTTTCTTTCTTTCTTTCTTTCTTTCATCGTATCTTTCGTCAATGCTTTTCTTTCTTTCTTTCTTTTCTTTCTTTCTTTCTTCCTATCTTCCGTCAATGCTTTTTTCTTTTTTCTTTCTTTCTGTCTTAATATCTTCTCCGTCAAATACTTTCTTTCTTTCTTTCTTTCTTTCTTTCTTTCTTTCTTTCTTTCTTTCTTTCTTTCTTTCTTTCTTTCTTTCTTTCTTTCTTCCTATCTTCCGTCAATGCTTTCTTTCTTTCTTTCTAATCTTTCTTTCTTTCTTTCTTACTTACTTACTTACTTACTTACTTTCTTTCTTTCTTCTATCTTCCTATCTTCCGTCAATGCTTTCTTTTTTCTTTCTTTCTTTCTTTCTTCTTTCCTATCTTCCGTCAATGCTTTCTTTCTTTCTTTCAATCTTCCGTCAACCGCTTTATTTCATTTTTATTTCTTTCTCTCTTTCTTCCTATCTTCCGTCAATGCTTTCTTTTTACTTTCTTACTTTCTTTCTTTCTTTCTTTTTCCTTCTGCCCAACATTTCTTTCTTCTTTCATTCATTCTCTCTTTCTCCCACTTTCTTTTTTTCTTTCTTTCTTTATTCCTATCGTCCGTCAATGTTTTCTTTCTTTCTTTCTTTCTTTCTTTCATTCCTATCTTTCATCAATGCTTTCTTTTTTTTCTTTCTTTCTTTCATTCTTTCTTCCTATCTTCCGTCAATGTATTCTCTCTCTCTTTCTTTCTTTCTTTCTTTCTTTCTAGTATCTTCCGTCCAAAGCTTGCCTTCTTTCTTTTTCTTTCTTTCTTTCTCTCTCTCTTTCTTTCTTTCTTTCTTTCTTTCTTTCTTTCATCCTATCTTTCATCAATGCTTTCTTTCTTTCTTTCTTTCTTTCTTTCTTTCTTTCTTTCTTTCTTTCTTTCTTTCTTTCTTCCTATCTTCCGTCAATGCTTTCTTTCTTTCTTTCTTTCTTTTTTTCTTTCTTTCTTCCTATCTTCCGTCAATGGTTTCTTTCTTTCTTTCTTTCTTCTTTTTTCTTTCTTCCTATCTTCCGTCAATGGTTTCTTTCTTTCTTTCTTTCTTTCTTCCTATCTTCCGTCAATGCTTTTTTCTTTTTTCTTTCTTTCTTTCTTTCTTACCTATCTTCCGTCAATGCTTTCTTTCTTTCTTTCTTTCTTCTTCTTTTTTCTTTCTTTCTATCTTCCGTCAATGCTTTCTTTCTTTTTTCTTTCTTTCTTTCTTTCTTCCTATCTTCCGTCAATGGTTTCTTTCTTTCTTTCTTTCTTTCTTTTTCTTTCTTCCTATCTTCCGTCAATGCTTTCTTTCTTTCTTCCTATCTTCCGTCAATGCTTTTCTTTTTTTCTTTCTTTTCTTTGCTTTCTTTCTTTCTTTCTTTCTTTCTTTCTTTCTTTCTTTCTTTCTTTATCTTTCTTTCTATTCTTTCTTTCTTTCTTCTTTCCTATCTTCCGGTCAAATGCTTTCTTTTTTCTTTCTTACTTTCTTCTTTCTCTTCTTTTTCCTTCTGCCCAACATTTCTTTCTTCGTTTCATTCATTCTCTCTTTCTCCCACTTTCTTTTTTTCTTTCTTTCTTTATTCCTATCGTCCGTCAATGTTTTCTTTCTTTCTTTCTTTCTTTCTTACATCCTATCTTTCATCAATGCTTTCCTTTTTTCTTTCTTTCTTTCATTCTTTCTTCCTATCTTCCGTCAATGCTTTTTTCTCTGTTTCTTTCTTTCTTTCTTCCTATCTTCCGTCAATTTCTTTCTCTTCCTTTCTTTCTTTCTTTTTTCTTTCTTAGTATCTTCCGTCAATGCTTGCCTGCTTTCTATCTTTCTTTCTTTCTTTCTTTCTTTCATCCTATCTATCATCAATGCTTGCTTTCTTTCTTTCTTTCTTTCTTTCTTTCTTTCTTTCTTCCTATTTTCCGTCAATGCTTTCTTTCTTTCTTTTTTTCTTTCTTTCTTTCTTTCTTTATATCTAGTCTTCCGTCAATGCTTTCTTTCTTTTTTCTTTCTTTCTTTCTTCCTATCTTCTGTCAATGGTTTCTTTCTTTCTTTCTTTCTTTCTTTCTTTCTTTCTTTCTTTCTTTTTTTTATTTCTTCCTATCTTCCGTAAATGCTTGCTTACTTTCTTTCTTTCTTTCTTTTCTTTCTTCCTATCTTCCGTCAATGCTTTTTTCTTTTGTCTTTCTTTCTTTCTGTCTTCCTATCTTCCGCTAATGCTTTCTTTCTTTCTTTCTTTCTTTTCTTCTTTCTTTCTTTCTTTCTTTCTTTCTTCCTATCTTCCCTCAATGCTTTTTTCTTTTTTTCTTTCTTTCTTTATTCCTATCTTCCGTCAAAGCTTTCTTTCCTTCTTTCTTTCTTTCTTACTTTCTTTCTATCTTTCTTTCCTTCTTTCTTTTTCTTCCTATCTTCCGTCAATGCTTTCTGCTTTCTTTCTTTCTTTCTTTCTTTCCTCTTTCCTATCTTCCGTCAATGCTTTCTTTCTTTTATTCTTTCTTTCTTTCTATCTTCCGTCAATTGCTTTTTTTCTTTTTTCTTTCTTTCTTCTCTTTCTTTTTTCCTATCTTTAAATCAATGCTTTCTTTTTTCTTTCTTTCTTTCTTTCTCTCTTTTACCTTCTGCCCGCCATTTCTTTCTTTCATTCATACATTCTCTCTTTCTCACAACTTTCTTTCTTTCTTTCTTTCTTCCTATCTTCCATCAATGCTTTCTTTTTTCTTTCTTTCTCTTCTTCTTTCTTCTTTCCTATCTTCCGTCAATGCTTTCTTTCTTTCTTTCAATCTTCCGTCAACGCTTTATTTCATTTTTATTTCTTTCTCTCTTTCTTCCTATCTTCCGTCAATGCTTTCGTTTTACTTTCTTACTTTCTTTCTTTCTTTCTTTTTCCTTCTGCCCAACATTTCTTTCTTCTTTCATTCATTCTCTCTTTCTCCCCACTTTCTTTTTTTCTTTCTTTCTTTATTCCTATCGTCCATCAATGTTTTCTTTCTTTCTTTCTTTCATCCTATCTTTCATCAATGCTTTCTTTTTTTCTTTCTTTCTTTCATTCTTTCTTCCTATCTTCCGTCAATGCTTTTTTCTTTCATTCTTTCTTTCTTTCTTCCTATCTTCCGTAAATGTTTTCTCTCTTTCTTTCTTTCTTTCTTAGTATCTTCCGTCAAAGCTTGCCTGCTTTCTTTTTCTTTCTTTCTTTCTTTCTTTCTTTCTTTCTTTCTTTCTTTCTTTCTTTCTTTCTTTCTTTCTTTCATCCTACCTTTCATCAATGCCTTTCTTTCTTTCTTTCTTTCTTTCTTTCTTTCTTTCTTTTCTTTCTTTCTTCCTATCTTCCGTCAATGCTTTCTTTCTTTCTTTCTTTCTTTTTTTCTTTCTTTCTTTCTATCTTCCGTCAATTGCTTTCTTTCTTTTTTCTTTCTTTCTTTCTTTCTTCCAATCTCCCGTCAATGGTTTCTTTCTTTCTTTCTTTCTTTCTTTTTTCTTCCTATCTTCCGTCAATGGTTTCTTTCTTTCTTTCTTTCTTTCTTCCTATCTTCCGTCAGTGCTTCTTTTCTTTTTTCTTTCTTTCTTTCTTTCTTACTATCTTCCGTCAATGCTTTCTTTCTTTCTTTCTTTCTTTTTTTCTTTCTTTCTTTCTATCTTCCGTCAATGCTTTCTTTCTTTTTTCTTTCTTTCTTTCTTTCTTCCTATCTTCCGTCAATGGTTTCTTTCTTTCTTTCTTTTCTTTTTTTTACTTTCTTCCTATCTTCCGTCAATGCTTTCTTTCTTTCTTACTTTCTTTCTTTCTTTCTTTCTTTCTTTTATCCTATCTCTCGTCAATGCTTTCTTTCTTTTTTTCTTTCTTTCTTCCTATCTTCCGTCATTGCTTTCTTTCTTTCTTTTCTTTCTTTTCTTTCTTTCTTTCTTTCTTTCTTTCTTTCTTTCTTTCTTTCTTTCTATTCTATCTTCTGTCAATGCTTTCTTCTTTTTTCTTTCTTTCTTTCTTTCTTTCTTCCTATCTTCCATCAATGCTTTCTTTCCTTCCTTATCTCACTTCTTTCTTTCTCTCTTTCTTTCTTTCTTTCTTTCATCCTATCTTTCGTCAATGCTTTTTTTTTCTTTTTTTCTGTCTTTCTTCCCTATCTTCCATCAATCCTTGATAACTTTCTTTCATTCTTTCTTTCTTTCTTTCTTTCTCTTTTCATATCTTCCATCAATGCTTGCTTGCCTTGCTTGCTTGCATGGTTGCTTGCTTGCCTTTCTTTCTTTCTTTCTTTCTTTCTTTATTCCTATCTTCAATCAATGCTTTCTTTCTTTCTTTCTTTTCTTTCATCGTATCTTTCGTCAATGCTTTCTTTCTTTCTTTCTTTCTTTCTTTTTTTTTATTCCTATCATCCGTCAATGCTTTCTTTTCTCTTTCTGTGCTTTCTTTCTTTCTTTCTTTCTTTCTTTTCTTTCTTCTTTCTTCTTCTGTCTTTCTTCCTACTCTTCCGTCAATGCTTGTGCTTACTTACTAACTTAGTTTCTTTCTTTCTTTCTTTCTTTCTTTCTTTCTTTCTTTCTTTCTTTCTTCCTATCTTCCGTCAATGCTTTTTTCTTTCTTTTCTTTCTTTCTTTCTTCCTATATTCAGTCAATGCTTTCTTTCTTTCTATCTATCTTTCTTTCTTACTTACTTTCTTTCTTTTTTCTTCTTTCTTTCTTTTTCTTCCTATCTTCCGTCAATGCTTTCTTTTTTCTTTCTTTCTTTCTTTCTTTCTTCTTTCCTATCTTCCGTCAATGCTTTCTTTTTTCTTCTTACTTTCTTTCTTTCTTTCTTTTTCCTTCTGCCCAACATTTCTTTCTTCTTTCATTCATTCTCTCTTTCTCCCACTTTCTTTTATTCTTTCTTTCTTTATTCCTATCGTCCGTCAATGTTTTCTTTCTTTCTTTCTTTCTTTCTTACATCC
>JBAJHW010000018.1:521856-538403 GCA_037013535.1 Intellagama lesueurii | reverse complement strand
AGTAAGTAAGAAAGAAAGAAAGAAAGAAAGATAGATAGAAAGAAAGAAAGCATTGACGGAATATAGGAGAAAGATAGAAAGAAAAAAAGAAAAAAGCATTGACGGAAGATAGGAAGAAAGAAAGAAAGAAAGAAAGAAAGAAACTAAGTTAGTAAGTAAGCAAGCATTGACGGAAGATAGGAAGAAAGAAAGAAAGAAAGAAAAGAAAGAAAGAAAGAAAGAAAGAAAGAAAGAAAGAAAGAAAGAAAGAAAGAAAGAAAGAAAGAAAGAAAAAAGGATTGACGGAAGATAGGAAGAAAGAAAGAAAGAAAGAAAGAAAGAAAGAAAGAAAGAAAGAAAGAAAGAAAGAAAGAAAGAAAGAAAGCATTGACGGAAGATAGGAAGACAGAAAGAAAGAAAAAAGAAAAAAGCATTGACGGAAGATAGGAAGAAAGAAAGAAAGAAAGAAAGTAAGCAAGCATTTACGGAAGATAGGAAGAAAGAAAAAAAGAAAGAAAGAAAGAAAGAAACCATTGACAGAAGATAGGAAGAAAGAAAGAAAGAAAAAAGAAAGAAAGCATTGACGGAAGATAGAGATAAAGAAGAAAAAAAGAAATAAAAAAAGAAAGAAAGTAAGCATTGACGGAAAATAGGAAGAAAGAAAGAAAGAAAGAAAGAAAGAAAGCATTGATGATAGATAGGATGAAAGAAAGAAAGAAAGAAAGAAATATAGAAAGCAGGCATGCATTGACGGAAGATACTAAGAAAGAAAGAAAGAAAGAAAGAAAAAAATTGATGGAAGATAGGAAGAAAGAAAGAAAGAAAGAAAGAAAAAAGCATTGACGGAAGATAGGAAGAAAGAATGAAAGAAAGAAGAAAAAAGGAAAGCATTGATAAAAGATAGGATGTAAGAAAGAAAGAAAGAAAGAAAGAAAACATTGACGGACGATAGGAATAAAGAAAGAAAGAAAAAAAGAAAGTGGGAGAAAGAGAGAATGAATGAAAGAAGAAAGAAATGTTGGGCAGAAGGAAAAAGAAAGAAAGAAAGAAAGTAAGAAAGAAAAAAGAAAGCATTGACGGAAGATAGGAAAGAAGAAAGAAAGAAAGAAAGAAAGAAAGAAAAAAGAAAGCATTGACGGAAGATAGGAAGAAAAAGAAAGAAAGAAAAAAAGAAAGTAAGTAAGAAAGAAAGATAGAAAGAAAGAAAGAAAGCATTGATTGAAGATAGGAATAAAGAAAGAAAGAAAGAAAGCAAGAAAGCAAGCAAAGAAGCAAGCAAGCAAGCAAGCAAGCATTGATGGAAGATAGGAAAAGAGAAAGAAAGAAAGAAAGAAAGAATGAAAGAAGTTATCAAGGATTGATGGAAGATAGGAAGAAAGACAGAAAGAAAGAAAAAAAAGAAAGCATTGACGAAAGATAGGATGAAAGAAAGAAAGAAAGAGAGAGAGAAAGAAAGAAGGAGATAAGGAAGGAAAGAGAGCATTGACGGAAGATAGGAAGAAAGAAAGAAAGAAAGAAAGAAAAAAGAAAGAAAGCATTGACAGAAGATAGAAAGAAAGAAAGAAAAAAAGAAAGAAAGAAAGAAAGAAAGAAAGAAAGCAATGACGGAAGATAGGAAGAAAGAAGAAAAAAGAAAGGAAGAAAGAAAGAAGCATTGACGAGAGATAGGATAAAAGAAAGAAAGAAAGAAAGTAAGTAAGAAAGCATTGACGGAAGATAGGAAGAAAGAAAAAAAAAGAAAGGAAGAAAGAAAGAAAGCAGTTGACGGAAGATAGGAAGAAAGAAAGAAAGAAAGAAAAAAGAAAGAAAGCATTCACGGAAGATAGAAAGAAAGAAAGAAAGAAAGAAAGCATTGACGGAAGATAGTAAGAAAGAAAGAAAGAAAGAAAAAAGAAAAAAGCATTGACCGAAGATAGGAAGAAAGAAAGAAAGAAAGAAAGAAACCATTGACGGAAGATAGGAAGAAAGAAAAAAGAAAGAAAGAAAGAAAGAAACCATTGACGGGAGATATTAAGAAAGAAAGAAAGAAAGAAAAAAGAAAGAAAGCATTGACGGAAGATAGAAAGAAAGAAAGAAAAATAGAAAGAAAGAAAGAAAGAAAGCATTGACGGAAGATAGGAAGAAAGAAGGAAAGAAAGAAAGAAAGAAAGAAAGAAAGAAAGAAAGAAAGAAAGAAAGAAAGAAAGCATTGAAGGAAGATAGTAAGAAAGAAAGAAAGAAAGAAAAAAGAAAGAAAGCATTGACGGAAGATAGGAAAAAAGAAAGAAAGAAAGAAAGAAAGAAAGAAAGTACGAAACTAAGTTAGTAAGTAAGCAAGCATTGACGGAAGATAGGAAGAAAGAAAGAAAGAAAGAAAGAAAAAAGAAAGCATTGACGGAAGATAGTAAGAAAGAAAGAAAGAAAGAAAGATAGAAAGAAAGAAAGAAAGAAAGAAAGCATTGACGGAAGATAGGAAGACAGAAAGATAGAAAAAAAGAAAAAAGCATTGATGGAAGATAGGAAGAAAGAAAGAAAGAAAGAAAGAAAGAAAGAAAGAAAGAAAGAAAGAAAGAAAGAAAGAAAGAAAGAGAGAAAGAAGGAAAGAAAGAAAACATTGACGAAAGATACGATGAAAGAAAGAATGAAAAAAAGAAAGAAGAAAGAAGGAAAGAAAGAAAGCATTGATTGAAGATAGGAAGAAAGAAAGAAAGAAAGAAAATAGAAAGGAAGCATTGACGGAAGATAGATAGAAACAAAGAAAAGAAAAAAGAAAAAAGTATTGACGGAAGATTGGAAGAAAGAAAGAAAGAAAGAAAGAAAGAAAGCATTGACAGAAGATAGGAAAAAAGAAAGAAAGAAAGAAAGAAAGAAAGAAAGAAAGTACGAAACTAAGTTAGTAAGTAAGCAAGCATTGACGGAAGATAGGAAGAAAGAAAGAAAGAAAGAAAGAAAAAAGAAAGCATTGACGGAAGATAGTAAGAAAGAAAGAAAGAAAGAAAGAAAGAAAGAAAGAAAGAAAGAAAGCATTGAAGGAAGATAGGAAGACAGAAAGATAGAAAAAAAGAAAAAAGCATTGATGGAAGATAGGAAGAAAGAAAGAAAGGAAAGAAAGAAAGAAAGAAAGAAAGAGAGAAAGAAGGAAAGAAAGAAAACATTTATTGACCGAAAGATACGATGAAAGAAAGAATGAAAAAAAGAAAGAAAGAAAGAAGGAAAGAAACAAAGCATTGATTGAAGATAGGAAGAAAGAAAGAAAGAAAGAAAATAGAAAGGAAGCATTGACGGAAGATAGATAGAAACAAAGAAAAGAAAAAAGAAAAAAGTATTGACGGAAGATTGGAAGAAAGAAAGAATGAAAGAAAGAAAGAAAGCATTGATGGAAGATAGGAAAGTAGAAAGAAAGAAAGAAAGAAAAAAGAGAAAGAAAGTAAGCAAGCAGTGATGGAAGATAGGAAGAAAGAAAGAAAGAAAGAAAGTTTGAGAAAGAGAGAATGTATGAATGAAAGAAAGAAATGGCGGGCAGAAGGTAAAAGAGAGAAAGAAAGAAAGAAAGAAAGAAAGAAAAAAGAAAGCATTGATGGAAGATAGGAAGAAAGAAAGAAAGAAAGAAAGAAAAAAGAAAAAAAGCGTTGACGGAAGATAGAAAGAAAGAAAGAATGAAAGAAAGAAAGCATTGACAGAAGATAGGAAAGAGGAAAGAAAGAAAGAAAGAAAGAAAGAAAGAAAGAAAGCAGAAAGCATTGACGGAAGATAGGAAGAAAAAGAAAGAAGGAAAGAAAGATAGAAAGAATGTAAGAAAGAAAGAAAGAAAGAAAGCTTTGACGGAAGATAGGAATAAAGAAAGAAAGAAAAAAAAGAAAAAAGCATTGACGGAAGATAGGAAGAAAGAAAGAAAGAAAGAAAGAAAGAAAGAAAGAAAGAAAGAAAGAAAGAAAGAAAGAAAGAAAGAAAGAAAGAAAGAAAGAAAGAAAGCATTAGCGGAAGATAGGAAGACAGAAAGAAAGAAAGACAAAAGAAAAAAGCATTGACGGAAGATAGGAAGAAAGAAAGAAAGAAAGAAAGAAAGTAAGCAAGCATTTACGGAAGATAGGAAGAAAGAAAAAAAGAAAGAAAGAAAGAAAGAAAGAAAGAAAGAAACCATTGACAGAAGATAGGAAGAAAGAAAGAAAGAAAAAAGAAAGAAAGCATTGATGATAGATAGGATGAAAGAAAGAAAGAAAGAAAGAAAGAAAGATAGAAAGCAGGCAAGCATTGACGGAAGATACTAAGAAAGAAAGAAAGAAAGAAAAAAAATTGACGGAAGATAGGAAGAAAGAAAGAAAGAAAGAAAGAGAGAAAAAAGCATTGACGGAAGATAGGAAGAAAGAATGAAAGAAAGAAAGAAAAAAGGAAAGCATTTATGAAAGATAGGATGTAAGAAAGAAAGAAAGAAAGAAAGAAAACATTGACGGACGATAGGAATAAAGAAAGAAAGAAAAAAAGAAAGTGGGAGAAAGAGAGAATGAATGAAAGAAGAAAGAAATGTTGGGCAGAAGGAAAAAGAAAGAAAGAAAGAAAGTAAGAAAGAAAAAAGAAAGCATTGACGGAAGATAGGAAAGAAGAAAGAAAGAAAGAAAGAAAGAAAGAAAAGAAAGAAACAAAGAAAGAAAGAAAGAAAGCATTGACGGAAGATAGGAAGACAGAAAGATAGAAAAAAAGAAAAAAGCTTTGATGGAAGATAGGAAGAAAGAAAGAAAGAAAGAAAGAAAGAAAGAAAGAAAGAAAGAAAGAAAGAATGAAAGAGAGAAAGAAGGAAAGAAAGAAAACATTGACGAAAGATACGATGAAAGAAAGAATGAAAAAAAGAAAGAAGAAAGAAGGAAAGAAAGAAAGCATTGATTGAAGATAGGAAGAAAGAAAGAAAGAACGAAAATAGAAAGGAAGCATTGACGGAAGATAGATAGAAACAAAGAAAAGAAAAAAGAAAAAAGTATTGACGGAAGATTGGAAGAAAGAAAGAAAGAAAGAAAGAAAGCATTGACAGAAGATAGGAAAAAAGAAAGAAAGAAAGAAAGAAAGAAAGAAAGTACGAAACTAAGTTAGTAAGTAAGCAAGCATTGACGGAAGATAGGAAGAAAGAAAGAAAGAAAGAAAGAAAAAAGAAAGCATTGACGGAAGATAGTAAGAAAGAAAGAAAGAAAGAAAGAAAGAAAGAAAGAAAGAAAGCATTGACGGAAGATAGGAAGACAGAAAGATAGAAAAAAAGAAAAAAGCATTGATGGAAGATAGGAAGAAAGAAAGAAAGAAAGAAAGAAAGAAAGAAAGAAAGAAAGAAAGAAAGAAAGAAAGAGAGAAAGAGAGAAAGAAGGAAAGAAAGAAAACATTGACGAAAGATACGATAAAAGAAAGAATGAAAAAAAGAAAGAAAGAAAGAAGGAAAGAAACAAAGCATTGATTGAAGATAGGAAGAAAGAAAGAAAGAAAGAAAATAGAAAGGAAGCATTGACGGAAGATAGATAGAAACAAAGAAAAGAAAAAAAGAAAAAAGTATTGACGGAAGATTGGAAGAAAGAAAGAATGAAAGAAAGAAAGAAAGCATTGATGGAAGATAGGAAAGGAGAAAGAAAGAAAGAAAGAAAAAAGAGAAAGAAAGTAAGCAAGCAGTGATGGAAGATAGGAAGAAAGAAAGAAAGAAAGAAAGTTTGAGAAAGAGAGAATGTATGAATGAAAGAAAGAAATGGCGGGCAGAAGGTAAAAGAGAGAAAGAAAGAAAGAAAGAAAAAAGAAAGCATTGATGGAAGATAGGAAGAAAGAAAGAAAGAAAGAAAGAAAGAAAGTAAGTAAGTAAGAAAGAAAGATAGAAAGAAAGAAAGAAAGCATTGACGGAATATAGGAAGAAAGATAGAAAGAAAAAAGAAAAAAGCATTGACGGAAGATAGGAAGAAAGAAAGAAAGAAAGAAAGAAACTAAGTAAGTAAGTAAGCAAGCATTGACGGAAGATAGGAAGAAAGAAAGAAAGAAAGAAAGAAAGAAAAAAGCATTGACGGAAGATAGGAAGAAAGAAAGAAAGAAAGAAAGAAAGAAAAAAAGAAAGAAAGAAAGAAAGAAAGAAAGCATTGACGGAAGATAGGAAGACAGAAGGAAAGAAAAAATGAAAAAAGCATTGACGGAAGATAGGAAGAAAGAAAGAAAGAAAGAAAGAAAGAAAGCATTGACGGAAGATAGGAAGAAAGAAAGAAAAGAAAGAAAATAGAAAGGAAGCTTTGACGGAAGATAGAATTAATGAATGAAAGAAAGAAAGAAAGAAAGAAAGAAAGAAAGAAAGAAAGAAAGAAAGCATTGATGGAAGATAGGAAATTAGAAAGAAAGAAAGAAAGAAAGAAAGAAAGAAAGAAAGAAAGAAAGAAAGAAAGAAAGAAAGAAAGCATTGACGAAACATACGATGAAAGAAAGAAAGAGAGAAAGAACGAAAGCATTGACGGAAGATAGGAAGAAAGAAAGAAAGAAAGAAAATAGAAAGGAAGCATTGACGGAAGATAGAATGAATGAATGAATGAATGAAAGAAGGAAAGAAAGAAAGAAAGAAAAAAGCATTGACGGAAGATAGGAAGAAAGAATGAAAGAAAGAAAGAAAAAAAGAAAGCATTGATGAAAGATAGGATGAAAGAAAGAAAGAAAGAAAGAAAACATTGACGGACGATAGGAATAAAGAAAGAAAGAAAAAAGAAAGAGGGAAAAAGAGAGAATGAATGAAAGAAGAAAGAAATGTTGGGCAGAAAGAAAAAGAAAGAAAGAAAGAAAGAAAGATAGAAAAAAAGAAAGCATTGACGGAAGATAGGAAGAAAGAGCGAAAGAAATATAAATGAAATAAATGCGTTGACGGAAGATTGAAAGAAAGAAAGAAAGCATTGACGGAAGATACGAAAGAAGAAAGAAAGAAAGAAAGAAAGAAAAAAGAAAGCATTGACGGAAGATAGGAAGAAAAAGAAAGAAAGAAAGAAAGAAAGTAAGTAAGTAAGTAAGAAAGAAAGAAAGAAAGAAAGATAGATAGAAAGAAAGAAAGCATTGACGGAATATAGGAAGAAAGATAGAAAGAAAAAAAGAAAAAAGCATTGACGGAAGATAGGAAGAAAGAAAGAAAGAAAGAAAGAAAGAAACTAAGTTAGTAAGTAAGCAAGCATTGACGGAAGATAGGAAGAAAGAAAGAAAGAAAGAAAGAAAGAAAGAAAGAAAGAAAGAAAGAAAGAAAGAAAGAAAGAAAGAAAGAAAGAAAGAAAGAAAGAAAGAAAAAAGGATTGACGGAAGATAGGAAGAAAGAAAGAAAGAAAGAAAGAAAGAAAGAAAGAAAGAAAGAAAGAAAGAAAGAAAGAAAGCATTGACGGAAGATAGGAAGACAGAAAGAAAGAAAAAAAGAAAAAAGCATTGACGGAAGATAGGAAGAAAGAAAGAAAGAAAGAAAGAAAGTAAGCAAGCATTTACGGAAGATAGGAAGAAAGAAAAAAAGAAAGAAAGAAAGAAAGAAACCATTGACAGAAGATAGGAAGAAAGAAAGAAAGAAAAAAGAAAGAAAGCATTGACGGAAGATAGAGATAAAGAAAGAAAAAAAGAAATAAAAAAAGAAAGAAAGTAGGCATTGAGGAAAAATAGGAAGAAAGAAAGAAAGAAAGAAAGAAAGAAAGAAAGCATTGATGATAGATAGGATGAAAGAAAGAAAGAAAGAAAGAAATATAGAAAGCAGGCATGCATTGACGGAAGATACTAAGAAAGAAAGAAAGAAAGAAAGAAAAAATTGATGGAAGATAGGAAGAAAGAAAGAAAGAAAGAAAGAAAAAAGCATTGACGGAAGATAGGAAGAAAGAATGAAAGAAAGAAAGAAAAAAGGAAAGCATTGATAAAAGATAGGATGTAAGAAAGAAAGAAAGAAAGAAAGAAAACATTGACGGACGATAGGAATAAAGAAAGAAAGAAAAAAAGAAAGTGGGAGAAAGAGAGAATGAATGAAAGAAGAAAGAAATGTTGGGCAGAAGGAAAAAGAAAGAAAGAAAGAAAGTAAGAAAGAAAAAAGAAAGCATTGACGGAAGATAGGAAAGAAGAAAGAAAGAAAGAAAGAAAGAAAGAAAAAAGAAAGCATTGACGGAAGATAGGAAGAAAAAGAAAGAAAGAAAAAAAGAAAGTAAGTAAGAAAGAAAGATAGAAAGAAAGAAAGAAAGCATTGATTGAAGATAGGAATAAAGAAAGAAAGAAAGCAAGCAAGAAAGCAAGCAAGCAAGCAAGCAAGCAAGCAAGCAAGCATTGATGGAAGATAGGAAAAGAGAAAGAAAGAAAGAAAGAAAGAATGAAAGAAAGTTATCAAGGATTGATGGAAGATAGGAAGAAAGACAGAAAGAAAGAAAAAAAAGAAAGCATTGACGAAAGATAGGATGAAAGAAAGAAAGAAAGAGAGAGAGAAAGAAAGAAGGAGATAAGGAAGGAAAGAGAGCATTGACGGAAGATCGGAAAAAAGAAAGAAAGAAAGAAAGAAAAAAGAAAGAAAGCATTGACAGAAGATAGAAAGAAAGAAAGAAAAAAAGAAAGAAAGAAAGAAAGAAAGAAAGAAAGAAAGAAAGAAAGCAATGACGGAAGATAGGAAGAAAGAAAAAAAAAGAAAGGAAGAAAGAAAGAAAGCATTGACGAGAGATAGGATAAAAGAAAGAAAGAAAGAAAGTAAGTAAGAAAGCATTGACGGAAGATAGGAAGAAAGAAAAAAAAAGAAAGGAAGAAAGAAAGAAAGCATTGACGGAAGATAGGAAGAAAGAAAGAAAGAAAGAAAAAAGAAAGAAAGCATTCACGGAAGATAGAAAGAAAGAAAGAAAGAAAGAAAGAAAGCATTGACGGAAGATAGTAAGAAAGAAAGAAAGAAAGAAAAAAGAAAAAAGCATTGACCGAAGATAGGAAGAAAGAAAGAAAGAAAGAAAGAAACCATTGACGGAAGATAGGAAAAAAGAAAAAAGAAAGAAAGAAAGAAAGAAACCATTGACGGGAGATATTAAGAAAGAAAGAAAGAAAGAAAAAAGAAAGAAAGCATTGACGGAAGATAGAAAGAAAGAAAGAAAAATAGAAAGAAAGAAAGAAAGAAAGCATTGACGGAAGATAGGAAGAAAGAAGGAAAGAAAGAAAGAAAGAAAGAAAGAAAGAAAGAAAGAAAGAAAGAAAGAAAGAAAGAAAGAAAGAAAGAAAGAAAGCATTGACGGAAGATAGTAAGAAAGAAAGAAAGAAAAAAGAAAAAAGCATTGACGGAAGATAGGAAGAAAGAAAGAAAGAAAGAAAGAAAGAAAGCATTGACGGAAGATAGGAAAAAAGAAAGAAAGAAAGAAAGAAAGAAAGTACGAAACTAAGTTAGTAAGTAAGCAAGCATTGACGGAAGATAGGAAGAAAGAAAGAAAGAAAGAAAGAAAAAAGAAAGCATTGACGGAAGATAGTAAGAAAGAAAGAAAGAAAGAAAGATAGAAAGAAAGAAAGAAAGAAAGAAAGCATTGACGGAAGATAGGAAGACAGAAAGATAGAAAAAAAGAAAAAAGCATTGATGGAAGATAGGAAGAAAGAAAGAAAGAAAGAAAGAAAGAAAGAAAGAAAGAAAGAGAGAAAGAAGGAAAGAAAGAAAACATTGACGAAAGATACGATGAAAGAAAGAATGAAAAAAAGAAAGAAGAAAGAAGGAAAGAAAGAAAGCATTGATTGAAGATAGGAAGAAAGAAAGAAAGAAAGAAAATAGAAAGGAAGCATTGACGGAAGATAGATAGAAACAAAGAAAAGAAAAAAGAAAAAAGTATTGACGGAAGATTGGAAGAAAGAAAGAAAGAAAGAAAGAAAGCATTGACAGAAGATAGGAAAAAAGAAAGAAAGAAAGAAAGAAAGAAAGAAAGAAAGTACGAAACTAAGTTAGTAAGTAAGCAAGCATTGACGGAAGATAGGAAGAAAGAAAGAAAGAAAGAAAGAAAAAAGAATGCATTGACGGAAGATAGTAAGAAAGAAAGAAAGAAAGAAAGAAAGAAAGAAAGAAAGAAAGAAAGAAAGAAAGAAAGCATTGACGGAAGATAGGAAGACAGAAAGATAGAAAAAAAGAAAAAAGCATTGATGGAAGATAGGAAGAAAGAAAGAAAGAAAGAAAGAAAGAAAGAAAGAAAGAGAGAAAGAAGGAAAGAAAGAAAACATTGACGAAAGATACGATGAAAGAAAGAATGAAAAAAAGAAAGAAAGAAAGAAGGAAAGAAACAAAGCATTGATTGAAGATAGGAAGAAAGAAAGAAAGAAAGAAAATAGAAAGGAAGCATTGACGGAAGATAGATAGAAACAAAGAAAAGAAAAAAGAAAAAAGTATTGACGGAAGATTGGAAGAAAGAAAGAATGAAAGAAAGAAAGAAAGCATTGATGGAAGATAGGAAAGGAGAAAGAAAGAAAGAAAGAAAAAAGAGAAAGAAAGTAAGCAAGCAGTGATGGAAGATAGGAAGAAAGAAAGAAAGAAAGAAAGTTTGAGAAAGAGAGAATGTATGAATGAAAGAAAGAAATGGCGGGCAGAAGGTAAAAGAGAGAAAGAAAGAAAAAAAGAAAGAAAAAAGAAAGCATTGATGGAAGATAGGAAGAAAGAAAGAAAGAAAGAAAGAAAAAAGAAAAAAAGCGTTGACGGAAGATAGAAAGAAAGAAAGAATGAAAGAAAGAAAGCATTGACAGAAGATAGGAAAGAGGAAAGAAAGAAAGAAAGAAAGAAAGAAAGAAAGCAGAAAGCATTGACGGAAGATAGGAAGAAAAAGAAAGAAGGAAAGAAAGATAGAAAGAATGTAAGAAAGAAAGAAAGAAAGAAAGCTTTGACGGAAGATAGGAATAAAGAAAGAAAGAAAAAAAAGAAAAAAGCATTGACGGAAGATAGGAAGAAAGGAAGAAAGAAAGAAAGAAAGAAAGAAAGAAAGAAAGAAAGAAAGAAAGAAAGAAAGAAAGAAAGAAAGAAAGAAAGAAAGAAAGAAAGAAACAAAGAAAGCATTAGCGGAAGATAGGAAGACAGAAAGAAAGAAAGACAAAAGAAAAAAGCATTGACGGAAGATAGGAAGAAAGAAAGAAAGAAAGAAAGAAAGTAAGCAAGCATTTACGGAAGATAGGAAGAAAGAAAAAAAGAAAGAAAGAAAGAAAGAAAGAAAGAAAGAAACCATTGACAGAAGATAGGAAGAAATAAAGAAAGAAAAAAGAAAGAAAGCATTGATGATAGATAGGATGAAAGAAAGAAAGAAAGAAAGAAAGAAAGATAGAAAGCAGGCAAGCATTGACGGAAGATACTAAGAAAGAAAGAAAGAAAGAAAAAAAAATTGACGGAAGATAGGAAGAAAGAAAGAAAGAAAGAGAGAAAAAAGCATTGACGGAAGATAGGAAGAAAGAATGAAAGAAAGAAAGAAAAAAGGAAAGCATTTATGAAAGATAGGATGTAAGAAAGAAAGAAAGAAAGAAAGAAAACATTGACGGACGATAGGAATAAAGAAAGAAAGAAAAAAAGAAAGTGGGAGAAAGAGAGAATGAATGAAAGAAGAAAGAAATGTTGGGCAGAAGGAAAAAGAAAGAAAGAAAGAAAGTAAGAAAGAAAAAAGAAAGCATTGACGGAAGATAGGAAAGAAGAAAGAAAGAAAGAAAGAAAGAAAGAAAGAAAGAAAGAAACAAAGAAAGAAACAAAGAAAGAAAGAAAGAAAGCATTGACGGAATATAGGAAGACAGAAAGATAGAAAAAAAGAAAAAAGCATTGATGGAAGATAGGAAGAAAGAAAGAAAGAAAGAAAGAAAGAAAGAAAGAAAGAAAGAAAGAAAGAAAGAAAGAGAGAAAGAAGGAAAGAAAGAAAACATTGACGAAAGATACGATGAAAGAAAGAATGAAAAAAAGAAAGAAGAAAGAAGGAAAGAAAGAAAGCATTGATTGAAGATAGGAAGAAAGAAAGAAAGAAAGAAAATAGAAAGGAAGCATTGACGGAAGATAGATAGAAACAAAGAAAAGAAAAAAGAAAAAAGTATTGACGGAAGATTGGAAGAAAGAAAGAAAGAAAGAAAGAAAGCATTGACAGAAGATAGGAAAAAAGAAAGAAAGAAAGAAAGAAAGAAAGAAAGTACGAAACTAAGTTAGTAAGTAAGCAAGCATTGACGGAAGATAGGAAGAAAGAAAGAAAGAAAGAAAGAAAAAAGAAAGCATTGACGGAAGATAGTAAGAAAGAAAGAAAGAAAGAAAGAAAGAAAGAAAGCATTGACGGAAGATAGGAACACAGAAAGATAGAAAAAAAGAAAAAAGCATTGATGGAAGATAGGAAGAAAGAAAGAAAGAAAGAAAGAAAGAAGGAAAGAAAGAAAGAAAGAAAGAGAGAAAGAGAGAAAGAAGGAAAGAAAGAAAACATTGACGAAAGATACGATGAAAGAAAGAATGAAAAAAAGAAAGAAAGAAAGAAGGAAAGAAACAAAGCATTGATTGAAGATAGGAAGAAAGAAAGAAAGAAAGAAAATAGAAAGGAAGCATTGACGGAAGATAGATAGAAACAAAGAAAAGAAAAAAGAAAAAAGTATTGACGGAAGATTGGAAGAAAGAAAGAATGAAAGAAAGAAAGAAAGCATTGATGGAAGATAGGAAAGGAGAAATAAAGAAAGAAAGAAAAAAGAGAAAGAAAGTAAGCAAGCAGTGATGGAAGATAGGAAGAAAGAAAGAAAGAAAGAAAGTTTGAGAAAGAGAGAATGTATGAATGAAAGAAAGAAATGGCGGGCAGAAGGTAAAAGAGAGAAAGAAAGAAAGAAAGAAAAAAGAAAGCATTGATGGAAGATAGGAAGAAAGAAAGAAAGAAAGAAAGAAAAAAGAAAAAAGCGTTGACGGAAGATAGAAAGAAAGAAAGAATGAAAGAAAGAAAGCATTGACAGAAGATAGGAAAGAGGAAAGAAAGAAAGAAAGAAAGAAAGAAAGCAGAAAGCATTGACGGAAGATAGGAAGAAAAAGAAAGAAGGAAAGAAAGATAGAAAGAATGTAAGAAAGAAAGAAAGAAAGAAGGAAAGAAAGCTTTGACGGAAGATAGGAATAAAGAAAGGAAGAAAAAAAAGAAAAAAGCATTGACGGAAGATAGGAAGAAAGAAAGAAAGAAAGAAAGAAAGAAAGAAAGAAAGAAAGAAAGAAAGAAAGAAAGAAAGAAAGCATTAGCGGAAGATAGGAAGACAGAAAGAAAGAAAGACAAAAGAAAAAAGCATTGACGGAAGATAGGAAGAAAGAAAGAAAGAAAGAAAGAAAGTAAGCAAGCATTTACGGAAGATAGGAAGAAAGAAAAAAAGAAAGAAAGAAAGAAAGAAAGAAAGAAACCATTGACAGAAGATAGGAAGAAAGAAAGAAAGAAAAAAGAAAGAAAGCATTGATGATAGATAGGATGAAAGAAAGAAAGAAAGAAAGAAAGAAAGATAGAAAGCAGGCAAGCATTGACGGAAGAAACTAAGAAAGAAAGAAAGAAAGAAAAAAAAATTGACGGAAGATAGGAAGAAAGAAAGAAAGAAAGAAAGAGAGAAAAAAGCATTGATTGAAGATAGGAAGAAAGAATGAAAGAAAGAAAGAAAAAAGGAAAGCATTTATGAAAGATAGGATGTAAGAAAGAAAGAAAGAAAGAAAGAAAACATTGACGGACGATAGGAATAAAGAAAGAAAGAAAAAAAGAAAGTGGGAGAAAGAGAGAATGAATGAAAGAAGAAAGAAATGTTGGGCAGAAGGAAAAAGAAAGAAAGAAAGAAAGTAAGAAAGAAAAAAGAAAGCATTGACGGAAGATAGGAAAGAAGAAAGAAAGAAAGAAAGAAAGAAAGAAAGAAAGAAAGAAAGAAAGAAAGAAAGAAAGAAAGAAAGAAAGAAAAAAGAAAGCATTGACGGAAGATAGGAAGAAAAAGAAAGAAAGAAAAAAAGAAAGAAAGTAAGTAAGAAAGAAAGATAGAAAGAAAGAAAGAAAGAAAGAAAGCATTGACGGAATATAGGAAGAAAGAAAGAAAGAAAAAAAGAAAAAAGCATTGACGGAAGATAGGAAGAAAGAAAGAAAGAAAGAAAGAAACTAAGTTAGTAAGTAAGCAAGCATTGACGGAAGATAGGAAGAAAGAAAGAATGAAAGAAAGAAAGAAAGAAAGAGAAAAGAAAGCATTGACGGATGATAGGAATAAAGAAAGAAAGAAAGAAAGAAAGAAAGAAAGAAAGCATTCACGAAAGATACGATGAAAGAAAGAAAGAAAGAAAGAAAGCATTGATTGAAGATAGGAATAAAGAAAGAAAGAAAGAAAGAAAGAAAGAAAGAAAGAAAGAAAGAAAGAAAGAAAGCAAGCAAGCAAGCAAGCAAGCAAGCAAGCAAGCATTGATGGAAGATAGGAAAAGAGAAAGAAAGAAAGAAAGAAAGAATGAAAGAAAGTTATCAAGGATTGATGGAAGATAGGAAGAAAGACAGAAAGAAAGAAAAAAAAGAAATCATTGACGAAAAATAGGATGAAAGAAAGAAAGAAAGAAAGAGAGAAAGAAAGAAGGAGATAAGGAAGGAAAGAAAGCATTGACGGAAGATAGGAAGAAAGAAAGAAAGAAAGAAAGAAAGAAAAAAGAAAGAAAGCATTGACAGAAGATAGAAAGAAAGAAAGAAAGAAAGAAAGAAAGAAAGAAAGAAAGAAAGCAATGACGGAAGATAGGAAGAAAGAAAGAAAAAAAGAAAGAAAGCATTGACGAGAGATAGGATAAAAGAAAGAAAGAAAGAAAGAAAGAAAGAAAGAAAGAAAGAAAGAAAGAAAGAAAGAAAGAAAGAAAGCATTGACGGAAGATAGGAAGAAAGAAAAAAAAGAAAGAAAGAAAGAAAGAAAGAAAGCATTGACGGAACATAGTAAGAAAGAAAGAAAGAAAAAAGAAAAAAGCATTGACGGAAGATAGGAAGAAAGAAAGAAAGAAAGAAAGAAACCATTGACGGAAGATAGGAAGAAAGAAAAAAGAAAGAAAGAAAGAAAGAAAGAAACCATTGACGGGAGATAGGAAGAAAGAAAGAAAGAAAGAAAAAAGAAAGAAAGCATTGACGGAAGATAGAAAGAAAGAAAGAAAAAAAGAAAGAAAGAAAGAAAGCATTGACGGAAGATAGGAAGAAAGAAAGAAAGAAAGAAAGAAAGAAAGAAAGCATTGATGAAAGATAGGATGAAAGAAAGAAAGAAAGAAAGAAAGAAAGAAAGAAAGAAAGAAAGAAAGAAAGAGAGAGAGAGAAAGAAAGAGAGAAAAAGAAAGCAGGCAAGCTTTGACAGAAGATACTAAGAAAGAAAGAAAGAAAGAAAGAGAGAAAACATTGACGGAAGATAGGAAGAAAGAAAGAAAGAATGAAAGAAAAAAGCATTGACGGAAGATAGGAAGAAAGAATGAAAGAAAGAAAGAAAAAAAGAAAGCATTGAAGGAAGATAGAATGAAAGAAAGAAAGAAAGAAAACATTGACGGACGATAGGAATAAAGAAAGAAAGAAAAAAAGAAAGTGAGAGAAAGAGAGAATGAATGAAAGAAGAAAGAAATGTTGGGCAGAAGGAAAAAGAAAGAAAGAAAGAAAGAAAAAAGCATTGACGGAAGATAGGAAGAAAGAGAGAAAGAAATAAAAATGAAAGAAAGCGTTGACGGAAGATTGACAGAAAGAAAGAAAGCATTAACGGAAAATAGGAAAGAAGAAAGAAAGAAAGAAAGAAAGAAAGAAAGAAAGAAAAACGAAAGCATTGACGGAAGATAGGAAGAAAAAGAAAGAAAGAAAGAAAGAAAGAAAGTAAGAAAGAAAGAAAGAAAGAAAGAAAGCATTGACGGTATATAGGAAGAAAGAAAGAAAGAAAAAAAGAAAAAAGCATTGACGGAAGATAGGAAAAAAGAAAGAAAGAAAGAAAGAAAGAAAGAAAGTACAAAACTAAGTTAGTAAGTAAGCAAGCATTGACGGAAGATAGGAAGAAAGAAAGAAAGAAAGAAAGAAAAAAGAAAGCATTGACGGAAGATAGTAAGAAAGAAAGAAAGAAAGAAAAAAAGAAAGAAAGAAAGAAAGAAAGAAAGAAAGCATTGACGGAAGATAGGAAGACAGAAAGATAGAAAAAAGAAAAAAGCATTGATGGAAGATAGGAAGAAAGAAAGAAAGAAAGAAAGAAAGAAAGAGAGAAAGAAAGAAAGAAAGAAAACATTGACGAAAGATACGATGAAAGAAAGAAAGAAAAAAGAAAGAAAGAAAGAAAGAAAGAAAGCATTGATTGAAGATAGGAAGAAAGAAAGAAAGAAAGAAAATAGAAAGGAAGCATTGACGGAAGATAGATAGAAAGAAAGAAAAGAAAAAAGAAAAAAGTATTGACGGAAGATTGGAAGAAAGAAAGAATGAAAGAAAGAAAGAAAGAAAGAAAGAAAGCATTGACGGAAGATAGGAAAGGAGAAAGAAAGAAAGAAAGAAAGAAAAGAAAGAAAAAAGCAAGCAGTGATGGAAGATAGGAAGAAAGAAAGAAACAAAGAAAGTTTGAGAAAGAGAGAATGTATGAATGAAAGAAAGAAATGGCGGGCAGAAGGTAAAAGAGAGAAAGAATGAAAGAATGAAAAAAGAAAGCATTGATGGAAGATAGGAAGAAAG
>JBAJHW010000018.1:496856-499356 GCA_037013535.1 Intellagama lesueurii | reverse complement strand
GAAAAAAAGAAAAAAGCATTGACGGAAGATAGGAAGAAAGAAAGAAAGAAAGAAAGAAAGAAAGAAAGAAAGAAAGAAAGAAAGAGAGAAAGAAAGAAAGAAAGAAAGAAAGCATTGACGAAAGATACGATGAAAGAAAGAAAGAAAGAAAGAAAGCATTGACGGAAGATAGGAAGAAAGAAAGAACGAAAGAAAATAGAAAGGAAGAATTGACGGAAGATAGGAAGAAAGAAAGAAAGAAAGAAAGAAAGTAAGCAAGCATTCACGGAAGATAGGAAGAAAGAAAAAAAGAAAGAAAGAAAGAAAGAAAGAAAGAAACCATTGACAGAAGATAGGAAGAAAGAAAGAAAGAAAAAAGAAAGAAAGAATTGACGGAAGATAGATATAAAGAAATAAAAAAAGAAAGAAAAAAAGAAAGAAAGAAAGCATTGATGGAAAATAGGAAGAAAGAAAGAAAGAAAGAAAGCATTGATGATAGATAGGATGAAAGAAAGAAAGAAAGAAAGAAAGATAGAAAGCAGGCAAGCATTGACGGAAGATACTAAGAAAGAAAGAAAGAAAGAAAGAAAGAAAGAAAGAAAGAAAGAAAGAAAGAAAGAAAGAAAAAATTGACGGAAGATAGGAAGAAAGAAAGAAAGAAAGAAAGAAAAAAGGAAAGCATTGATGAAAGATAGGATGTAAGAAAGAAAGAAAGAAAGAAAGAAAACATTGACGGACGATAGGAATAAAGAAAGAAAGAAAAAAAGAAAGTGGGAGAAAGAGAGAATGAATGAAAGAAGAAAGAAATGTTGGGCAGAAGGAAAAAGAAAGAAAGAAAGGAAGTAAGAAAGAAAAAAGAAAGCATTGACGGAAGATAGGAAGAAAAAGAAAGAAAGAAAAAAAGAAAGAAAGTAAGTAAGAAAGAAATATAGAGAGAAAGAAAGAAAGCATTGACGGAATATAGTAAGAAAGAAAGAAAGAAAAAAGAAAAAAGCATTGACGGAAGATAGGAAGAAAGAAAGAAAGAAAGAAAGAAAGAAAGAAAGAAAGAAAGAAAGAAAGAAAGAAACTAAGTTAGTAAGTAAGCAAGCATTGACGGAAGATAGGAAGAAAGAAAGAAAGAAAGAAAGAATGAAAGAAAGAAAGAAAGAAAGAAAGAAAGAAAGAAAGAAAGAAAGAAAGAAAGAAAGAAAGAAAGAAAGAAAGCATTGATGAAAGATAGGATGAAAGAAAGAAAGAAAGAAAGAAAGAAAGAAAGAAAGAAAGAAAGAAAGAAAGAAAGAAAGAAAGAAAGAAAGAAAGAAAGAAAGAAAGAAAGAAAGAAAGAAAGAAAAAGAAAGCAGGCAAGCTTTGACGGAAGATACTAAGAAAGAAAGAAAGAAAGAGAGAAAACATTTACGGAAGATAGGAAGAAAGAAAGAAAGAATGAAAGAAAAAAGCATTAACGGAAGATAGGAAGAAAGAATGAAAGAAAGAAAGAAAGAAAGAAAGCATTGATGAAAGATAGGATGAAAGAAAGAAAGAAAGAAAACTTTGATGGACGATAGGAATAAAGAAAGAAAGAAAAAAAGAAAGTGGGAGAAAGAGAGAATGAATGAAAGAAGAAAGAAATGTTGGGCAGAAGGAAAAAGAAAGAAAGAAAGAAAGTAAGAAAGTAAAAAGAAAGCATTGACGGAAGATAGGAAGAAAGAGAGAAAGAAATAAAAATGAAATAAAGCGTTGACGGAAGATTGAAAGAAAGAAAGAAAGCATTGACGGAAGATAGGAAAGAAGAAAGAAAGAAAGAAAGAAAGAAAAAAGAAAGCATTGACGGAAGATAGGAAGATAAAGAAAGAAAGAAAGAAAGTAAGTAAGTAAGTAAGAAAGAAAGAAAGAAAGAAAGAAAGAAAGAAAGAAAGAAAGAAAGAAAGATAGAAAGAAAGAAAGAAAGCATTGACGGAAGATAGGAAGAAAGAAAGAAAGAAAGAAAGAAAGAAAGAAAGAAAGAAAGAAAGAAAGAAAGAAAGAAAGAAAGAAAGAAAGAAAGAAAGAAAGAAAGCATTGACGGAAGATAGGAAGACAGAAAGAAAGAAAAAAAGAAAAAAGCATTGACGGAAGATAGGAAGAAAGAAAGAAAGAAAGAAAGAAAGAAAGAAAGAAAGAAAGAAAGAAAGAAAGAAAGCATTGACGAAAGATACGATGAAAGAAAGAAAGAAAGAAAGCATTGACGGAAGATAGGAAGAAAGAAAGAACGAAAGAAAATAGAAAGGAAGCAATGACGGAAGATAGAATGAATGAATGAAAGAAAGAAAGAAAGAAAGAAAGAAAGAAAGAAAGAAAGAAAGAAAGAAAGAAAGAAAGAAAGAAAGAAAGAAAGAAAGCATTAATGTAAGATAGGAAAGGAGAAAGAAAGAAAGAAAGAAAGAAAGAAAGAAAGAAAGAAAGAAAGAAAGAAAGAATGAAAGAATGAAAGAATGTAAGCAAGCATTGTTGGAAGATAGGAAGAAAGACAGAAAGAAAGAAAAAAAAGAAAGCATTGACG
>JBAJHW010000018.1:491856-494356 GCA_037013535.1 Intellagama lesueurii | reverse complement strand
GAAAGAAAGAAAGAAAGAAAGAAAGAAAAAATTGACGGAAGATAGGAAGAAAGAAAGAAAGAAAGAAAGAAAAAAGCATTGACGGAAGATAGGAAGAAAGAATGAAAGAAAGAAAGAAAAAAGGAAAGCATTGATGAAAGATAGGATGTAAGAAAGAAAGAAAGAAAGAAAGAAAACATTGACGGACGATAGGAATAAAGAAAGAAAGAAAAAAAGAAAGTGGGAGAAAGAGAGAATGAATGAAAGAAGAAAGAAATGTTGGGCAGAAGGAAAAAGAAAGAAAGAAAGAAAGAAAGAAAGAAAAAAGAAAGCATTGACGGAAGATAGGAAGAAAAAGAAAGAAAGAAAAAAAGAAAGAAAGTAAGTAAGAAGGAAATATAGAGAGAAAGAAAGAAAGCATTGACGGAATATAGGAAGAAAGACAGAAAGAAAAAAGAAAAAAGCATTGACGGAAGATAGGAAGAAAGGAAGAAAGAAAGAAAGAAAGAAAGAAAGAAAGAAAGAAAGAAAGAAAGAAAGAAAGAAAGAAACTAAGTTAGTAAGTAAGCAAGCATTGACGGAAGATAGGAAGAAAGAAAGAAAGAAAGAAAGAAAGAAAGAAAGAAAGAAAGAAAGAAAGAAAGAAAGAAAGAAAGAAAGAAAGAAAGAAAGAAAGAAAGAAAGAAAGAGAAAAGAAAGCATTGACGGATGATAGGAATAAAGAAAGAAAGAAAGCATTGATTGAAGATAGGAATAAAGAAAGAAAGAAAGAAAGAAAGAAAGAAAGAAAGAAAGAAAGAAAGAAAGAAAGAAAGAAAGCAAGCAAGCAAGCAAGCAAGCAAGCAAGCATGCAAGCAAGCATTGATAGAAGATAGGAAAAGAGAAAGAAAGAGAAAGAAAGAATGAAAGAAAGTTATCAAGGATTGATGGAAGATAGGAAGAAAGAGAGAAAGAAAGAAAAAAAAGAAAGCATTGACGAAAGATAGGATGAAAGAAAGAAAGAAAGAAAGAGAGAAAGAAAGAAGGAGATAAGGAAGGAAAGAAAGCATTGACGGAAGATAGGAAGAAAGAAAGAAAGAAAGAAAGAAAGAAAGCATTGACAGAAGATAGAAAGAAAGAAAGAAAAAAAGAAAGAAAGAAAAAAAGAAAGAAAGCATTGACAAGAGATAGGATAAAAGAAAGAAAGAAAGAAAGAAAGAAAGTAAGAAAGAAAGAAAGCATTGACGGAAGATAGGAAGAAAGAAAAAAAAAAGAAAGAAAGAAAGAAAGAAAGCATTGACGGAAGATAGTAAGAAAGAAAGAAAGAAAGAAAAAAGAAAAAAGCATTGACGGAAGGTAGGAAGAAAGAAAGAAAGAAAGAAAGAAACCATTGACGGAAGATAGGAAGAAAGAAAAAAGAAAGAAAGAAAGAAAGAAACCATTGACGGGAGATAGGAAGAAAGAAAGAAAGAAAGAAAAAAGAAAGAAAGCATTGACGGAAGATAGAAAGAAAGAAAGAAAAAAAGAAAGAAAGAAAGAAAGAAAGAAAGCATTGACGGAAGATAGGAAGAAAGAAAGAAAGAAAGAAAGCATTGATGAAAGATAGGATGAAAGAAAGAAAGAAAGAAAGAAAGAAAGAAAGAAAGAAAGAAAGAAAGAAAGAAAGAAAGAAAGAAAGAAAGAAAGAAAGAGAGAGAGAGAGAGAAAGAAAGAAAAAGAAAGCAGGCAAGCTTTGACGGAAGATACTAAGAAAGAAAGAAAGAAAGAAAGAGAGAAAACATTGACGGAAGATAGGAAGAAAGAATGAAAGAAAGAAAGAAAAAAAGAAAGCATTGATGAAAGATAGGATGAAAGAAAGAAAGAAAGAAAGAAAACATTGACGGACGATAGGAATAAAGAAAGAAAGAAAAAAAGAAAGTGGGAGAAAGAGAGAATGAATGAAAGAAGAAAGAAATGTTGGGCAGAAGGAAAAAGAAAGAAAGAAAGAAAGTAAGAAAGTAAAAAGAAAGCATTGACGGAAGATAGGAAGAAAGAGAGAAAGAAATAAAAATGAAATAAAGCGTTGACGGAAGATTGAAAGAAAAAGAAAGCATTGACGGAAGATAGGAAAGAAGAAAGAAAGAAAGAAAGAAAAAAGAAAGCATTGATGGAAGATAGGAAGATAAAGAAAGAAAGAAAGTAAGTAAGTAAGTAAGAAAGAAAGAAAGAAAGAAAGAAAGATAGAAAGAAAGAAAGAAAGCATTGACGGAAGATAGGAAGAAAGAAAGAAAGAAAGAAAGAAAGAAAGAAAGAAAGAAAGCATTGACGGAAGATAGGAAGACAGAAAGAAAGAAAAAAAGAAAAAAGCATTGACGGAAGATAGGAAGAAAGAAAGAAAGAAAGAAAGAAAGAAAGAAAGAAAGCATTGATGAAAGATACGATGAAAGAAAGAAAGAAAGAAAGAAAGAAAGAAAGAAAGAAAGCATTGACGGAAGATAGGAAGAAAGAAAGAACGAAAGAAAATAGAAAGGAAGCATTGACGGAAGATAGAATGAATGAATGA
>JBAJHW010000018.1:474356-476856 GCA_037013535.1 Intellagama lesueurii | reverse complement strand
GAATGAATGAAAGAAGAAAGAAATGTTGGGCAGAAGGAAAAAGAAAGAAAGAAAGAAAGTAAGAAAGTAAAAAGAAAGCATTGACGGAAGATAGGAAGAAAGAGAGAAAGAAATAAAAATGAAATAAAGCGTTGACGGAAGATTGAAAGAAAGAAAGAAAGCATTGACGGAAGATAGGAAAGAAGAAAGAAAGAAAGAAAGAAAAAAGAAAGCATTGACGGAAGATACGAAGATAAAGAAAGAAAGAAAGAAAGAAAGTAAGTAAGTAAGTAAGAAAGAAAGAAAGAAAGAAAGATAGACAGAAAGAAAGAAAGCATTGACGGAAGATAGGAAGAAAGGAAGAAAGAAAGAAAGAAAGAAAGAAAGCATTGACGGAAGATAGGAAGACAGAAAGAAAGAAAACATGAAAAAAGCATTGACGGAAGATAGGAAGAAAGAAAGAAAGAAAGAAAGAAAGAAAGAAAGAAAGAAAGAAAGAAAGAAAGAAAGAAAGAAAGAAAGAAAGAAAGAAAGAAAGCATTGACGGAAGATAGGAAGAAAGAAAGAACGAAAGAAAATAGAAAGGAAGCATTGACGGAAGATAGAATGAATGAATGAAAGATAGAAAGAAAGAAAGAAAGAAAGAAAGAAAGAAAGAAAGCATTAATGGAAGATAGGAAAGGAGAAAGAAAGAAAGAAAGAAAGAAAAAAGAAAGCATTGACGGAGGATAGGAAGAAAAAGAAAGAAAGAAAAAAAGAAAGAAAGTAAGTAAGAAAGAAAGATAGAAAGAAAGAAAGAAAGCATTGACGGAAGATAGGAAGAAAGAAAGCAAGAAAGAAAGAAAGAAAGAAACTAAGTTAGTAAGTAAGCAAGCATTGACGGAAGATAGGAAGAAAGAAAGAAAGAAAGAAAGAAAGAAAGAAAGAAAGAAAGAAAGAAAGAAAGAAAGAAAGAGAAAAGAAAGCATTGACGGATGATAGGAATAAAGAAAGAAAGAAAGAAAGAAAGAAAGAAAGCATTGACGAAAGATACGATGAAAGAAAGAAAGAAAGAAAGCATTGATTGAAGATAGGAATAAAGAAAGAAAGCAAGCAAGCAAGCAAGCAAGCAAGCAAGCAAGCAAGCAAGCAAGCAAGCATTGATGGAAGATGGGAAAAGAGAAAGAAAGAAAGAAAGAAAGAATGAAAGAAAGTTATCAAGGATTGATGGAAGATACGAAGAAAGACAGAAAGAAAGAAAAAAACAGAAAGCATTGACGAAAGATAGGATGAAAGAAAGAAAGAAAGAAAGAGAGAAAGAAAGAAAGAGATAAGGAAGGAAAGAAAGCATTGACGGAAGATAGGAAGGAAGAAAGAAAGAAAGAAAGAAAAAAGAAAGAAAGCATTGACAGAAGATAGAAAGAAAGAAAGAAAAAAAGAAAGAAAGAAAGAAAGAAAGCAATGACGGAAGATAGGAAGAAAGAAAGAAAAAAAGAAAGAAAGCATTGACGAGAGATAGGATAAAAGACAGAAAGAAAGAAAGAAAGAAAGCATTGACGGAAGATAGGAAGAAAGAAAAAAAAGAAAGAAAGAAAGAAAGAAACCATTGACGGAAGATAGGAAGAAAGAAAGAAAGAAAGAAAAAAGAAAGAAAGCATTGACGGAAGATAGAAAGAAAGAAAGAAAAAAAGAAAGAAAGAAAGAAAGAAAGAAAGCATTGACGGAAGATAGTAAGAAAGAAAGAAAGAAAGAAAGAAAAAAGAAAAAAGCATTGACGGAAGATAGGAAGAAAGAAAGAAAGAAAGAAAGAAACCATTGACGGAAGATAGGAAGAAAGAAATAAGAAAGAAAGCATTGACAGAAGATAGAAAGAAAGAAAAAAAGAAAGAAAGCATTGACAGAAGATAGAAAGAAAGAAAAAAAGAAAGAAAGAAAGAAAGAAAGAAAGCAATAACGGAAGATAGGAAGAAAGAAAGAAAGAAAGAAAGAAAGAATGAAAGTATTGACGATAGATAGGATAAAAGAAAGAAAGAAAGAAAGAAAGAAAGAAAGAAAGAAAGAAAGAAAGAAAGAAAGAAAGAAAGAAAGAAAGAAAGCATTGACGGAAGATAGGAAGAAAGAAAGAAAAAAAGAAAGTAAGAAAGAAAGAAAGAAAGAAAGATAGATAGAAAGAAAGAAAGCATTGAAAGGAATATAGGAAGAAAGAAAGAAAGAAAAAAGAAAGAAAGCATTGACAGAAGATAGAAAGAAAGAAAAAAAGAAAGAAAGAAAGAAAGAAAGAAAGCAATAACGGAAGATAGGAAGAAAGAAAGAAAGAAAGAAAGAAAGAAAGAATGAAAGTATTGACGATAGATAGGATAAAAGAAAGAAAGAAAGAAAGAAAGAAAGAAAGAAAGAAAGAAAGAAAGAAAGAAAGAAAGAAAGAAAGCATTGACGGAAGATAGGAAGAAAGAAAGAAAAAAAGAAAGTAAGAAAGAAAGAAAGAAAGATAGATAGAAAGAAAGAAAGCATTGAAAGGAATATAGGAAGAAAGAAAGAAAAA
>JBAJHW010000018.1:459356-464356 GCA_037013535.1 Intellagama lesueurii | reverse complement strand
GATAGGAAGAAAGAAAGAAGGAAAGAAAGAAAGAAAGAAAGAAAGAAAGAAAGAAAGAAAGAAAGAAAGAAAGAAAGAAAGAAAGCATTGACGAAAGATACGATGAAAGAAAGAAAGAAAGAAAGAAAGACAGCATTGACGGAAGATAGGAAGAAAGAAAGAACGAAAGAAAATAGAAAGGAAGCATTGACGGAAGATAGAATGAATGAATGAAAGAAAGAAAGAAAGAAAGAAAGAAAGAAAGAAAGAAAGAAAGAAAGCATTAATGGAAGATAGGAAAGGAGAAAGAAAGAAAGAAAGAAAGAAAAAAGAAAGCATTGACGGAGGATAGGAAGAAAAAGAAAGAAAGAAAAAAAGAAAGAAAGTAAGTAAGAAAGAAAGATAGAAAGAAAGAAAGAAAGAAAGCATTGACGGAAGATAGGAAGAAAGAAAGAAAGAAAGAAAGAAAGAAAGAAAGAAAGAAAGAAAGAAAGAAAGAAAGAAAGAAAGAAAGAAAGAAAGAAAGAAAGAAAGAGAAAAGAAAGCATTGACGGATGATAGGAATAAAGAAAGAAAGAAAGAAAGAAAGAAAGAAAGAAAGCATTGACGAAAGATACGATGAAAGAAAGAAAGAAAGAAAGAAAGCATTGATTGAAGATAGGAATAAAGAAAGAAAGAAAGAAAGAAAGAAAGAAAGAAAGAAAGCAAGCAAGCAAGCAAGCAAGCAAGCAAGCAAGCAAGCAAGCAAGCATTGATGGAAGATGGGAAAAGAGAAAGAAAGAAAGAAAGAAAGAATGAAAGAAAGTTATCAAGGATTGATGGAAGATAGGAAGAAAGACAGAAAGAAAGAAAAAAAAGAAAGCATTGACGAAAGATAGGATGAAAGAAAGAAAGAAAGAAAGAGAGAAAGAAAGAAGGAGATAAGGAAGGAAAGAAAGCATTGACGGAAGATAGGAAGGAAGAAAGAAAGAAAGAAAGAAAAAAGAAAGAAAGCATTGACAGAATATAGAAAGAAAGAAAGAAAAAAAGAAAGAAAGAAAGAAAGAAAGAAAGCAATGACGGAAGATAGGAAGAAAGAAAGAAAAAAAGAAAGAAAGCATTGACGAGAGATAGGATAAAAGACAGAAAGAAAGAAAGAAAGAAAGCATTGACGGAAGATAGGAAGAAAGAAAAAAAAGAAAGAAAGAAAGAAAGAAACCATTGACGGAAGATAGGAAGAAAGAAAGAAAGAAAGAAAGAAAAAAGAAAGAAAGCATTGACGGAAGATAGTAAGAAAGAGAGAAAGAAAGAAAAAAGAAAAAAGCATTGACGGAAGATAGGAAGAAAGAAAGAAAGAAAGAAAGAAACCATTGACGGAAGATAGGAAGAAAGAAATAAGAAAGAAAGCATTGACAGAAGATAGAAAGAAAGAAAAAAAGAAAGAAAGAAAGAAAGAAAGAAAGCAATAACGGAAGATAGGAGGAAAGAAAGAAAGAAAGAATGAAAGTATTGACGATAGATAGGATAAAAGAAAGAAAGAAAGAAAGAAAGAAAGAAAGAAAGAAAGAAAGAAAGAAAGAAAGAAAGCATTGACGGAAGATAGGAAGAAAGAAAGAAAAAAAGAAAGTAAGAAAGAAAGAAAGATAGATAGAAAGAAAGAAAGCATTGAAAGGAATATAGGAAGAAAGAAAGAAAGAAAAAAGAAAGAAAGCATTGACAGAAGATAGAAAGAAAGAAAAAAAGAAAGAAAGAAAGAAAGAAAGAAAGCAATAACGGAAGATAGGAAGAAAGAAAGAAAGAAAGAAAGAATGAAAGTATTGACGATAGATAGGATAAAAGAAAGAAAGAAAGAAAGAAAGAAAGAAAGAAAGAAAGAAAGCATTGACGGAAGATAGGAAGAAAGAAAGAAAAAAAGAAAGTAAGAAAAAAAGAAAGAAAGAAAGATAGATAGAAAGAAAGAAAGCATTGAAAGGAATATAGGAAGAAAGAAAGAAAGAAAAAAAGAAAAAAGCATTGAAGGAAGATAGGAAGAAAGAAAGAAAGAAAGAAAGAAAGAAAGAAAGAAAGAAAGAAAGAAAGAAAGAAAGAAAGAAAGAAAGAAAGAAAGAAAGAAAGAAAGAAAGAAAGAAAGAAAGCATTGACGGAAGATACGAAGAAAGAAAGAAAGAATGAAAGAAAAAAGCATTGACGGAAGATAGGAAGAAAGAATGAAAGAAAGAAAGAAAAAAGAAAGCATTGATGAAAGATAGGATGAAAGAAAGAAAGAAAGAAAGAAAGAAAACATTGACGGACGATAGGAATAAAGAAAGAAAGAAAGAAAGAAAGTGGGAGAAAGAGAGAATGAATGAAAGAAGAAAGAAATGTTGGGCAGAAGGAAAAAGAAAGAAAGAAAGAAAGTAAGAAAGTAAAAAGAAAGCATTGACGGAAGATAGGAAGAAAGAGAGAAAGAAATAAAAATGAAATAAAGCGTTGACGGAAGATTGAAAGAAAGAAAGAAAGCATTGACGGAAGATAGGAAAGAAGAAAGAAAGAAAGAAAGAAAAAAGAAAGCATTGACGGAAGATAGGAAGATAAAGAAAGAAAGAAAGAAAGAAAGTAAGTAAGTAAGTAAGAAAGAAAGAAAGAAAGAAAGATAGACAGAAAGAAAGAAAGCATTGACGGATGATAGGAAGAAAGGAAGAAAGAAAGAAAGAAAGAAAGAAAGCATTGACAGAAGAAAGGAAGACAGAAAGAAAGAAAAAAAGAAAAAAGCATTGACGGAAGATAGGAAGAAAGAAAGAAAGAAAGAAAGAAAGAAAGAAAGAAAGAAAGCATTGACGAAAGATACGATGAAAGAAAGAAAGAAAGAAAGAAAGACAGCATTGACGGAAGATAGGAAGAAAGAAAGAACGAAAGAAAATAGAAAGGAAGCATTGACGGAAGATAGAATGAATGAATGAAATAAAGAAAGAAAGAAAGAAAGAAAGAAAGAAAGCATTAATGGAAGATAGGAAAGGAGAAAGAAAGAAAGAAAGAAAGAAAGAAAGAAAGAAAGAAAGAATGAAAGAATGAAAGAATGAAAGAATGTAAGCAAGCATTGTTGGAAGATAGGTAGAAAGACAGAAAGAAAGAAAAAAAAGAAAGCATTGACGAAAGATAGGATGAAAGAAAGAAAGAAAGAAAGAAAGAAAGAAAGAAAGAAGGAATTAAGGAAGGAAAGAAAGCATTGACGGAAGATAGGAAGAAAGAAAGAAAGAAAGAAAGTAAGCAAGCATTTACGGAAGCTAGGAAGAAAGAAAAAAGAAAGAAAGAAAGAAAGAAAGAAACCATTGACGGAAGATAGGAAGAAAGAAAGAAAGAAAAAAGAAAGAAAGCATTTACGGAAGATAGATAGAAAGAAAGAAAGAAAGAAAGAAAGAAAGAAAGAAAGAAAGCATTGACGGAAGATAGGAAGAAAGAAAGAAAGAAAGAAAGAAAGAAAGAAAGAAAGAAAGAAAGAAAGAAAGAAAGAAAGCATTGACGGAAGATAGGAAGACAGAAAGAAAGAAAAAAAGAAAAAAGCATTGACGGAAGATAGGAAGAAAGAAAGAAAGAAAGAAAGAAAGAAAGAAAGAAAGAAAGAAAGAAAGAAAGAAAGAAAGAAAGAAAGAAAGAAAGCATTGACGGAAGATAGGAAAGAAGAAAGAAAGAAAGTAAGAAAGAAAAAAGAAAGCATTGACGGAAGATAGGAAAGAAGAAAGAAAGAAAGAAAGAAAAAAGAAAGCATTGACGGAGGATAGGAAGAAAAAGAAAGAAAGAAAAAAAGAAAGAAAGTAAGTAAGAAAGAAAGATAGAAAGAAAGAAAGAAAGCATTGACGGAAGATAGGAAGAAAGAAAGAAAGAAAGAAAGAAAGAAAGAAAGAAAGAAACTAAGTTAGTAAGTAAGCAAGCATTGACGGAAGATAGGAAGAAAGAAAGAAAGAAAGAAAGAAAGAAAGAAAGAAAAAGAAAGAAGGCAAGCTTTGACGGAAGATACTAAGAAAGAAAGAAAGAAAGAGAGAAAACATTGACGGAAGATAGGAAGAAAGAAAGAAAGAATGAAAGAAAAAAGCATTGACGGAAGATAGGAAGAAAGAATGAAAGAAAGAAAGAAAAAAGAAAGCATTGATGAAAGATAGGATGAAAGAAAGAAAGAAAGAAAGAAAGAAAACATTGACGGACGATAGGAATAAAGAAAGAAAGAAGAAAGAAAGAAAGTGGGAGAAAGAGAGAATGAAAGAAAGAAGAAAGAAATGTTGGGCAGAAGGAAAAAGAAAGAAAGAAAGAATGTAAGAAAGTAAAAAGAAAGCATTGACGGAAGATAGGAAGAAAGAGAGAAAGAAATAAAAATGAAATAAAGCGTTGACGGAAGATTGAAAGAAAGAAAGAAAGCATTGACGGAAGATAGGAAAGAAGAAAGAAAGGAAAGAAAGAAAAAAGAAAGCATTGACGGAAGATAGGAAGATAAAGAAAGAAAGAAAGAAAGAAAGAAAGTAAGTAAATAGAAAGAAAGAAAGAAAGAAAGATAGACAGAAAGAAAGAAAGCATTGACGGAAGATAGGAAGAAAGGAAGAAAGAAAGAAAGAAAGTAAGAAAGCATTGACGGAAGATAGGAAGACAGAAAGAAAGAAAAAATGAAAAAAGCATTAACGGAAGATAGGAAGAAAGAAAGAAAGAAAGAAAGAAAGAAAGAAAGAAAGAAAGAAAGAAAGAAAGAAAGAAAGAAAGAAAGAAAGAAAGAAAGCATTGACGAAAGATACGATGAAAGAAAGAAAGAAAGAAAGAAAGACAGCATTGACGGAAGATAGGAAGAAAGAAAGAACGAAAGAAAATAGAAAGGAAGCATTGACGGAAGATAGAATGAATGAATGAAAGAAAGAAAGAAAGAAAGAAAGAAAGAAAGAAAGAAAGAAAGAAAGCATTAATGGAAGATAGGAAAGGAGAAAGAAAGAAAGAAAGAAAGAAAGAAAGAAAGAAAGAAAGAAAGAAAGAAAGAAAGAAAGAAAGAAAGAAAGAAAGAAAGAATGAAAGAATGAAAGAATGTA
>JBAJHW010000018.1:454356-456856 GCA_037013535.1 Intellagama lesueurii | reverse complement strand
AGAAAGAAAGAAAGAAAAAAGAAAGCATTGACGGAAGATAGGAAGATAAAGAAGAAAGAAAGAAAGAAAGTAAGTAAGTAAGTAAGAAAGAAAGAAAGAAAGAAAGATAGACAGAAAGAAAGAAAAGCATTGACGGAAGATAGGAAGAAAAGAAGAAAGAAAGAAAGAAAGAAAGAAAGCATTGACGGAAGATAGGAAGAAAGAAAGAAAGAAAAAAGAAAAAAAGCATTGACGGAAGATAGGAAGAAAGAAAGAAAGAAAGAAAGAAAGAAAGAAAGAAAGAAAGAAAGAAAGTATTGACGAAAGATACGATGAAAGAAAGAAAGAAAGAAAGAAAGACAGCATTGACGGAAGATAGGAAGTAAGAAAGAACGAAAGAAAATAGAAAGGAAGCATTGACGGAAGATAGAATGAATGAATGAAAGAAAGAAAGAAAGAAAGAAAGAAAGAAGAAAGAAAGAAAGAAAGAAAGAAAGAAAGAAAGAAAGAAAGAAAGAAAGAAAGCATTAATGGAAGATAGGAAAGGAGAAAGAAAGAAAGAAAGAAAGAAAGAAAGAAAGAAAGAAAGAAAGAAAGAAGAAAGAATGAAAGAATGAAAGAATGTAAGCAAGCATTGTTGGAAGATAGGTAGAAAGACAGAAAGAAAGAAAAAAAAGAAAGCATTGACGAAAGATAGGATGAAAGAAAGAAAGAAAGAAAGAAAGAAAGAAAGCATTGACGGAAGATAGGAAAGAAGAAAGAAAGAAAGTAAGAAAGAAAAAAGAAAGCATTGACGGAAGATAGGAAAGAAGAAAGAAAGAAAGAAAGAAAGAAAAAAGAAAGCATTGAAGGAGGATAGGAAGAAAAAGAAAGAAAGAAAAAAAGAAAGAAAGTAAGTAAGAAAGAAAGATAGAAAGAAAGAAAGAAAGCATTGACGGAAGATAGGAAGAAAGAAAGAAAGAAAGAAAAAAAAAAGAAAGAAAGAAACTAAGTTAGTAAGTAAGCAAGCATTGACGGAAGATAGGAAGAAAGAAAGAAAGAAAGAAAGAAAAGAAGAAAGAAAGAAAGAAAGAAAGAGAAAAGAAAGCATTGACGGATGATAGGAATAAAGAAAGAAAGAAAGAAAGAAAGAAAGAAAGCATTGACGAAAGATACGATGAAAGAAAGAGAGAAAGAAAGAAAGCATTGATTGAAGATAGGAATAAAGAAAGAAAGCAAGCAAGCAAGCAAGCAAGCAAGCAAGCAAGCAAGCAAGCAAGCAAGCAAGCAAGCAAGCAAGCAAGCAAGCATTGATGGAAGATGGGAAAAGAGAAAGAAGAAAGAAAGAAAGAATGAAAGAAAGTTATCAAGGATTGATGGAAGATAGGAAGAAAGACAGAAAGAAAAAAAAAAGAAAGCATTGACGAAAGATAGGATGAAAGAAAGAAAGAAAGAGAGAGAGAAAGAAAGAAGGAGATAAGGAAGGAAAGAAAGCATTGACGGAAGATAGGAAGGAAGAAAGAAAGAAAGAAAGAAAAAAGAAAGAAAGCATTGACAGAAGATAGAAAGAAGAAAGAAAAAAGAAAGAAGAAAGAAAGAAAGAAAGCAATGACGGGAAGATAGGAAGAAAGAAAGAAAAAAAGAAAGAAAGCATTGACGAGAGATAGGATAAAAGAAAGAAAGAAAGAAAGAAAGAAAGCATTGACGGAAGATAGGAAGAAAGAAAAAAAAAGAAAGAAAGAAAGAAAGAAACCATTGACGGAAGATAGGAAGAAAGAAAGAAAGAAAGAAAAAAGAAAGAAAGCATTGACGGAAGATAGAAAGAAAGAAAGAAAAAAAGAAAGAAAGAAAGAAAGAAAAGCATTGGACGGAAGATAGTAAGAAAGAAAAAAAGAAAGAAAGAAAGAAAGAAAGAAAGCAATAACGGAAGATAGGAAGAAAGAAAGAAAGAAAGAAAGAATGAAAGTATTGACGATAGATAGGATAAAAGAAAGAAAGAAAGAAAGAAAGAAAGAAAGAAAGAAAGAAAGAAAGAAAGAAAGAAAGAAAGCATTGACGGAAGATAGGAAGAAAGAAAGAAAAAAAGAAAGTAAGAAAGAAGGAAAGAAAGAAAGATAGATAGAAAGAAAGAAAGCATTGAAAGGAATATAGGAAGAAAGAAAGAAAGAAAAAAGAAAAAAGCATTGAAGGAAGATAGGAAGAAAAAAAGAAAGAAAGAAAGAAAGAAAAGAAAGAAAGAAAGAAAGAAAGAAAGAAAGAAAAGAATTGACGGAAGATAGGAAGAAAGAAAGAAAGAATTTAAAAAAAATGCATTGACGGAAGATAGGAAGAAAGAATGAAAGAAAGAAAGAAAAAAGAAAGCATTGATGAAAGATAGGATGAAAGAAAGAAAGAAAGAAAGAAAGAAAGAAAGCATTGACGGACGATAGGATAAAGAAAGAAAGAAAGAAAGAAAGTGGGAGAAAGAGAGAATGAATGAAAGAAGAAAGAAATGTTGGGCAGAAGAAAAAGAAAGAAAGAAAGAAAGTAAGAAAGTAAAAAG
>JBAJHW010000018.1:431856-436856 GCA_037013535.1 Intellagama lesueurii | reverse complement strand
GAAAGAAAGAAAAAAGAAAAAAGCATTTACGGAAGATAGGAAGAAAGAAAGAAAGAAAGAAAGAAACCATTGACGGGAGATAGGAAGAAAGAAAGAAAGAAAGAAAAAAGAAAGAAAGCATTGACGGAAGATAGAAAGAAAGAAAGAAAAAAAGAAAGAAAGAAAGAAAGAAAGCATTGACGGAAGATAGGAAGAAAGAAAGAAAGAAAGAAAGAAAGAAAGAAAGAAAGAAAGAAAGAAAGAAAGAAAGAAAGAAAGCATTGATGAAAGATAGGATGAAAGAAAGAAAGAAAGAAAGAAAGAAAGAAAGAAAGAAAGAGAGAGAGAGAGAAAGAAAGAAAGAGAAAGAAAGAAGGCAAGCTTTGACGGAAGATACTAAGAAAGAAAGAAAGAAAGAGAGAAAACATTGACGGAAGATAGGAAGAAAGAAAGAAAGAATGAAAGAAAAAAGCATTGACGGAAGATAGGAAGAAAGAATGAAAGAAAGAAAGAAAAAAGAAAGCATTGATGAAAGATAGGATGAAAGAAAGAAAGAAAGAAAGAAAACATTGACGGACGATAGGAATAAAGAAAGAAAGAAAGAAAGAAAGTGGGAGAAAGAGAGAATGAATGAAAGAAGAAAGAAATGTTGGGCAGAAGGAAAAAGAAAGAAAGAAAGAAAGTAAGAAAGTAAAAAGAAAGCATTGACGGAAGATAGGAAGAAAGAGAAAAAGAAATAAAAATGAAATAAAGCGTTGACGGAAGATTGAAAGAAAGAAAGAAAGCATTGACGGAAGATAGGAAAGAAGAAAGAAAGAAAGAAAGAAAAAAGAAAGCATTGACGGAAGATAGGAAGATAAAGAAAGAAAGAAAGAAAGAAAGTAAGTAAGTAAGTAAGAAAGAAAGAAAGAAAGAAAGATAGACAGAAAGAAAGAAAGTATTGACGGAAGATAGGAAGAAAGGAAGAAAGAAAGAAAGAAAGAAAGCATTGACGGAAGATAGGAAGACAGAAAGAAAGAAAAAAAGAAAAAAGCATTGACGGAAGATAGGAAGAAAGAAAGAAAGAAAGAAAGAAAGAAAGAAAGAAAGAAAGAAAGAAAGAAAGAAAGAAAGCATTGACGAAAGATACGATGAAAGAAAGAAAGAAAGAAAGAAAGACAGCATTGACGGAAGATAGGAAGAAAGAAAGAACGAAAGAAAATAGAAAGGAAGCATTGACGGAAGATAGAATGAATGAATGAAAGAAAGAAAGAAAGAAAGAAAGAAAGAAAGAAAGAAAGAAAGAAAGAAAGAAAGAAAGAAAGAAAGAAAGAAAGAATGAAAGAATGAAAGAATGAAAGAATGTAAGCAAGCATTGTTGGAAGATAGGAAGAAAGACAGAAAGAAAGAAAAAAAAGAAAGCATTGACGAAAGATAGGATGAAAGAAAGAAAGAAAGAAAGAAAGAAAGAAAGAAAGAAAGAAAGAAGGAATTAAGGAAGGAAAGAAAGCATTGACGGAAGATAGGAAGAAAGAAAGAAAGAAAGAAAGAAAGTAAGCAAGCATTTACGGAAGCTAGGAAGAAAGAAAAAAGAAAGAAAGAAAGAAAGAAAGAAAGAAACCATTGACGGAAGATAGGAAGAAAGAAAGAAAGAAAAAAGAAAGAAAGCATTTACGGAAGATAGATAGAAAGAACGAAAAAAAGAAAGAAAGAAAGAAAGAAAGATAGAAAGAAAGCATTGACGGAAGATAGGAAGAAAGAAAGAAAGAAAGAAAGATAGAAAGAAAGAAAGAAAGAAAGAAAGAAAGAAAGAAAGAAAGAAAGAAAGAAAGAAAGAAAGCATTGACGGAAGATAGGAAGACAGAAAGAAAGAAAAAAAGAAAAAAGCATTGACGGAAGATAGGAAGAAAGAAAGAAAGAAAGAAAGAAAGAAAGAAAGAAAGAAAGAAAGAAAGAAAGAAAGAAAGAAAGAAAGCATTGACGGAAGATAGGAAAGAAGAAAGAAAGAAAGTAAGAAAGAAAAAAGAAAGCATTGACGGAAGATAGGAAAGAAGAAAGAAAGAAAGAAAGAAAGAAAAAAGAAAGCATTGACGGAGGATAGGAAGAAAAAGAAAGAAAGAAAAAAAGAAAGAAAGTAAGTAAGAAAGAAAGATAGAAAGAAAGAAAGAAAGCATTGACGGAAGATAGGAAGAAAGAAAGAAAGAAAGAAAGAAAGAAAGAAAGAAAGAAAGAAAGAAAGAAAGAAAGAAAGAAAGAAAGAAAGAATGAAAGAATGAAAGAATGAAAGAATGTAAGCAAGCATTGTTGGAAGATAGGAAGAAAGACAGAAAGAAAGAAAAAAAAGAAAGCATTGACGAAAGATAGGATGAAAGAAAGAAAGAAAGAAAGAAAGAAAGAAAGAAGGAATTAAGGAAGGAAAGAAAGCATTGACGGAAGATAGGAAGAAAGAAAGAAAGAAAGAAAGAAAGTAAGCAAGCATTTACGGAAGCTAGGAAGAAAGAAAAAAGAAAGAAAGAAAGAAAGAAAGAAAGAAAGAAACCATTGACGGAAGATAGGAAGAAAGAAAGAAAGAAAAAAGAAAGAAAGCATTGACGGAAGATAGATAGAAAGAACGAAAAAAAGAAAGAAAGAAAGAAAGAAAGATAGAAAGAAAGCATTGACGGAAGATAGGAAGAAAGAAAGAAAGAAAGAAAGATAGAAAGAAAGAAAGAAAGAAAGAAAGAAAGAAAGAAAGCATTGACGGAAGATAGGAAGACAGAAAGAAAGAAAAAAAGAAAAAAGCATTGACGGAAGATAGGAAGAAAGAAAGAAAGAAAGAAAGAAAGAAAGAAAGAAAGAAAGAAAGAAAGAAAGCATTGACGGAAGATAGGAAAGAAGAAAGAAAGAAAGTAAGAAAGAAAAAAGAAAGCATTGACGGAAGATAGGAAAGAAGAAAGAAAGAAAGAAAGAAAGAAAAAAGAAAGCATTGACGGAGGATAGGAAGAAAAAGAAAGAAAAAAAAAGAAAGAAAGTAAGTAAGAAAGAAAGATAGAAAAAAAGAAAGAAAGCATTGACGGAAGATAGGAAGAAAGAAAGAAAGAAAGAAAGAAAGAAAGAAAGAAAGAAAGAAAGAAAGAAAGAAACTAAGTTAGTAAGTATGCAAGCATTGACGGAAGATAGGAAGAAAGAAAGAAAGAAAGAAAGAAAGAAAGAAAGAAAGAAAGAAAGAAAGAAAGAAAGAAAGAAAGAAAGAAAGAAAGAAAGAAAGAAAGAAAGAGAAAAGAAAGCATTGACGGATGATAGGAATAAATAAAGAAAGAAAGAAAGAAAGAAAGAAAGCATTGACGAAAGATACGATGAAAGAAAGAAAGAAAGAAAGAAAGCATTGATTGACGATAGGAATAAAGAAAGAAAGAAAGAAAGCAAGCAAGCAAGCAAGCAAGCAAGCAAGCAAGCAAGCAAGCAAGCAAGCAAGCAAGCATTGATGGAAGATGGGAAAAGAGAAAGAAAGAAAGAAAGAAAGAATGAAAGAAAGTTATCAAGGATTGATGGAAGATAGGAAGAAAGACAGAAAGAAAGAAAAAAAGAAAGCATTGACGAAAGATAGGATGAAAGAAAGAAAGAAAGAAAGAGAGAAAGAAAGAAGGAGATAAGGAAGGAAAGAAAGCATTGACGGAAGATAGGAAGGAAGAAAGAAAAAAAGAAAGAAAGCATTGACGAGAGATAGGATAAAAGAAAGAAAGAAAGAAAGAAAGAAAGCATTGACGGAAGATAGGAAGAAAGAAAAAGAAAGAAAGAAAGAAAGAAAGAAACCATTGACGGAAGATAGGAAGAAAGAAAGAAAGAAAGAAAAAAGAAAGAAAGCATTGACGGAAGATAGAAAGAAAGAAAGAAAAAAAGAAAGAAAGAAAGAAAGAAAGAAAGCAATGACGGAAGATAGGAAGAAAGAAAGAAAAAAAGAAAGAAAGCATTGACGAGAGATAGGATAAAAGAAAGAAAGAAAGAAAGAAAGAAAGCATTGACGGAAGATAGGAAGAAAGAAAAAGAAAGAAAGAAAGAAAGAAAGAAACCATTGACGGAAGATAGGAAGAAAGAAAGAAAGAAAGAAAAAAGAAAGAAAGCATTGACGGAAGATAGAAAGAAAGAAAGAAAAAAAGAAAGAAAGAAAGAAAGAAAGAAAGCATTGACGGAAGATAGTAAGAAAGAAAGAAAGAAAGAAAAAAGAAAAAAGCATTGACGGAAGATAGGAAGAAAGAAAGAAAGAAAGAAAGAAACCATTGACGGAAGATAGGAAGAAAGAAAGAAAGAAAGAAAGAAAGAAAGAAAGAAAGAAAGAAAGAAAGAAAGAAAGAAAGAAAGAAAGAAAGAAAGAAAGCATTGACGAAAGATACGATGAAAGAAAGAAAGAAAGAAAGACAGCATTGACGGAAGATAGGAAGAAAGAAAGAACGAAAGAAAATACAAAGGAAGCATTGACGGAAGATAGAATGAATGAATGAAAGAAAGAAAGAAAGAAAGAAAGAAAGCATTAATGGAAGATAGGAAAGGAGAAAGAAAGAAAGAAAGAAAGAAAGAAAGAAAGAAAGAAAGAAAGAAAGAAAGAATGAAAGAATGAAAGAATGAAAGAATGTAAGCAAGCATTGTTGGAAGATAGGAAGAAACACAGAAAGAAAGAAAAAAAAGAAAGCATTGACGAAACATAGGATGAAAGAAAGAAAGAAAGAAAGAAAGAAAGAAGGAATTAAGGAAGGAAAGAAAGCATTGACGGAAGATAGGAAGAAAGAAAGAAAGAAAGAAAGAAAGTAAGCAAGCATTTACGGAAGCTAGGAAGAAAGAAAAAAGAAAGAAAGAAACCATTGACGGAAGATAGGAAGAAAGAAAGAAAGAAAAAAGAAAGAAAGCATTTACGGAAGATAGATAGAAAGAACGAAAAAAAGAAAGAAAGAAAGAAAGAAAGATAGAAAGAAAGCATTGACGGAAGATAGGAAGAAAGAAAGAAAGAAAGAAAGATAGAAAGAAAGAAAGAAAGAAAGAAAGAAAGAAAGAAAGAAAGAAAGCATTGA
>JBAJHW010000018.1:399356-416856 GCA_037013535.1 Intellagama lesueurii | reverse complement strand
AAAAGCATTGACGGAAGATAGGAAGAAAGAAAGAAAGAAAGAAAGAAAGAAAGAAAGAAAGAAAGAAAGAAAGAAAGAAAGAAAGAAAGAAAGAAAGCATTGACGGAAGATAGGAAAGAAGAAAGAAAGAAAGTAAGAAAGAAAAAAGAAAGCATTGACGGAAGATAGGAAAGAAGAAAGAAAGAAAGAAAGAAAGAAAAAAGAAAGCATTGACGGAGGATAGGAAGAAAAAGAAAGAAAGAAAAAAAGAAAGAAAGTAAGTAAGAAAGAAAGATAGAAAGAAAGAAAGAAAGCATTGACGGAAGATAGGAAGAAAGAAAGAAAGAAAGAAAGAAAGAAAGAAAGAAAGAAAGAAAGAAAGAAAGAAAGAAAGAAAGAAAGAAAGAAAGAAAGAATGAATGAAAGAATGAAAGAATGAAAGAATGTAAGCAAGCATTGTTGGAAGATAGGAAGAAAGACAGAAAGAAAGAAAAAAAAGAAAGCATTGACGAAAGATAGGATGAAAGAAAGAAAGAAAGAAAGAAAGAAAGAAAGAAAGAAAGAAGGAATTAAGGAAGGAAAGAAAGCATTGACGGAAGATAGGAAGAAAGAAAGAAAGAAAGAAAGAAAGTAAGCAAGCATTTACGGAAGCTAGGAAGAAAGAAAAAAGAAAGAAAGAAAGAAAGAAAGAAAGAAAGAAAGAAAGAAACCATTGACGGAAGATAGGAAGAAAGAAAGAAAGAAAAAAGAAAGAAAGCATTGACGGAAGATAGATAGAAAGAACGAAAAAAAGAAAGAAAGAAAGAAAGAAAGATAGAAAGAAAGCATTGACGGAAGATAGGAAGAAAGAAAGAAAGAAAGAAAGATAGAAAGAAAGAAAGAAAGAAAGAAAGAAAGAAAGAAAGAAAGAAAGAAAGCATTGACGGAAGATAGGAAGACAGAAAGAAAGAAAAAAAGAAAAAAGCATTGACGGAAGATAGGAAGAAAGAAAGAAAGAAAGAAAGAAAGAAAGAAAGAAAGAAAGAAAGAAAGAAAGCATTGACGGAAGATAGGAAAGAAGAAAGAAAGAAAGTAAGAAAGAAAAAAGAAAGCATTGACGGAAGATAGGAAAGAAGAAAGAAAGAAAGAAAGAAAGAAAAAAGAAAGCATTGACGGAGGATAGGAAGAAAAAGAAAGAAAAAAAAAGAAAGAAAGTAAGTAAGAAAGAAAGATAGAAAAAAAGAAAGAAAGCATTGACGGAAGATAGGAAGAAAGAAAGAAAGAAAGAAAGAAAGAAAGAAAGAAAGAAAGAAAGAAAGAAAGAAACTAAGTTAGTAAGTATGCAAGCATTGACGGAAGATAGGAAGAAAGAAAGAAAGAAAGAAAGAAAGAAAGAAAGAAAGAAAGAAAGAAAGAAAGAAAGAAAGAAAGAAAGAAAGAAAGAGAAAAGAAAGCATTGACGGATGATAGGAATAAATAAAGAAAGAAAGAAAGAAAGAAAGAAAGCATTGACGAAAGATACGATGAAAGAAAGAAAGAAAGAAAGAAAGCATTGATTGACGATAGGAATAAAGAAAGAAAGAAAGAAAGCAAGCAAGCAAGCAAGCAAGCAAGCAAGCAAGCAAGCAAGCAAGCAAGCAGGCATTGATGGAAGATGGGAAAAGAGAAAGAAAGAAAGAAAGAAAGAATGAAAGAAAGTTATCAAGGATTGATGGAAGATAGGAAGAAAGACAGAAAGAAAGAAAAAAAAGAAAGCATTGACGAAAGATAGGATGAAAGAAAGAAAGAAAGAAAGAGAGAAAGAAAGAAGGAGATAAGGAAGGAAAGAAAGCATTGACGGAAGATAGGAAGGAAGAAAGAAAGAAAGAAAGAAAAAAGAAAGAAAGCATTGACAGAAGATAGAAAGAAAGAAAGAAAAAAAGAAAGAAAGAAAGAAAGAAAGAAAGCAATGACGGAAGATAGGAAGAAAGAAAGAAAAAAAGAAAGAAAGCATTGACGAGAGATAGGATAAAAGAAAGAAAGAAAGAAAGAAAGAAAGCATTGACGGAAGATAGGAAGAAAGAAAAAAAAAGAAAGAAAGAAAGAAAGAAACCATTGACGGAAGATAGGAAGAAAGAAAGAAAGAAAGAAAAAAGAAAGAAAGCATTGACGGAAGATAGAAAGAAAGAAAGAAAAAAAGAAAGAAAGAAAGAAAGAAAGAAAGCATTGACGGAAGATAGTAAGAAAGAAAGAAAGAAAGAAAAAAGAAAAAAGCATTGACGGAAGATAGGAAGAAAGAAAGAAAGAAAGAAAGAAACCATTGACGGAAGATAGGAAGAAAGAAAGAAAGAAAGAAAGAAAGAAAGAAAGAAAGAAAGAAAGAAAGAAAGAAAGAAAGAAAGAAAGAAAGAAAGAAAGAAAGAAAGAAAGCATTGACGAAAGATACGATGAAAGAAAGAAAGAAAGAAAGACAGCATTGACGGAAGATAGGAAGAAAGAAAGAACGAAAGAAAATAGAAAGGAAGCATTGACGGAAGATAGAATGAATGAATGAAAGAAAGAAAGAAAGAAAGAAAGAAAGCATTAATGGAAGATAGGAAAGGAGAAAGAAAGAAAGAAAGAAAGAAAGAAAGAAAGAAAGAAAGAAAGAAAGAAAGAATGAAAGAATGAAAGAATGAAAGAATGTAAGCAAGCATTGTTGGAAGATAGGAAGAAACACAGAAAGAAAGAAAAAAAAGAAAGCATTGACGAAACATAGGATGAAAGAAAGAAAGAAAGAAAGAAAGAAAGAAGGAATTAAGGAAGGAAAGAAAGCATTGACGGAAGATAGGAAGAAAGAAAGAAAGAAAGAAAGAAAGTAAGCAAGCATTTACGGAAGCTAGGAAGAAAGAAAAAAGAAAGAAAGAAAGAAAGAAAGAAAGAAACCATTGACGGAAGATAGGAAGAAAGAAAGAAAGAAAAAAGAAAGAAAGCATTTACGGAAGATAGAGAGAAAGAACGAAAAAAAGAAAGAAAGAAAGAAAGATAGAAAGAAAGCATTGACGGAAGATAGGAAGAAAGAAAGAAAGAAAGAAAGATAGAAAGAAAGAAAGAAAGAAAGAAAGAAAGAAAAAAAGAAAGAAAGCATTGACGGAAGATAGGAAGACAGAAAGAAAGAAAAAAAGAAAAAAGCATTGACGGAAGATAGGAAGAAAGAAAGAAAGAAAGAAAGAAAGAAAGAAAGAAAGAAAGAAAGAAAGAAAGAAAGAAAGAAAGAAAGCATTGACGGAAGATAGGAAAGAAGAAAGAAAGAAAGTAAGAAAGAAAAAAGAAAGCATTGACGGAAGATAGGAAAGAAGAAAGAACGAAAGAAAGAAAGAAAAAAGAAAGCATTGACGGAGGATAGGAAGAAAAAGAAAGAAAGAAAAAAAGAAAGAAAGTAAGTAAGAAAGAAAGATAGAAAGAAAGAAAGAAAGCATTGACGGAAGATAGGAAGAAAGAAAGAAAGAAAGAAAGAAAGAAAGAAAGAAAGAAAGAAAGAAAGAAAGAAAGAAAGAAAGAAACTAAGTTAGTAAGTAAGCAAGCATTGACGGAAGATAGGAAGAAAGAAAGAAAGAAAGAAAGAAAGAAAGAAAGAAAGAAAGAAAGAAAGAAAGAAAGAAAGAGAAAAGAAAGCATTGACGGATGATAGGAATAAATAAAGAAAGAAAGAAAGAAAGAAAGCATTGACGAAAGATACGATGAAAGAAAGAAAGAAAGAAAGAAAGCATTGATTGACGATAGGAATAAAGAAAGAAAGAAAGAAAGCAAGCAAGAAAGCAAGCAAGCAAGCAAGCAAGCAAGCAAGCAAGCAAGCAAGCATTGATGGAAGATGGGAAAAGAGAAAGAAAGAAAGAAAGAAAGAATGAAAGAAAGTTATCAAGGATTGATGGAAGATAGGAAGAAAGACAGAAAGAAAGAAAAAAAAGAAAGCATTGACGAAAGATAGGATGAAAGAAAGAAAGAAAGAAAGAGAGAAAGAAAGAAGGAGATAAGGAAGGAAAGAAAGCATTGACGGAAGATAGGAAGGAAGAAAGAAAGAAAGAAAGAAAAAAGAAAGAAAGCATTGACAGAAGATAGAAAGAAAGAAAGAAAAAAAGAAAGAAAGAAAGAAAGAAAGAAAGAAAGCAATGACGGAAGATAGGAAGAAAGAAAGAAAAAAAGAAAGAAAGCATTGACGAGAGATAGGATAAAAGAAAGAAAGAAAGAAAGAAAGAAAGCATTGACGGAAGATAGGAAGAAAGAAAAAAAGAAAGAAAGAAAGAAAGAAAGCATTGACGGAAGATAGGAAGAAAGAAAGAAAGAAAGAAAAAAGAAAGAAAGCATTGACGGAAGATAGAAAGAAAGAAAGAAAAAAAGAAAGAAAGAAAGAAAGAAAGAAAGCATTGACGGAAGATAGTAAGAAAGAAAGAAAGAAAGAAAAAAGAAAAAAGCATTGACGGAAGATAGGAAGAAAGAAAGAAAGAAAGAAAGAAAGCATTGACGGAAGATAGGAAGAAAGAAATAAGAAAGAAAGAAAGAAAGAAAGAAACCATTGACGGGAGATAGGAAGAAAGAAAGAAAGAAAGAAAAAAGAAAGAAAGCATTGACGGAAGATAGAAAGAAAGAAAGAAAAAAAGAAAGAAAGAAAGAAAGAAAGAAAGCATTCACGGAAGATAGGAAGAAAGAAAGAAAGAAAGAAAGAAAGAAAGAAAGTAAGAAAGAAAGATAGAAAGAAAGAAAGAAAGCATTGACGGAATATAGGAAGAAAGAAAGAAAGAAAGAAAGAAAGAAAGAAAGAAAGAAAGAAAGAAAGAAAGATAGAAAGAAAGAAAGAAAGCATTGACGGAAGATAGGAAGAAAGAAAGAAAGAAAGAAAGAAAGAAACTAAGTTAGTAAGTAAGCAAGCATTGACAGAAGAAAGAAAGAAAGAAAGAAAGAAAGAAAGAAAGAAAGAAAGAAAGAAAGAAAGAAAGAAAGAAAGAAAGAAAGAAAGAAAGAAAGCATTGTTGGAAGATAGGAAGAAAGAAAGAATGAAAGAACGAAAGAAAGAAAGAAAGAAAGAATGAAAGAAAGTAAGCAAGCATTGATGGAAGATAGGAAGAAAGACAGAAAGAAAGAAAAAAAAGAAAGCATTGACGAAAGATAGAATGAAAGAAAGAAAGAAAGAAAGAGAAAGAAAGAAGGAATTAAGGAAGGATAGAAAGCATTGACGGAAGATAGGAAGAAAGAAAGAAAGAAAGAAAGGAAGAAAAAAGAAAGAATGCATTGACAGAAGATAGAAAGAAAGAAAGAAAAAAAGAAAGAAAGAAAGAAAGAAAGAAAGAAAGAAAGAAAGAAAGAAAGAAAGAAAGAAAGAATGAAAGAATGAAAGAATGTAAGCAAGCATTGTTGGAAGATAGGAAGAAAGACAGAAAGAAAGAAAAAAAAGAAAGCATTGACGAAGGATAGGATGAAAGAAAGAAAGAAAGAAAGAGAGAAAGAAAGAAGGAGATAAGGAAGGAAAGAAAGCATTGACAGAAGATAGGAAGAAAGAAAGAAAGAAAGAAAGAAAAAAGAAAGAAAGCATTGACAGAAGATAGAAAGAAAGAAAGAAAAAAAGAAAGAAAGAAAGAAAGAAAGAAAGCAATGACGGAAGATAGGAACAAAGAAAGAAAGAAAAAAAGAAAGAAAGAAAGAAAGAAAGCATTGACGGAAGATAGGAAGAAAGAAAGAAAGAAAGAAAGAAAGAAGCATTGACGGAAGATAGGAAGAAAGAATGAAAGAAAGAAAGAAAAAAGGAAAGCATTGATGAAAGATAGGATGAAAGAAATAAAGAAAGAAAGAAAACATTGACGGACGATAGGAATAAAGAAAGAAAGAAAAAAATGAAAGTGGGAGAAAGAGAGAATGAAAGAAAGAAGAAAGAAATGTTGGGCAGAAGGAAAAAGAAAAAAAGAAAGAAAGTAAGAAAGAAAAAAGAAAGCATTGACGGAAGATAGGAAGAAAGACAGAAAGAAATAAAAATGAAAGAAAGCGTTGACGGAAGATTGAAAGAAAGAAAGAAAGCATTGACGGAAGATAGGAAAGAAGAAAGAAAGAAAGAAAGAAAGAAAGAAAGAATGAAAGAAAGAAAGAAAGAAAGAAAGAAAGAAAAAAGAAAGCATTGACGGAAGACAGGAAGAAAAAGAGAGAAAGAAAGAAAGAAAGTAAGAAAGAAAGATAGAAAGAAAGAAAGAAAGCATTGACGGAATATAGGAAGAAAGAAAGAAAGAAAAAAGAAAAAAGCATTGACGGAAGATAGGAAGAAAGAAAGAAAGAAAGAAAGAACCTAAGTTAGTAAGTAAGCAAGCATTGACAGAAGATAGGAAGAAAGAAAGAAAGAAAGAAAGAAAGAAAGAAAGAAAGAAAGAAAGAAAGAAAGAAAGAAAGAAAGAAAGAAAGAAAGAAAGAAAGAAAGAAAGAAAGAAAGAAAGAAAGAAAGCAGGCAAGCATTGACGGAAGATACTAAGAAAGAAAGAAAGAAAACATTGACGGAAGATATGAAGAAAGAAAGAAAGAAAGAAAAAAGCATTGACGGAAGATAGGAAGAAAGAATGAAAGAAAGAAAGAAAAAAGGAAAGCATTGATGAAAGATAGTATGAAAGAAAGAAAGAAAGAAAGAAAGAAAGAAAACATTGACGGACGATAGGAATAAAGAAAGAAAGAAAAAATGAAAGTTGGAGAAAGAAAGAATGAAAGAAAGAAGAAAGAAATGTTGGGCAGAAGGAAAAAGAAAGAAAGAAAGAAAGTAAGAAAGAAAAAAGAAAGCATTGACTTAAGATAGGAAGAAAGAGACAAAGAAATAAAAATGAAAGAAAGCGTTGACGGAAGATTGAAAGAAAGAAAGAAAGCATTGACGGAAGATAGGAAAGAAGAAAGAAAGAAAGAAAGAAAGAAAGAAAGAAAGAAAGAAAGAAAGAATGAAAGAATGTAAGCAAGCATTGTTGGAAGATAGGAAGAAAGACAGAAAGAAAGAAAAAAAAGAAAGCATTGACGAAAGATAGGATGAAAGAACGAAAGAAAGAAAGAAAGAAAGAAGGAATTAAGGAAGGAAAAAAAGCATTGACGGAAGATAGGAAGAAAGAAAGAAAGAAAGAAAGAAAGTAAGCAAGCATTTACGGAAGCTAGAAAGAAAGAAAAAAGAAAGAAAGAAAGAAAGAAAGAAAGAAACCATTGACGGAAGATAGGAAGAAAGAAAGAAATAAAAAAGAAAGAAAGCATTTGCGGAAGAAAGATAGAAAGAAAGAAAAAAAGAAAGAAAGAAAGAAAGAAAGCGTTGACGGAAGATAGGAAGAAAGAAAGAAAGAAAGATAGAAAGAAAGAAAGAAAGCATTGACGGAAGATAGGAAGAAAGAAAGAAAGAAAGAAAGAAAGAAAGAAAGAAAGAAAGAAAGAAAGAAAGAAAGAAAGCATTGACGGAAGATAGGAAGACAGAAAGAAAGAAAAAAAGAAAAAAGCATTGACGGAAGATAGGAAGAAAGAAAGAAAGAAAGAAAGAAAGAAAGAAAGAAAGAAAGAAAGAAAGAAAGAAAGAAAGAAAGAAAGAAAGCATTGACGAAAGATAGGAAGAAAGAAAGAACGAAAGAAAATAGAAAGGAAGCATTGATGGAAGATAGAATGAATGAAAGAAAGAAAGAAAGAAAGAAAGAAAGAAAGAAAGAAAGAAAGAAAGAAAGAAAGAAAGAAAGAAAGAAAGAAAGCATTAATGGAAGATAGGAAAGGAGAAAGAAAGAAAGAAAGAAAGAAAGAAAGAAAGAAGGAATTAAGGAAGGAAAGAAAGCATTGACGGAAGATAGGGAGAAAGAAAGAAAGAAAGAAAGAAAGTAAGCAAGCATTTACGGAAGCTAGGAAGAAAGAAAAAAGAAAGAAAGAAAGAAAGGAAGAAACCATTGACGGAAGATAGGATGAAAGAAAGAAAGAAAAAAGAAAGAAAGCATTTACGGAAGATAGATAGAAAGAAAGAAAGAAAGAAAGAAAGAAAGAAAGAAAGAAAGAAAGATAGAAAGAAAGCATTGACGGAAGATAGGAAGAAAGAAAGAAAGAAAGAAAGAAAGAAAGAAAGAAAGAAAGAAAGAAAGAAAGAAAGAAAGAAAGAAAGCATTGACGGAAGATAGGAAGACAGAAAGAAAGAAAAAAAAGAAAAAAGCATTGACGGAAGATAGGAAGAAAGAAAGAAAGAAAGAAAGAAAGAAAGAAAGAAAGAAAGAAAGAATGAAAGAAAGAAAGAAAGATAGAAAGAAAGAAAGAAAGCATTGATTGAAGATAGGAATAAAGAAAGAAAGAAAGAAAGAAAGAAAGAAAGAAAGCAAGCAAGCAAGCAAGCAAGGAAGCAAGCAAGCAAGCAAGCATTGATGGAAGATAGGAAAAGAGAAAGAAAGAAAGAAAGAAAGAATGAAAGAAAGAAAGTTATCAAGGATTGATGGAAGATAGGAAGAAAGACAGAAAGAAAGAAAAAAAGAAAGAAAGCATTGACAGAAGATAGAAAGAAGGAAAGAAAAAAAGAAAGAAAGAAAGAAAGAAAGAAAGAAAGAAAGCAATGACGGAAGATAGGAAGAAAGAAAGAAAAAAAGAAAGAAAGCATTGACGAGAGATAGGATAAAAGAAAGAAAGAAAGAAAGAAAGAAAGAAAGAAAGCATTGACGGAAGATAGGAAGAAAGAAAAAAAAGAAAGAAAGAAAGAAAGAAAGCATTGACGGAAGATAGGAAGAAAGAAAGAAAGAAAAAAGAAAAAAGCATTGACGGAAGATAGGAAGAAAGAAAGAAAGAAAGAAAGAAACCATTGACGGGAGATAGGAAGAAAGAAAGAAAGAAAGAAAAAAGAAAGAAAGCATTGACGGAAGATAGAAAGAAAGAAAGAAAAAAAGAAAGAAAGAAAGAAAGAAAGCATTGACGGAAGATAGGAAGAAAGAAAGAAAGAAAGAAAGAAAGAAAGAAAGAAAGAAAGAAAGAAAGCATTGATGAAAGATAGGATGAAAGAAAGAAAGAAAGAAAGAAAGAAAGAAAGAAAGAAAGAAAGAGAGAGAGAGAGAAAGAAAGAAAGAGAAAGAAAGAAGGCAAGCTTTGACGGAAGATACTAAGAAAGAAAGAAAGAAAGAGAGAAAACATTGACGGAAGATAGGAAGAAAGAAAGAAAGAATGAAAGAAAAAAGCATTGACGGAAGATAGGAAGAAAGAATGAAAGAAAGAAAGAAAAAAGAAAGCATTGATGAAAGATAGGATGAAAGAAAGAAAGAAAGAAAGAAAACATTGACGGACGATAGGAATAAAGAAAGAAAGAAAGAAAGAAAGTGGGAGAAAGAGAGAATGAATGAAAGAAGAAAGAAATGTTGGGCAGAAGGAAAAAGAAAGAAAGAAAGAAAGTAAGAAAGTAAAAAGAAAGCATTGACGGAAGATAGGAAGAAAGAGAAAAAGAAATAAAAATGAAATAAAGCGTTGACGGAAGATTGAAAGAAAGAAAGAAAGCATTGACGGAAGATAGGAAAGAAGAAAGAAAGAAAGAAAGAAAAAAGAAAGCATTGACGGAAGATAGGAAGATAAAGAAAGAAAGAAAGAAAGAAAGTAAGTAAGTAAGTAAGAAAGAAAGAAAGAAAGAAAGATAGACAGAAAGAAAGAAAGTATTGACGGAAGATAGGAAGAAAGGAAGAAAGAAAGAAAGAAAGAAAGCATTGACGGAAGATAGGAAGACAGAAAGAAAGAAAAAAAGAAAAAAAGCATTGACGGAAGATAGGAAGAAAGAAAGAAAGAAAGAAAGAAAGAAAGAAAGAAAGAAAGAAAGAAAGAAAGAAAGAAAGAAAGAAAGCATTGACGAAAGATACGATGAAAGAAAGAAAGAAAGAAAGAAAGACAGCATTGACGGAAGATAGGAAGAAAGAAAGAACGAAAGAAAATAGAAAGGAAGCATTGACGGAAGATAGAATGAATGAATGAAAGAAAGAAAGAAAGAAAGAAAGAAAGAAAGAAAGAAAGAAAGCATTAATGGAAGATAGGAAAGGAGAAAGAAAGAAAGAAAGAAAGAAAGAAAGAAAGAAAGAAAGAAAGAAAGAAAGAAAGAAAGAAAGAATGAAAGAATGAAAGAATGAAAGAATGTAAGCAAGCATTGTTGGAAGATAGGAAGAAAGACAGAAAGAAAGAAAAAAAAGAAAGCATTGACGAAAGATAGGATGAAAGAAAGAAAGAAAGAAAGAAAGAAAGAAAGAAAGAAGGAATTAAGGAAGGAAAGAAAGCATTGACGGAAGATAGGAAGAAAGAAAGAAAGAAAGAAAGAAAGTAAGCAAGCATTTACGGAAGCTAGGAAGAAAGAAAAAAGAAAGAAAGAAAGAAAGAAAGAAACCATTGACGGAAGATAGGAAGAAAGAAAGAAAGAAAAAAGAAAGAAAGCATTTACGGAAGATAGATAGAAAGAACGAAAAAAAGAAAGAAAGAAAGAAAGAAAGATAGAAAGAAAGCATTGACGGAAGATAGGAAGAAAGAAAGAAAGAAAGAAAGATAGAAAGAAAGAAAGAAAGAAAGAAAGAAAGAAAGAAAGAAAGAAAGAAAGAAAGAAAGAAAGCATTGACGGAAGATAGGAAGACAGAAAGAAAGAAAAAAAGAAAAAAGCATTGACGGAAGATAGGAAGAAAGAAAGAAAGAAAGAAAGAAAGAAAGAAAGAAAGAAAGAAAGAAAGAAAGAAAGAAAGAAAGCATTGACGGAAGATAGGAAAGAAGAAAGAAAGAAAGTAAGAAAGAAAAAAGAAAGCATTGACGGAAGATAGGAAAGAAGAAAGAAAGAAAGAAAGAAAGAAAAAAGAAAGCATTGACGGAGGATAGGAAGAAAAAGAAAGAAAGAAAAAAAGAAAGAAAGTAAGTAAGAAAGAAAGATAGAAAGAAAGAAAGAAATCATTGACGGAAGATAGGAAGAAAGAAAGATAGAAAGAAAGAAAGAAAGAAAGAAAGAAAGAAAGAAAGAAAGAAAGAAAGAAAGAAAGAAAGAAAGAAAGAAAGAAAGAAAGAAAGAAAGAAAGAATGAATGAAAGAATGAAAGAATGAAAGAATGTAAGCAAGCATTGTTGGAAGATAGGAAGAAAGACAGAAAGAAAGAAAAAAAAGAAAGCATTGACGAAAGATAGGATGAAAGAAAGAAAGAAAGAAAGAAAGAAAGAAAGAAAGAAGGAATTAAGGAAGGAAAGAAAGCATTGACGGAAGATAGGAAGAAAGAAAGAAAGAAAGAAAGAAAGTAAGCAAGCATTTACGGAAGCTAGGAAGAAAGAAAAAAGAAAGAAAGAAAGAAAGAAAGAAAGAAAGAAACCATTGACGGAAGATAGGAAGAAAGAAAGAAAGAAAAAAGAAAGAAAGCATTGACGGAAGATAGATAGAAAGAACGAAAAAAAGAAAGAAAGAAAGAAAGAAAGATAGAAAGAAAGCATTGACGGAAGATAGGAAGAAAGAAAGAAAGAAAGAAAGATAGAAAGAAAGAAAGAAAGAAAGAAAGAAAGAAAGAAAGAAAGAAAGAAAGCATTGACGGAAGATAGGAAGACAGAAAGAAAGAAAAAAAGAAAAAAGCATTGACGGAAGATAGGAAGAAAGAAAGAAAGAAAGAAAGAAAGAAAGAAAGAAAGAAAGAAAGAAAGAAAGCATTGACGGAAGATAGGAAAGAAGAAAGAAAGAAAGTAAGAAAGAAAAAAGAAAGCATTGACGGAAGATAGGAAAGAAGAAAGAAAGAAAGAAAGAAAGAAAAAAGAAAGCATTGACGGAGGATAGGAAGAAAAAGAAAGAAAAAAAAAGAAAGAAAGTAAGTAAGAAAGAAAGATAGAAAAAAAGAAAGAAAGCATTGACGGAAGATAGGAAGAAAGAAAGAAAGAAAGAAAGAAAGAAAGAAAGAAAGAAAGAAAGAAAGAAAGAAAGAAAGAAAGAAACTAAGTTAGTAAGTATGCAAGCATTGACGGAAGATAGGAAGAAAGAAAGAAAGAAAGAAAGAAAGAAAGAAAGAAAGAAAGAAAGAAAGAAAGAAAGAAAGAAAGAAAGAAAGAGAAAAGAAAGCATTGACGGATGATAGGAATAAATAAAGAAAGAAAGAAAGAAAGAAAGAAAGCATTGACGAAAGATACGATGAAAGAAAGAAAGAAAGAAAGAAAGCATTGATTGACGATAGGAATAAAGAAAGAAAGAAAGAAAGAAAGCAAGCAAGCAAGCAAGCAAGCAAGCAAGCAAGCAAGCAAGCAAGCAAGCATTGATGGAAGATGGGAAAAGAGAAAGAAAGAAAGAAAGAAAGAATGAAAGAAAGTTATCAAGGATTGATGGAAGATAGGAAGAAAGACAGAAAGAAAGAAAAAAAAGAAAGCATTGACGAAAGATAGGATGAAAGAAAGAAAGAAAGAAAGAGAGAAAGAAAGAAGGAGATAAGGAAGGAAAGAAAGCATTGACGGAAGATAGGAAGGAAGAAAGAAAGAAAGAAAGAAAAAAGAAAGAAAGCATTGACAGAAGATAGAAAGAAAGAAAGAAAAAAAGAAAGAAAGAAAGAAAGAAAGAAAGCAATGACGGAAGATAGGAAGAAAGAAAGAAAAAAAGAAAGAAAGCATTGACGAGAGATAGGATAAAAGAAAGAAAGAAAGAAAGAAAGAAAGCATTGACGGAAGATAGGAAGAAAGAAAAAAAAAGAAAGAAAGAAAGAAAGAAACCATTGACGGAAGATAGGAAGAAAGAAAGAAAGAAAGAAAAAAGAAAGAAAGCATTGACGGAAGATAGAAAGAAAGAAAGAAAAAAAGAAAGAAAGAAAGAAAGAAAGAAAGCATTGACGGAAGATAGTAAGAAAGAAAGAAAGAAAGAAAAAAGAAAAAAGCATTGACGGAAGATAGGAAGAAAGAAAGAAAGAAAGAAAGAAACCATTGACGGAAGATAGGAAGAAAGAAAGAAAGAAAGAAAGAAAGAAAGAAAGAAAGAAAGAAAGAAAGAAAGAAAGAAAGAAAGAAAGAAAGAAAGAAAGCAAGCATTGACGAAAGATACGATGAAAGAAAGAAAGAAAGAAAGACAGCATTGACGGAAGATAGGAAGAAAGAAAGAACGAAAGAAAATAGAAAGGAAGCATTGACGGAAGATAGAATGAATGAATGAAAGAAAGAAAGAAAGAAAGAAAGAAAGCATTAATGGAAGATAGGAAAGGAGAAAGAAAGAAAGAAAGAAAGAAAGAAAGAAAGAAAGAAAGAAAGAAAGAAAGAAAGAAAGAAAGAATGAAAGAATGAAAGAATGAAAGAATGTAAGCAAGCATTGTTGGAAGATAGGAAGAAACACAGAAAGAAAGAAAAAAAAGAAAGCATTGACGAAACATAGGATGAAAGAAAGAAAGAAAGAAAGAAAGAAAGAAGGAATTAAGGAAGGAAAGAAAGCATTGACGGAAGATAGGAAGAAAGAAAGAAAGAAAGAAAGAAAGTAAGCAAGCATTTACGGAAGCTAGGAAGAAAGAAAAAAGAAAGAAAGAAAGAAAGAAAGAAAGAAACCATTGACGGAAGATAGGAAGAAAGAAAGAAAGAAAAAAGAAAGAAAGCATTTACGGAAGATAGATAGAAAGAACGAAAAAAAGAAAGAAAGAAAGAAAGAAAGATAGAAAGAAAGCATTGACGGAAGATAGGAAGAAAGAAAGAAAGAAAGAAAGATAGAAAGAAAGAAAGAAAGAAAGAAAGAAAGAAAAAAAGAAAGAAAGCATTGACGGAAGATAGGAAGACAGAAAGAAAGAAAAAAAGAAAAAAGCATTGACGGAAGATAGGAAGAAAGAAAGAAAGAAAGAAAGAAAGAAAGAAAGAAAGAAAGAAAGAAAGAAAGAAAGAAAGAAAGAAAGAAAGAAAGAAAGAAAGAAAGAAAGCATTGACGGAAGATAGGAAAGAAGAAAGAAAGAAAGTAAGAAAGAAAAAAGAAAGCATTGACGGAAGATAGGAAAGAAGAAAGAACGAAAGAAAGAAAGAAAAAAGAAAGCATTGACGGAGGATAGGAAGAAAAAGAAAGAAAGAAAAAAAGAAAGAAAGTAAGTAAGAAAGAAAGATAGAAAGAAAGAAAGAAAGCATTGACGGAAGATAGGAAGAAAGAAAGAAAGAAAGAAAGAAAGAAAGAAAGAAAGAAAGAAAGAAAGAAAGAAACTAAGTTAGTAAGTAAGCAAGCATTGACGGAAGATAGGAAGAAAGAAAGAAAGAAAGAAAGAAAGAAAGAAAGAAAGAAAGAAAGAAAGAAAGAAAGAAAGAAAGAAAGAAAGAAAGAGAAAAGAAAGCATTGACGGATGATAGGAATAAATAAAGAAAGAAAGAAAGAAAGAAAGCATTGACGAAAGATACGATGAAAGAAAGAAAGAAAGAAAGAAAGCATTGATTGACGATAGGAATAAAGAAAGAAAGAAAGAAAGCAAGCAAGAAAGCAAGCAAGCAAGCAAGCAAGCAAGCAAGCAAGCAAGCAAGCAAGCATTGATGGAAGATGGGAAAAGAGAAAGAAAGAAAGAAAGAAAGAATGAAAGAAAGTTATCAAGGATTGATGGAAGATAGGAAGAAAGACAGAAAGAAAGAAAAAAAAGAAAGCATTGACGAAAGATAGGATGAAAGAAAGAAAGAAAGAAAGAGAGAAAGAAAGAAGGAGATAAGGAAGGAAAGAAAGCATTGACGGAAGATAGGAAGGAAGAAAGAAAGAAAGAAAGAAAAAAGAAAGAAAGCATTGACAGAAGATAGAAAGAAAGAAAGAAAAAAAGAAAGAAAGAAAGAAAGAAAGAAAGCAATGACGGAAGATAGGAAGAAAGAAAGAAAAAAAGAAAGAAAGCATTGACGAGAGATAGGATAAAAGAAAGAAAGAAAGAAAGAAAGAAAGCATTGACGGAAGATAGGAAGAAAGAAAAAAAGAAAGAAAGAAAGAAAGAAAGCATTGACGGAAGATAGGAAGAAAGAAAGAAAGAAAGAAAAAAGAAAGAAAGCATTGACGGAAGATAGAAAGAAAGAAAGAAAAAAAGAAAGAAAGAAAGAAAGAAAGAAAGCATTGACGGAAGATAGTAAGAAAGAAAGAAAGAAAGAAAAAAGAAAAAAGCATTGACGGAAGATAGGAAGAAAGAAAGAAAGAAAGAAAGAAAGCATTGACGGAAGATAGGAAGAAAGAAATAAGAAAGAAAGAAAGAAAGAAAGAAACCATTGACGGGAGATAGGAAGAAAGAAAGAAAGAAAGAAAAAAGAAAGAAAGCATTGACGGAAGATAGAAAGAAAGAAAGAAAAAAAGAAAGAAAGAAAGAAAGAAAGAAAGAATTCACGGAAGATAGGAAGAAAGAAAGAAAGAAAGAAAGAAAGAAAGAAAGAAAGAAAGTAAGAAAGAAAGATAGAAAGAAAGAAAGAAAGCATTGACGGAATATAGGAAGAAAGAAAGAAAGAAAGAAAGAAAGAAAGAAAGAAAGAAAGATAGAAAGAAAGAAAGAAAGCATTGACGGAAGATAGGAAGAAAGAAAGAAAGAAAGAAAGAAAGAAACTAAGTTAGTAAGTAAGCAAGCATTGACAGAAGAAAGAAAGAAAGAAAGAAAGAAAGAAAGAAAGAAAGAAAGAAAGAAAGAAAGAAAGAAAGAAAGAAAGAAAGAAAAAAGAAAGCATTGTCGGAAGATAGGAAGAAAGAAAGAATGAAAGAACGAAAGAAAGAAAGAAAGAAAGAATGAAAGAAAGTAAGCAAGCATTGATGGAAGATAGGAAGAAAGACAGAAAGAAAGAAAAAAAAGAAAGCATTGACGAAAGATAGAATGAAAGAAAGAAAGAAAGAAAGAGAAAGAAAGAAGGAATTAAGGAAGGATAGAAAGCATTGACGGAAGATAGGAAGAAAGAAAGGAAGAAAGAAAGGAAGAAAAAAGAAAGAATGCATTGACAGAAGATAGAAAGAAAGAAAGAAAAAAAGAAAGAAAGAAAGAAAGAAAGAAAGAAAGAAAGAAAGAAAGAAAGAAAGATAGAAAGAAAGAAAGAATGAAAGAATGAAAGAATGTAAGCAAGCATTGTTGGAAGATAGGAAGAAAGACAGAAAGAAAGAAAAAAAAGAAAGCATTGACGAAGGATAGGATGAAAGAAAGAAAGAAAGAGAGAAAGAAAGAAGGAGATAAGGAAGGAAAGAAAGCATTGACGGAAGATAGGAAGAAAGAAAGAAAGAAAGAAAGAAAAAAGAAAGAAAGCATTGACAGAAGATAGAAAGAAAGAAAGAAAAAAAGAAAGAAAGAAAGAAAGAAAGAAAGAAAGAAAGCAATGACGGAAGATAGGAACAAAGAAAGAAAGAAAAAAAGAAAGAAAGAAAGAAAGAAGCATTGACGGAAGATAGGAAGAAAGAATGAAAGAAAGAAAGAAAAAAGGAAAGCATTGATGAAAGATAGGATGAAAGAAATAAAGAAAGAAAGAAAACATTGACGGACGATAGGAATAAAGAAAGAAAGAAAAAATGAAAGTGGGAGAAAGAGAGAATGAAAGAAAGAAGAAAGAAATGTTGGGCAGAAGGAAAAAGAAAAAAAGAAAGAAAGTAAGAAAGAAAAAAGAAAGCATTGACGGAAGATAGGAAGAAAGACAGAAAGAAATAAAAATGAAAGAAAGCGTTGACGGAAGATTGAAAGAAAGAAAGAAAGCATTGACGGAAGATAGGAAAGAAGAAAGAAAGAAAGAAAGAAAGAAAGAAAGAATGAAAGAAAGAAAGAAAGAAAGAAAGAAAGAAAAAAGAAAGCATTGACGGAAGACAGGAAGAAAAAGAGAGAAAGAAAGAAAGAAAGTAAGAAAGAAAGATAGAAAGAAAGAAAGAAAGCATTGACGGAATATAGGAAGAAAGAAAGAAAGAAAAAAGAAAAAAGCATTGACGGAAGATAGGAAGAAAGAAAGAAAGAAAGAAAGAACCTAAGTTAGTAAGTAAGCAAGCATTGACAGAAGATAGGAAGAAGGAAAGAAAGAAAGAAAGAAAGAAAGAAAGAAAGAAAGAAAGAAAGAAAGAAAGAAAGAAAGAAAGAAAGAAAGAAAGAAAGAAAGAAAGAAAGAAAGAAAGAAAGAAAGAAAGCAGGCAAGCATTGACGGAAGATACTAAGAAAGAAAGAAAGAAAACATTGACGGAAGATATGAAGAAAGAAAGAAAGAAACAAAAAAGCATTGACGGAAGATAGGAAGAAAGAATGAAAGAAAGAAAGAAAAAAGGAAAGCATTGATGAAAGATAGTATGAAAGAAAGAAAGAAAGAAAGAAAGAAAGAAAGAAAGAAAACATTGACGGACGATAGGAATAAAGAAAGAAAGAAAAAATGAAAGTTGGAGAAAGAAAGAATGAAAGAAAGAAGAAAGAAATGTTGGGCAGAAGGAAAAAGAAAGAAAGAAAGAAAGTAAGAAAGAAAAAAGAAAGCATTGACTTAAGATAGGAAGAAAGAGACAAAGAAATAAAAATGAAAGAAAGCGTTGACGGAAGATTGAAAGAAAGAAAGAAAGCATTGACGGAAGATAGGAAAGAAGAAAGAAAGAAAGAAAGAAAGAAAGAAAGAAAGAAAGAAAGAATGAAAGAATGTAAGCAAGCATTGTTGGAAGATAGGAAGAAAGACAGAAAGAAAGAAAAAAAAGA
>JBAJHW010000018.1:386856-396856 GCA_037013535.1 Intellagama lesueurii | reverse complement strand
AAGAAAAAAGAAATGTTGGGCAGAAGGAAAAAGAAAAAAAGAAAGAAAGTAAGAAAGAAAAAAGAAAGCATTGACGGAAGATAGGAAGAAAGAGAGAAAGAAATAAAAATGAAAGAAAGCGTTGATGGAAGATTGAAAGAAAGAAAGAAAGCATTGACGGAAGATAGGAAAGAAGAAAGAAAGAAAGAAAGAAAGAAAGAAAGAAAGAAAGAAAGAAAGAAAGAAAAAAGAAAGCATTGACGGAAGACAGGAAGAAAAAGAAGAAAGAAAGAAAGAAAGTAAGAAAGAAAGATAGAAAGAAAGAAAGAAAGCATTGACGGAATATAGGAAGAAAGAAAGAAAGAAAAAAGAAAAAAGCATTGACGGAAGATAGGAAGAAAGAAAGAAAGAAAGAAAGAAACTAAGTTAGTAAGTAACAAGCATTACCGGAACATAGGAAGAAAGAAAGAAAGAAAGAAAGAAAGAAAGAAAGAAGAAAGAAAGAAAGAAAAGAAAGAAAGAAAGAAAGAAGAAAGCATTGTCGGAAGATAGGAAGAAAGAAAGAAAGAAAGAAAGCATTGACGAAAGATACGATGAAAGAAAGAAAGAAAGAAAGCATTGATTGAAGATAGGAAGAAAGAAAGAAAGAAAGAAAATAGAAAGGAAGCATTGACGGAAGATAGGAAGAAAGAAAGAAATAAAAAAGAAAGAAAGCATTTACGGAAGATAGATAGAAAGAAAGAAAAAAAGAAAGAAAGAAAGAAAGAAAGCGTTGACGGAAGATAGGAAGAAAGAATGAAAGAAGAAAGAAAGAAAGCATTGATGAAAGATAGGATGAAAGAAAGAAAGAAAGAAAAGAAAAGAAAGAAAGAAAGAAGAAAGAAAGAAAGAAAGAAAGAAAGTAAGAAAGAAAGAAAGAAAGAAAGCAGGCAAGCATTGACGGAAGATACTAAGAAAGAAAGAAAGAAAACATTGACGGAAGATATGAAGAAAGAAAGAAAGAAAGAAAAAAGCATTGACGGAAGATAGGAAGAAAGAATGAAAGAAAGAAAGAAAAAAGGAAAGCATTGATGAAAGATAGGATGAAAGAAAGAAAGAAAGAAAGAAAACATTGACGGACGATAGGAATAAAGAAAGAAAGAAAAATGAAATTTGGAGAAAGAGAGAATGAAAGAAAGAAGAAAGAAATGTTGGGCAGAAGGAAAAAGAAAGAAAGAAAGAAAGTAAGAAAGAAAAAAGAAAGCATTGACTTAAGATAGGAAGAAAGAGAGAAAGAAATAAAAATGAAAGAAAGCGTTGACGGAAGATTGAAAGAAAGAAAGAAAGCATTGACGGAAGATAGGAAAGAGAAGAAAGAAGAAGAAAGGAAAGAAAGAAAAGAAAGAAAGAAAGAAAGAAAGGAAAGAAAGAAAGAAAGAGAAAGAAAGAAGGAAAGAAAGAATGAAAGAATGTAAGCAAGCATTGTTGGAAGATAGGAAGAAAGACAGAAAGAAAGAAAAAAAAGAAAGCATTGACGAAAGATAGGATGAAAGAACGAAAGAAAGAAAGAAAGAAAGAAGGAATTAAGGAAGGAAAAAAGCATTGACGGAAGATAGGAAGAAAGAAAGAAAGAAAGAAAGAAAGTAAGCAAGCATTTACGGAAGCTAGAAGAAAGAAAAAAGAAAGAAAGAAAGAAAGAAAGAAACCATTGACGGAAGATAGGAATAAAGAAAGAAATAAGAAAGAAAGAAAGCATTTACGGAAGATAGATAGAAAGATAGAAAAAAAGAAAGAAAGAAAGAAAGAAAGCGTTGACGGAAGATAGGAAGAAAGAAAGAAAGAAAGAAAGAAAGAAAGAAAGAAAGAAAGAAAGAAAGAAAGAAAGAAGAAGAAAGAAAGAAAGAAAGAAAGAAAGCAGGCAAGCATTGACGGAAGATACTTAGAAAGAAAAAAAGAAAGAAAACATTGACGGAAGATATGAAGAAAGAAAGAAAGAAAGAAGCATTGACGGAAGATAGGAAGAAAGAATGAAAGAAAGAAAGAAAAAGGAAAGCATTGATGAAAGATAGGATGAAAGAAAGAAAGAAAGAAAGAAAACATTGACGGACGATAGGAATAAAGAAAGAAAGAAAAAATGAAAGTGGGAGAAAGAGAGAATGAAAGAAAGAAAAAAGAAATGTTGGGCAGAAGGAAAAAGAAAAAAAGAAAGAAAGTAAGAAAGAAAAAAGAAAGCATTGACGGAAGATAGGAAGAAAGAGAGAAAGAAATAAAAATGAAAGAAAGCGTTGATGGAAGATTGAAAGAAAGAAAGAAAGCATTGACGGAAGATAGGAAAGAAGAAAGAAAGAAGAAGAAAGAAAGAAAGAAAGAAAGAAAGAAAGAAAGAAAGAAAAAAGAAAGCATTGACGGAAGACAGGAAGAAAAAGAAAGAAAGAAAGAAAGAAAGTAAGAAAGAAAGATAGAAAGAAAGAAAGAAAGCATTGACGGAATATAGGAAGAAAGAAAGAAAGAAAAAAGAAAAAAGCATTGACGGAAGATAGGAAGAAAGAAAGAAAGAAAGAAAGAAACTAAGTTAGTAAGTAACAAGCATTGACAGAACATAGGAAAGAAAGAAAGAAAGAAAGAAAGAAAGAAAGAAAAGAAAAGAAAGAAAGAAAGAAAGAAAGAAAGAAAGAAAGAAAAGAAAGAAGAAAGCATTGTCGGAAGATAGGAAGAAAGAAAGAAAGAAAGAAAGCATTGACGAAAGATACGATGAAAGAAAGAAAGAAAGAAAGCATTGATTGAAGATAGGAAGAAAGAAAGAAAGAAAGAAAATAGAAAGGAAGCATTGACGGAAGATAGGAAGAAAGAAAGAAATAAAAAAGAAAGAAAGCATTTACGGAAGATAGATAGAAAGAAAGAAAAAAAGAAAGAAAGAAAGAAAGAAAGCGTTTGACGGAAGATAGGAAGAAAGAAAGAAGAAAGAAAGAAAGCATTGATGAAAGATAGGATGAAAGAAAGAAAGAAAGAAAGAAAGAAAGAAAGAAAGAAAGAGAAAGAAAGTAAAGAAAGAAAGAAAGAAAGAAAGAAAGCAGGCAAGCATTGACGGAAGATACTAAGAAAGAAAGAAAGAAAACATTGACGGAAGATATGAAGAAAGAAAGAAAGAAAGAAAAAAGCATTGACGGAAGATAGGAAGAAAGAATGAAAGAAAGAAAGAAAAAAGGAAAGCATTGATGAAAGATAGGATGAAAGAAAGAAAGAAAGAAAGAAAGAAAACATTGACGGACGATAGGAATAAAGAAAGAAAGAAAAAATGAAATTTGGAGAAAGAGAGAATGAAAGAAAGAAGAAAGAAATGTTGGGCAGAAGGAAAAAGAAAGAAAGAAAGAAAGTAAGAAAGAAAAAAGAAAGCATTGACTTAAGATAGGAAGAAAGAGAGAAAGAAATAAAAATGAAAGAAAGCGTTGACGGAAGATTGAAAGAAAGAAAGAAAGCATTGACGGAAGATAGGAAAGAAGAAGAAAGAAAGAAAGAAAGAGAAAGAAAGAAAGAAAGAAAGAAAGAAAGAAAGAATGAAAGAATGTAAGCAAGCATTGTTGGAAGATAGGAAGAAAGACAGAAAGAAAGAAAAAAAAGAAAGCATTGACGAAAAGATAGGATGAAAGAACGAAAGAAAGAAAGAAAGAAAGAAGGAATTAAGGAAGGAAAAAAGCATTGACGGAAGATAGGAAGAAAGAAAGAAAGAAAGAAAGAAAGTAAGCAAGCATTTACGGAAGCTAGGAAGAAAGAAAAGAAAGAAAGAAAGAAAGAAAGAAACCATTGACGGAAGATAGGAATAAAGAAAGAAATAAAAAAGAAAGAAAGCATTTACGGAAGATAGATAGAAAGATAGAAAAAAAGAAAGAAAGAAAGAAAGAAAGCGTTGACGGAAGATATGAAGAAAGAAAGAAAGAAAGAAAGAAGCATTGACGGAAGATAGGAAGAAAGAATGAAAGAAAAGAAAGAAAAAAAGGAAAGCATTGATGAAAGATAGGATGAAAGAAAGAAAGAAAGAAAGAAAACATTGACGGACGATAGGAATAAAGAAAGAAAGAAAAAATGAAAGTGGGAGAAAGAGAGAATGAAAGAAAGAAGAAAGAAATGTTGGGCAGAAGGAAAAAGAAAAAAAGAAAGAAAGTAAGAAAGGAAAAAGAAAGCATTGACGGAAGATAGGAAGAAAGAGAGAAAGAAATAAAAATGAAAGAAAGCGTTGACGGAATATTGAAAGAAAGAAAGAAAGCATTGACGGAAGATAGGAAAGAGAAGAAAGAAAGAAAGAAGAAAGAAAGAAAGAAGAAAGAAAGAAGAAAGAAAGAAAGAAAGAAAGAAAGAAAGAAAGAAAGAAAGAAAGAAAGAAAAGAGAAGAAAGAAAAAAGAAAGCATTGTCGTAAGATAGGAAGAAAGAAAGAAAGAAAGCATTGACAAAAGATACGATGAAAGAAAGAAAGAAAGAAAGAAAGAAAGCATTGATTGAAGATAGGAAGAAAGAAGAAAGAAAGAAAATAGAAAGGAAGCATTGACGGAAGATAGAATGAAAGAAAGAAAGAAAGAAAGAAAGGAAAGAAAGAAAGAAAGAAAGCATTGATGGAAGATAGGTAAAGAGAAAGAAAGAAAGAAGAAAGAAAGAAAGAAAGAAAGAATAAAGAAAGAAAGAAAGAAAGAAAGAAGAATTTAAGCAAGCATTGTTGGAAGATAGGAAGAAAGACAGAAAGAAAGAAAAAAAAGAAAGCATTGACGAAAGATAGGATGAAAGAAAGAAAGAAAGAAAGAGAGAAAGAAAGAAGGAGATAAGGAAGGAAAGAAAGCATTTACGGAAGATAGGAAGAAAGAAAGAAAGAAAGAAAGAAAAAAAGAAAGAAAGCATTGACAAAAGATAGAAAGAAAGAAAAAAAAGAAAGAAAGAAAGAAGGAAAGAAAGAAAGAAAGAAAGCAATGACGGAAAATAGGAAGAAAGAAAGAAAAAAAGAAAGAAAGAAAGAAAGAAAGAAAGCATTGACGGAAGATAGGAAGAAAGAAAGAAAGAAAGAAAGAGAGAAAAAAGCATTGACGGACGATAGGAATAAAGAAAGAAAGAAAAAAAGAAAGTGGGAGAAACAGAGAATGAATGAAAGAAGAAAGAAATGTTGGGCAGAAGGAAAAAGAAAAAAAGAAAGAAAGTAAGAAAGGAAAAAGAAAGCATTGACGGAAGATAGGAAGAAAGAGAGAAAGAAATAAAAATGAAAGAAAGCGTTGACGGAATATTGAAAGAAAGAAAGAAAGCATTGACGGAAGATAGGAAAGAAGAAAGAAAGAAAGAAAGAAAGAAAGAAAAGGAAGAAAGAAAGAAAGAAAGAAAAGAAAGAAGAAAGAAAGAAAGAAAGAAAGAAAGAGAAAGAAAGAAAGAAAGAAAAAAGAAAGCATTGACGGAAGACAGGAAGAAAAAGAAAGAAAGAAAGAAAGAAAGTAAGAAAGAAAGATAGAAAGAAAGAAAGAAAGCATTGACGGAATATAGGAAGAAAGAAGAAAGAAAAAAGAAAAAAGCATTGACGGAAGATAGGAAGAAAGAAAGAAAGAAAAGAAAGAAAGAAAGAAGAACTAAGTTAGTAAGTAAGCAAGCATTGACAGAAGATAGGAAGAAAGAAAGAAAGAAAGAAAGAAAGAAAGAAAAAAGAAAGCATTGTCGTAAGATAGGAAGAAAGAAAGAAAGAAAGCATTGACAAAAGATACGATGAAAGAAAGAAAGAAAGAAAGAAAGAAAGCATTGATTGAAGATAGGAAGAAAGAAAGAAAGAAAGAAAATAGAAAGGAAGCATTGACGGAAGATAGAATGAAAGAAAGAAAGAAAGAAAGAAAGAAAGAAAGAAAGAAAGAAAGAAAGCATTGATGGAAGATAGGTAAAGAGAAAGAAGAAAGAAAGAAAGAAAGAAAGAAAGAAAGAATGAAAGAAAGTAAGCAAGCATTGATGGAAGATAGGAAGAAAGACAGAAAGAAAGAAAAAAAGAAAGCATTGACGAAAGATAGAATGAAAGAAAGAAAGAAAGAGAGAGAGAAAGAAAGAAGGAATTAAGGAAGGAAAGAAAGCATTGACGGAAGATAGGAAGAAAGAAAGAAAGAAAGAAAGAAAGAAAAAAAGAAAGAATGCATTGACAGAAGATAGAAAGAAAGAAAGAAAAAAAAGAAAGAAAGAAAGGAAAGAAAGAAAGAAAGAAAGAAAGAAAGAAAGAAAGAATTTAAGCAAGCATTGTTGGAAGATAGGAAGAAAGACAGAAAGAAAGAAAAAAAAAGAAAGCATTGACGAAAGATAGGATGAAGAAAGAAAGAAAGAAAGAAAGAAAGAAAGAAAGAAAGAAAGAAAGAAAGAAAAAAGAAAGCAATTGACGGAAGACAGGAAGAAAAAGAAAGAAAGAAAGAAAGAAAGTAAGAAAGAAAGATAGAAAGAAAGAAAGAAAGCATTGACGGAATATAGGAAGAAAGAAAGAAAGAAAAAAGAAAAAAAGCATTGACGGAAGATAGGAAGAAAGAAAGAAAGAAAGAAAGAAAGAAAGAAACTAAGTTAGTAAGTAAGCAAGCATTGACAGAAGATAGGAAGAAAGAAAGAAAGAAAAGAAAGAAAGAAAGAAAGAAAGAAAAGAAAGAAGAAGAAAGAAAGAAAGAAAGAAAAGAAAGAAAGAAAAAAGAATGCTTTCTTTTTACTTTCTTACTTTCTTTCTTTCTTTCTTTTTCCTTCTGCCCAACATTTCTTTCTTCTTTCATTCATTCTCTCTTTCTCCCACTTTCTTTTTTTCTTTCTTTCTTTATTCCTATCGTCCGTCAATGTTTTCTTTCTTTCTTTCTTTCTTTCTTTCATCCTATCTTTCATCAATGCTTTCTTTTTTTCTTTCTTTCTTTCATTCTTTCTTCCTATCTTCCGTCAATGCTTTTTTCTTTCATTCTTTCTTTCTTTCTTCCTATCTTCCGTCAATGTTTTCTCTCTTTCTTTCTTTCTTTCTTTCTAGTATCTTCCGTCAAAGCTTGCCTTCTTTCTTTTTCTTTCTTTCTTTCTCTCTCTCTTTCTTTCTTTCTTTCTTTCTTTCTTTCTTTCATCCTATCTTTCATCAATGCTTTCTTTCTTTCTTTCTTTCTTTCTTTCTTTCTTTCTTTCTTCCTATCTTCCGTCAATGCTTTCTTTCTTTCTTTCTTTCTTTCTTTTTTTCTTTCTTTCTTCCTATCTCCCATCAATGGTTTCTTTCTTTCTTTCTTTCTTTCTTCCTATCTTCCGTCAATGCTTTTTTCTTTTTTCTTTCTTTCTTTCTTTCTTACTATCTTCCGTCAATGCTTTCTTTCTTTCTTTCTTTCTTTCTTTTTTTCTTTCTTTCTTTCTATCTTCCGTCAATGCTTTCTTTCTTTTTTCTTTCTTTCTTTCTTTCTTCCTATCTTCCGTCAATGGTTTCTTTCTTTCTTTCTTTCTTTTTTTTTCTTTCTTCCTATCTTCTGTCAATGCTTTCTTTCTTTCTTCCTATATTCCGTCAATGCTTTCTTTCTTTCTTTCTATCTTTCTTTCTTACTTACTTTGTTTCTTTTTTCTTTCTTTCTTTTTCTTCCTATCTTCCGTCAATGCTTTCTTTTTTCTTTCTTTCTTTCTTTCTTTCTTTCTTTCTTTCTTTCTTTCTTTCTTTCTTTCTTTCTTTCTTTCTTTCTTCTTTCCTATCTTCCGCCAATGCTTTCTTTTTTCTTTCTTACTTTCTTTCTTTCTTTCTTTTTCCTTCTGCCCAACATTTCTTTCTTCTTTCATTCATTCTCTCTTTCTCCCACTTTCTTTTTTCTTTCTTTCTTTATTCCTATCGTCCGTCAATGTTTTCTTTCTTTCTTTCTTTCTTTCTTACATCCTATCTTTCATCAATGCTTTCCTTTTTTCTTTCTTTCTTTCATTCTTTCTTCCTATCTTCCGTCAATGCTTTTTTCTCTGTTTCTTTCTTTCTTTCTTCCTATCTTCCGTCAATTTTTTCTTTCTTTCTTTCTTTCTTTCTTTCTTAGTATCTTCCGTCAATGCTTGCCTGCTTTCTATCTTTCTTTCTTTCTTTCTTTCTTTCATCCTATCTATCATCAATGCTTTCTTTCTTTCTTTCTTTCTTTCTTTCTTTCTTCCTATTTTCCGTCAATGCTTTCTTTCTTTCTTTTTTTCTTTCTTTCTTTCTTTCTTTATATCTATCTTCCGTCAATGCTTTCTTTCTTTTTTCTTTCTTTCTTTCTTCCTATCTTCTGTCAATGGTTTCTTTCTTTCTTTCTTTCTTTTTTTCTTTCTTCCTATCTTCCGTAAATGCTTGCTTACTTTCTTTCTTTCTTTCTTTCTTTCTTTCTTCCTATCTTCCGTCAATGCTTTTTTCTTTTGTCTTTCTTTCTTTCTGTCTTCCTATCTTCCGCTAATGCTTTCTTTCTTTCTTTCTTTCTTTCTTTTCTTCTTTCTTTCTTTCTTTCTTTCTTTCTTTCTTTCTTTCTTCCTATCTTCCGTCAATGCATTTTTCTTTTTTTTCTTTCTTTCTTTATTCCTATCTTCCGTCAAAGCTTTCTTTCCTTCTTTCTTTCTTTCTTTCTTTCTTTCTATCTTTCTTTCCTTCTTTCTTTTTCTTCCTATCTTCCGTCAATGCTTTCTGCTTTCTTTCTTTCTTTCTTTCTTTCCTCTTTCCTATCTTCCGTCAATGCTTTCTTTCTTTCTTTCAATCTTCCGTCAACGCTTTATTTCATTTTTATTTCTTTCTCTCTTTCTTCCTATCTTCCGTCAATGCTTTCTTTTTACTTTCTTACTTTCTTTCTTTCTTTCTTTTTCCTTCTGCCCAACATTTCTTTCTTCTTTCATTCATTCTCTCTTTCTCCCACTTTCTTTTTTTCTTTCTTTCTTTATTCCTATCGTCCATCAATGTTTTCTTTCTTTCTTTCTTTCATCCTATCTTTCATCAATGCTTTCTTTTTTTCTTTCTTTCTTTCATTCTTTCTTCCTATCTTCCGTCAATGCTTTTTTCTTTCATTCTTTCTTTCTTTCTTCCTATCTTCCGTAAATGTTTTCTCTCTTTCTTTCTTTCTTTCTTTCTTAGTATCTTCCGTCAAAGCTTGCCTGCTTTCTTTTTCTTTCTTTCTTTCTTTCTTTCTTTCTTTCTTTCTTTCTTTCTTTCTTTCTTTCTTTCTTTCTTTCTTTCTTTCTTTCTTTCATCCTACCTTTCATCAATGCTTTCTTTCTTTCTTTCTTTCTTTCTTTCTTTCTTTCTTTCTTTCTTTCTTTCTTTCTTTCTTTCTTTCTTCCTATCTTCCGTCAATGCTTTCTTTCTTTCTTTCTTTCTTTTTTTCTTTCTTTCTTTCTATCTTCCGTCAATGCTTTCTTTCTTTTTTCTTTCTTTCTTTCTTTCTTCCAATCTCCCGTCAATGGTTTCTTTCTTTCTTTCTTTCTTTCTTTTTTCTTCCTATCTTCCGTCAATGGTTTCTTTCTTTTTTCTTTCTTTCTTCCTTCCTATCTTCCGTCAATGGTTTCTTTCTTTCTTTCTTTCTTTCTTTTTTTCTTTCTTCCTATCTTCCGTAAATGCTTGCTTACTTTCTTTCTTTCTTTCTTTCTTTCTTCCTATCTTCCGTCAATGCTTTCTTTCCTTCCTTAATTCCTTCTTTCTTTCTTTCTTTCTTTCTTTCTTTCTTTCATCCTATCTTTCGTCAATGCTTTCTTTTTTTTCTATCTTTCTGTCTTTCTTCCTATCTTCCAACAATGCTTGCTTACATTCTTTCATTCTTTCATTCTTTCATTCTTTCTTTCTTTCTTTCTTTCTTTCTTTCTCCTTTCCTATCTTCCATTAATGCTTTCTTTCTTTCTTTCTTTCTTTCTTTCTTTCTTTCTTTCTTTCTTTCTTTCTTTCTTTCTTTCTTTCTTTCTTTCTTTCTTTCTTTCTTTCTTTCTTTCTTTCTTTCATTCATTCATTCTATCTTCCGTCAATGCTTCCTTTCTATTTTCATTCGTTCTTTCTTTCTTCCTATCTTCCGTCAATGCTTTCTTTCTTTCTTTCTTTCTTTCATCGTATCTTTCGTC
>JBAJHW010000018.1:376856-379356 GCA_037013535.1 Intellagama lesueurii | reverse complement strand
GTCAATGCTTTTTTCTTTTGTCTTTCTTTCTTTCTGTCTTCCTATCTTCCGCTAATGCTTTCTTTCTTTCTTTCTTTCTTTTCTTCTTTCTTTCTTTCTTTCTTTCTTTCTTCCTATCTTCCGTCAATGCTTTTTTCTTTTTTTTCTTTTTTTCTTTATTCCTATCTTCCGTCAAAGCTTTCTTTCCTTCTTCTTTCTTTCTACTTTCTTTCTATCTTTCTTTCCTTCTTTCTTTTTCTTCCTATCTTCCGTCAATGCTTTCTGCTTTCTTTCTTTCTTTCTTTCTTTCCTCTTTCCTATCTTCCGTCAATGCTTTCTTTCTTTTATTCTTTCTTTCTTTCTATCTTCCATCAATGCTTTCTTTTTTCTTTCTTTCTTTCTTTCTCTCTTTTACCTTCTGCCCGCCATTTCTTTCTTTCATTCATACATTCTCTCTTTCTCACACTTTCTTTCTTTCTTTCTTTCTTCCTATCTTCCATCAATGCTTTCTTTTTTCTTTCTTTCTTTCTTCTTTCCTATCTTCCGTCAATGCTTTCTTTCTTTCTTTCAATCTTCCGTCAACGCTTTATTTCATTTTTATTTCTTTCTCTCTTTCTTCCTATCTTCCGTCAATGCTTTCTTTTTACTTTCTTACTTTCTTTCTTTCTTTCTTTTTCCTTCTGCCCAACATTTCTTTCTTCTTTCATTCATTCTCTCTTTCTCCCACTTTCTTTTTTTCTTTCTTTCTTTATTCCTATCGTCCATCAATGTTTTCTTTCTTTCTTTCTTTCATCCTATCTTTCATCAATGCTTTCTTTTTTTCTCTCTTTCTTTCATTCTTTCTTCCTATCTTCCGTCAATGCTTTTTTCTTTCATTCTTTCTTTCTTTCTTCCTATCTTCCGTAAATGTTTTCTCTCTTTCTTTCTTTCTTTCTTTCTTAGTATCTTCCGTCAAAGCTTGCCTGCTTTCTTTTTCTTTCTTTCTTTCTTTCTTTCTTTCTTTCTTTCTTTCTTTCTTTCTTTCTTTCTTTCTTTCTTTCTTTCTTTCTTTCTTTCTTTCTTTCATCCTACCTTTCATCAATGCTTTCTTTCTTTCTTTCTTTCTTTCTTTCTTTCTTTCTTTCTTTCTTTCTTTCTTTCTTTCTTTCTTTCTTTCTTCCTATCTTCCGTCAATGCTTTCTTTCTTTCTTTCTTTCTTTTTTTCTTTCTTTCTTTCTATCTTCCGTCAATGCTTTCTTTCTTTTTTTCTTTCTTTCTTTCTTTCTTCCAATCTCCCGTCAATGGTTTCTTTCTTTCTTTCTTTCTTTCTTTTTTCTTCCTATCTTCCGTCAATGGTTTCTTTCTTTTTTCTTTCTTTCTTTCTTCCTATCTTCCGTCAATGGTTTCTTTCTTTCTTTCTTTCTTTCTTTTTTTCTTTCTTCCTATCTTCCGTAAATGCTTACTTTCTTTCTTTCTTTCTTTCTTTCTTCCTATCTTCCGTCAATGCTTTCTTTCCTTCCTTAATTCCTTCTTTCTTTCTTTCTTTCTTTCTTTCTTTCATCCTATCTTTCGTCAATGCTTTCTTTTTTTTCTATCTTTCTGTCTTTCTTCCTATCTTCCAACAATGCTTGCTTACATTCTTTCATTCTTTCATTCTTTCATTCTTTCTTTCTTTCTTTCTTTCTTTCTTTCTTTCTTTCTTTCTTTCTTTCTTTCTTTCTTTCTCCTTTCCTATCTTCCATTAATGCTTTCTTTCTTTCTTTCTTTCTTTCTTTCTTTCTTTCTTTCTTTCTTTCTTTCTTTCTTTCTTTCTTTCTTTCTTTCTTTCTTTCATTCATTCATTCTATCTTCCGTCAATGCTTCCTTTCTATTTTCATTCGTTCTTTCTTTCTTCCTATCTTCCGTCAATGCTTTCTTTCTTTCTCCTTTCCTATCTTCCATTAATGCTTTCTTTCTTTCTTTCTTTCTTTCTTTCTTTCTTTCTTTCTTTCTTTCTTTCTTTCTTTCTTTATTTCTTTCTTCCTATCTTCCGTCAATGCTTTTTTCTTTTTTTCTTTCTTTCTGTCTTCCTATCTTCCGTCAATGCTTTCTTTCTTTCTTTCTTTCTTTCTTTCTTTCTATCTTTCTTTCTTTCTTTCTTTCTTTCTTTCTTTCTTTCTTTCTTTCTTTCTTTCTTTCTTTCTTTCTTTCTATCTATCTTCCGTAAATGCTTTCTTTCTTTTTTCTTTCTTTCTTTCTTCCTATTTTCCGTCAATGGTTTCTTTCTTTCTTTCTTTCTTTCTTTCTTTCATCCTATCTTTCATCAATGCTTTCTTTTTTTCTTTCTTTCTTTCATTCTTTCTTCCTATCTTCCGTCAATTGCTTTTTTCTTTCATTCTTTCTTTCTTTCTTCCTATCTTCCGTCAATGTTTTCTCTCTTTCTTTCTTTCTTTCTTTCTTTCTAGTATCTTCCGTCAAAGCTTGCCTTCTTTCTTTTTCTTTCTTTCTTTCTCTCTCTCTTTCTTTCTTTCTTTCTTTCTTTCTTTCTTTCATCCTATCTTTC
>JBAJHW010000018.1:361856-371856 GCA_037013535.1 Intellagama lesueurii | reverse complement strand
GCTTTCTTTTTTTTCTATCTTTCTGTCTTTCTTCCTATCTTCCAACAATGCTTGCTTACATTCTTTCATTCTTTCATTCTTTCATTCTTTCATTCTTTCTTTCTTTCTTTCTTTCTTTCTTTCTTTCTTTCTTTCTTTCTTTCTTTCTTTCTCTTTTCCTATCTTCCATTAATGCTTTCTTTCTTTCTTTCTTTCTTTCTTTCTTTCTTTCTTTCTTTCTTTCTTTCTTTCTTTCTTTCTTTCTTTCATTCATTCATTCTATCTTCCGTCAATGCTTCCTTTCTATTTTCATTCGTTCTTTCTTTCTTCCTATCTTCCGTCAATGCTTTCTTTCTTTCTTTCTTTCTTTCATCGTATCTTTCGTCAATGCTTTCTTTCTTTCTTTCTTTCTTTCTTTCTTTCTTTCTTCCTATCTTCCGTCAATGCTTTTTTCTTTTTTCTTTCTTTCTGTCTTAATATCTTCCGTCAATACTTTCTTTCTTTCTTTCTTTCTTTCTCTCTTTCTTTCTTTCTTTCTTTCTTTCTTTCTTTCTTTCTTTCTTTCTTTCTTTCTTTCTTTCTTTCTTTCTTTCTTCCTATCTTCCGTCAATGCTTTCTTTCTTTCTTTCTATCTTTCTTTCTTTCTTTCTTACTTACTTACTTACTTTCTTTCTTTCTTTCTTTCTTTATCTTCCTATCTTCCGTCAATGCTTTCTTTTTTCTTTCTTTCTTTCTTTCTTCTTTCCTATCTTCCGTCAATGCTTTCTTTCTTTCTTTCAATCTTCCGTCAACGCTTTATTTCATTTTTATTTCTTTCTCTCTTTCTTCCTATCTTCCGTCAATGCTTTCTTTTTACTTTCTTACTTTCTTTCTTTCTTTCTTTTTCCTTCTGCCCAACATTTCTTTCTTCTTTCATTCATTCTCTCTTTCTCCCACTTTCTTTTTTTCTTTCTTTCTTTATTCCTATCGTCCGTCAATGTTTTCTTTCTTTCTTTCTTTCTTTCTTTCTTTCTTTCATCCTATCTTTCATCAATGCTTTCTTTTTTTCTTTCTTTCTTTCATTCTTTCTTCCTATCTTCCGTCAATGCTTTTTTCTTTCATTCTTTCTTTCTTTCTTCCTATCTTCCGTCAATGTTTTCTCTCTCTCTTTCTTTCTTTCTTTCTTTCTAGTATCTTCCGTCAAAGCTTGCCTTCTTTCTTTTTCTTTCTTTCTTTCTCTCTCTCTTTCTTTCTTTCTTTCTTTCTTTCTTTCATCCTATCTTTCATCAATGCTTTCTTTCTTTCTTTCTTTCTTTCTTTCATCCTATCTATCATCAATGCTTTCTTTCTTTCTTTCTTTCTTTCTTTCTTTCTTTCTTTCTTCCTATCTTCCGTCAATGCTTTCTTTCCTTCCTTAATTCCTTCTTTCTTTCTTTCTTTCTTTCTTTCTTTCATCCTATCTTTCGTCAATGCTTTCTTTTTTTTCTATCTTTCTGTCTTTCTTCCTATCTTCCAACAATGCTTGCTTACATTCTTTCATTCTTTCATTCTTTCATTCTTTCATTCTTTCTTCTTTCTTTCTTTCTTTCTTTCTTTCTTTCTTTCTTTCTTTCTTTCTTTCTTTCTCTTTTCCTATCTTCCATTAATGCTTTCTTTCTTTCTTTCTTTCTTTCTTTCTTTCTTTCTTTCTTTCTTTCTTTCTTTCTTTCTTTCTTTCATTCATTCATTCTATCTTCCGTCAATGCTTCCTTTCTATTTTCATTCGTTCTTTCTTTCTTCCTATCTTCCGTCAATGCTTTCTTTCTTTCTTTCTTTCTTTCATCGTATCTTTCGTCAATGCTTTCTTTCTTTCTTTCTTTCTTTCTTTCTTTCTTTCTTCCTATCTTCCGTCAATGCTTTTTTCTTTTTTCTTTCTTTCTGTCTTAATATCTTCCGTCAATACTTTCTTTCTTTCTTTCTTTCTTTCTCTCTTTCTTTCTTTCTTTCTTTCTTTCTTTCTTTCTTTCTTTCTTTCTTTCTTTCTTTCTTTCTTCCTATCTTCCGTCAATGCTTTCTTTCTTTCTTTCTATCTTTCTTTCTTTCTTTCTTACTTACTTACTTACTTTCTTTCTTTCTTTCTTTCTTTATCTTCCTATCTTCCGTCAATGCTTTCTTTTTTCTTTCTTTCTTTCTTTCTTCTTTCCTATCTTCCGTCAATGCTTTCTTTCTTTCTTTCAATCTTCCGTCAACGCTTTATTTCATTTTTATTTCTTTCTCTCTTTCTTCCTATCTTCCGTCAATGCTTTCTTTTTACTTTCTTACTTTCTTTCTTTCTTTCTTTTTCCTTCTGCCCAACATTTCTTTCTTCTTTCATTCATTCTCTCTTTCTCCCACTTTCTTTTTTTCTTTCTTTCTTTATTCCTATCGTCCGTCAATGTTTTCTTTCTTTCTTTCTTTCTTTCTTTCTTTCTTTCATCCTATCTTTCATCAATGCTTTCTTTTTTTCTTTCTTTCTTTCATTCTTTCTTCCTATCTTCCGTCAATGCTTTTTTCTTTCATTCTTTCTTTCTTTCTTCCTATCTTCCGTCAATGTTTTCTCTCTCTCTTTCTTTCTTTCTTTCTTTCTAGTATCTTCCGTCAAAGCTTGCCTTCTTTCTTTTTCTTTCTTTCTTTCTCTCTCTCTTTCTGTTCTTTCTTTCTTTCTTTCTTTCATCCTATCTTTCATCAATGCTTTCTTTCTTTCTTTCTTTCTTTCTTTCATCCTATCTATCATCAATGCTTTCTTTCTTTCTTTCTTTCTTTCTTTCTTTCTTTCTTTCTTTCTTCCTATTTTCCGTCAATGCTTTATTTCTTTCTTTTTTTCTTTCTTTTTTTCTTTCTTTATATCTATCTTCCGTCAATGCTTTCTTTCTTTTTTCTTTCTTTCTTTCTTCCTATCTTCTGTCAAATGGTTTCTTTCTTTCTTTCTTTCTTTCTTTCTTTCTTTCTTTTTTTCTTTCTTCCTATCTTCCGTAAATGCTTGCTTACTTTCTTTCTTTCTTTCTTTCTTTCTTCCTATCTTCCGTCAATGCTTTTTTCTTTTGTCTTTCTTTCTTTCTGTCTTCCTATCTTCCGCTAATGCTTTCTTTCTTTCTTTCTTTCTTTCTTTCTTTCTTTCTTTCTTTCTTTCTTTCTTTCTTTCTTTCTTTCTTTCTTCTTTCTTTCTTTCTTCTTCCTATCTTCCGTCAATGCTTTTTTCTTTTTTTCTTTCTTTCTTTATTCCTATCTTCCGTCAAAGCTTTCTTTCCTTCTTTCTTTCTTTCTTTCTTACTTTCTTTCTATCTTTCTTTCCTTCTTTCTTTTTCTTCCTATCTTCCGTCAATGCTTTCTGCATTCTTTCTTTCTTCCTTTCTTTCTTTCTCTTTCCTCTTTCCTATCTTCCGTCAATGCTTTCTTTCTTTCATTCTTTCTTTCTTTCTATCTTCCGTCAACGCTTTTTTTCTTTTTTCTTTCTTTCTTTCTTTCTTTCTTCCTATCTTCCATCAATGCTTTCTTTTTTCTTTCTTTCTTTCTTTCTCTCTTTTACCTTCTGCCCGCCATTTCTTTCTTTCATTCATACATTCTCTCTTTCTCAAACTTTCTTTCTTTCTTTCTTTCTTCCTATCTTCCATCACTGCTTGCTTACTTTCTTTCTCTTTTTTCTTTCTTTCTTTCTTTCTCCTTTCCTATCTTCCGTCAATGCTTTCTTTCTTTCTTTCATTCTTTCTTTCTTCCAATCTTCCGTCAATACTTTTTTCTTTTTTCTTTTCTTTGTTTCTATCTATCTTCCGTCAATGCTTCCTTTCTATTTTCTTTCTTTCTTTCTTTCTTCCTATCTTCAATCAATGCTTTCTTTCTTTCCTTCTTTCTTTCTTTCTTTTTTTCATTCTTTCTTTCATCGTATCTTTCGTCAATGTTTTCTTTCTTTCCTTCTTTCTCTCTTTCTTTCTTTCTTTCTTTCTTTCTTTCTTTCTTTCTTTCTTTCTTTCTTTCTTCCTTCATATCTTCCATCAATGCTTTTTTCTTTTTTTCTATCTTTCTGTCTTCCTATCTTCCGTCAATGCTTTCTTTCTTTCTTTCTTTCTTTCTTTCTTTCTTTCTTTCTTTCTTACTATCTTCCGTCAATGCTTTCTTTTTTCTTTCTTTCTTTCTTTCTTTCTTCCTATCTTCCGTCAATGCTTGCTTACTTACTAACTTAGTTTCGTACTTTCTTTCTTTCTTTCTTTCTTTCTTTCTTTTTTCCTATCTTCCGTCAATGCTTTCTTTCTTTCTTTCTTTCTTTCTTCCAATCTTCCGTCAATACTTTTTTCTTTTTTCTTTTCTTTGTTTCTATCTATCTTCCGTCAATGCTTCCTTTCTATTTTCTTTCTTTCTTTCTTTCTTCCTATCTTCAATCAATGCTTTCTTTCTTTCCTTCTTTCTTTCTTCCAATCTTCCGTCAATACTTTTTTCTTTTTTCTTTTCTTTGTTTCTATCTATCTTCCGTCAATGCTTCCTTTCTATTTTCTTTCTTTCTTTCTTTCTTCCTATCTTCAATCAATGCTTTCTTTCTTTCTTTCTTTCTATTTTTCTTTCTTTCTTTCTATCTTCCGTCAATGCTTTCTTTCTTTTTTCTTTCTTTCTTTCTTTCTTAATATCTCCCGTCAATGGTTTCTTTCTTTCTTTCTTTCTTTTTTTTTCTTCCTATCTTCCGTCAATGGTTTCTTTCTTTCTTTCTTTCTTTCTTCCTATCTTCCGTCAATGCTTTTTTCTTTTTTCTTTCTTTCTTTCTTTCTTACTATCTTCCGTCAATGCTCTCTTTCTTTCTTTCTTTCTTTTTTTTTTTCTTTCTTTCTTTCTATCTTCCGTGAATGCTTTCTTTCTTTTTTCTTTCTTTCTTTCTTTCTTCCTATCTTCCGTCAATGCTTTCTTTCTTTCTTCCTTTCTTTTTTTTTCTTTCTTCCTATCTTCCGTCAATGCTTTCTTACTTACTTTCTTTCTTTCTTTCTTTTATCCTATCTCTCGTCAATGCTTTCTTTCTTTTTTCTTTCTTTCTTCCTATCTTCCGTCATTGCTTTCTTTCTTTCTTTCTTTCTTTCTTTTTTTCTTTCTTTCTTTCTATCTTCTGTCAATGCTTTCTTTCTTTCTTTTTTCTTTCTTTCTTTCTTTCTTTCTTCCTATCTTCCGTCAATGCTTTCTTTCCTTCCTTATCTCCTTCTTTCTTTCTCTCTTTCTTTCTTTCTTTCTTTCTTTCTTTTTCTTCCTATCTTCCGTCAATGCTTTGTTTTTTCTTTCTTTCTTTCTTTCTTTCTTTCTTTCTTCTTTCCTATCTTCCGTCAATGCTTTCTTTTTTCTTTCTTACTTTCTTTCTTTCTTTCTTTTTCCTTCTGCCCAACATTTCTTTCTTCTTTCATTCATTCTCTCTTTCTCCCACTTTCTTTTTTTCTTTCTTTCTTTATTCCTATCGTCCGTCAATGTTTTCTTTCTTTCTTTCTTACATCCTATCTTTCATCAATGCTTTCCTTTTTTCTTTCTTTCTTTCATTCTTTCTTCCTATCTTCCGTCAATGCTTTTTTCTTTCTTTCTTTCTTTCTTTCTTCCTATCTTCCATCAATTTTTTCTTTCTTTCTTTCTTTCTTTCTTAGTATCTTCCGTCAATGCTTGCCTGCTTTCTATATTTCTTTCTTTCTTTCTTTCTTTCATCCTATCTATCATCAATGCTTTCTTTCTTTCTTTCTTTCTTTCTTTCTTTCTTCCTATTTTCCGTCAATGCTTACTTTCTTTCTTTTTTTATTTCTTTTTTTTCTTTCTTTATATCTATCTTCCGTCAATGCTTTCTTTCTTTTTTCTTTCTTTCTTTCTTCCTATCTTCTGTCAATGGTTTCTTTCTTTCTTTCTTTCTTTCTTTTTTTCTTTCTTCCTATCTTCCGTAAATGCTTGCTTACTTTCTTTCTTTCTTTCTTTCTTTCTTCCTATCTTCCGTCAATGCTTTTTTCTTTTTTTCTTTCTTTCCGTCTTCCTATCTTCCGTCAATGCTTTCTTTCTTTCTTTCTTTCTTTCTTTCTTTCTTTCTTTCTTTCTTTCTTTCTTTCTTTCTTTCTTTCTTTCTTTCTTTCTTTCTATCTTCCTATCTTCCGTCAATGCTTTTTTCTTTCTTTCTTTCTTTCTTTCTTTCTTTCTTTCTTTCTTTCTTTCTATCTTTCTTTCTTTCTTTCTTACTTACTTACTTACTTTCTTTCTTTCTTTCTTTCTTTATCTTCCTATCTTCCGTCAATGCTTTCTTTTTTCTTTCTTTCTTTCTTTCTTCTTTCCTATCTTCCGTCAATGCTTTCTTTCTTTCTTTCAATCTTCCGTCAACGCTTTATTTCATTTTTATTTCTTTCTCTCTTTCTTCCTATCTTCCGTCAATGCTTTCTTTTTTACTTTCTTACTTTCTTTCTTTCTTTCTTTTTCCTTCTGCCCAACATTTCTTTCTTCTTTCATTCATTCTCTCTTTCTCCCACTTTCTTTTTTTCTTTCTTTCTTTATTCCTATCGTCCGTCAATGTTTTCTTTCTTTCTTTCTTTCTTTCTTTCTTTCTTTCATCCTATCTTTCATCAATGCTTTCTTTTTTTCTTTCTTTCTTTCATTCTTTCTTCCTATCTTCCGTCAATGCTTTTTTTCTTTCATTCTTTCTTTCTTTCTTCCTATCTTCCGTCAATGTTTTCTCTCTCTCTTTCTTTCTTTCTTTCTTTCTAGTATCTTCCGTCAAAGCTTGCCTTCTTTCTTTTTCTTTCTTTCTTTCTCTCTCTCTTTCTTTCTTTCTTTCTTTCTTTCTTTCATCCTATCTTTCATCAATGCTTTCTTTCTTTCTTTCTTTCTTTCTTTCATCCTATCTATCATCAATGCTTTCTTTCTTTCTTTCTTTCTTTCTTTCTTTCTTTCTTTCTTCCTATTTTCCGTCAATGCTTTATTTCTTTCTTTTTTTCTTTCTTTTTTTCTTTCTTTATATCTATCTTCCGTCAATGCTTTCTTTCTTTTTTCTTTCTTTCTTTCTTCCTATCTTCTGTCAATGGTTTCTTTCTTTCTTTCTTTCTTTCTTTCTTTCTTTCTTTTTTTCTTTCTTCCTATCTTCCGTAAATGCTTGCTTACTTTCTTTCTTTCTTTCTTTCTTTCTTCCTATCTTCCGTCAATGCTTTTTTCTTTTGTCTTTCTTTCTTTCTGTCTTCCTATCTTCCGCTAATGCTTTCTTTCTTTCTTTCTTTCTTTCTTTCTTTCTTTCTTTCTTTCTTTCTTTCTTTCTTTCTTTCTTTCTTTCTTTCTTTCTTTCTTTCTTCCTATCTTCCGTCAATGCTTTTTTCTTTTTTTCTTTCTTTCTTTATTCCTATCTTCCGTCAAAGCTTTCTTTCCTTCTTTCTTTCTTTCTTTCTTACTTTCTTTCTATCTTTCTTTCCTTCTTTCTTTTTCTTCCTATCTTCCGTCAATGCTTTCTGCATTCTTTCTTTCTTCCTTTCTTTCTTTCTTTCCTCTTTCCTATCTTCCGTCAATGCTTTCTTTCTTTCATTCTTTCTTTCTTTCTATCTTCCGTCAACGCTTTTTTTCTTTTTTCTTTCTTTCTTTCTTTCTTTCTTCCTATCTTCCATCAATGCTTTCTTTTTTCTTTCTTTCTTTCTTTCTCTCTTTTACCTTCTGCCCGCCATTTCTTTCTTTCATTCATACATTCTCTCTTTCTCAAACTTTCTTTCTTTCTTTCTTTCTTCCTCCTATCTTCCGTCAATGCTTTCTTTTTTCTTTCTTTCTTTCTTTCTTTCTTTCTTTCTTCTTTCCTATCTTCCGTCAATGCTTTCTTTCTTTCTTTCAATCTTCCGTCAACGCTTTCATTCATTTATATTTCTTTCGCTCTTTCTTCCTATCTTCCGTCAATGCTTTCTTTTTTCTATCTTACTTTCTTTCTTTCTTTCTTTCTTTCTTTCTTTCATCCTATCTTTCATCAATGCTTTCTTTTTTTCTTTCTTTCTTTCATTCTTTCTTCCTATATTCCGTCAATGCTTTTTTCTTTCTTTCTTTCTTTCTTTCTATTTTTCTTTCTTTCTTTCTATCTTCCGTCAATGCTTTCTTTCTTTTTTCTTTCTTTCTTTCTTTCTTAATATCTCCCGTCAATGGTTTCTTTCTTTCTTTCTTTCTTTTTTTTTCTTCCTATCTTCCGTCAATGGTTTCTTTCTTTCTTTCTTTCTTTCTTCCTATCTTCCGTCAATGCTTTTTTCTTTTTTCTTTCTTTCTTTCTTTCTTACTATCTTCCGTCAATGCTCTCTTTCTTTCTTTCTTTCTTTTTTTTTTTCTTTCTTTCTTTCTATCTTCCGTGAATGCTTTCTTTCTTTTTTCTTTCTTTCTTTCTTTCTTCCTATCTTCCGTCAATGCTTTCTTTCTTTCTTCCTTTCTTTTTTTTTCTTTCTTCCTATCTTCCGTCAATGCTTTCTTACTTACTTTCTTTCTTTCTTTCTTTTATCCTATCTCTCGTCAATGCTTTCTTTCTTTTTTCTTTCTTTCTTCCTATCTTCCGTCATTGCTTTCTTTCTTTCTTTCTTTCTTTCTTTTTTTCTTTCTTTCTTTCTATCTTCTGTCAATGCTTTCTTTCTTTCTTTTTTCTTTCTTTCTTTCTTTCTTTCTTCCTATCTTCCGTCAATGCTTTCTTTCCTTCCTTATCTCCTTCTTTCTTTCTCTCTTTCTTTCTTTCTTTCTTTCTTTCTTTTTCTTCCTATCTTCCGTCAATGCTTTGTTTTTTCTTTCTTTCTTTCTTTCTTTCTTTCTTTCTTCTTTCCTATCTTCCGTCAATGCTTTCTTTTTTCTTTCTTACTTTCTTTCTTTCTTTCTTTTTCCTTCTGCCCAACATTTCTTTCTTCTTTCATTCATTCTCTCTTTCTCCCACTTTCTTTTTTTCTTTCTTTCTTTATTCCTATCGTCCGTCAATGTTTTCTTTCTTTCTTTCTTACATCCTATCTTTCATCAATGCTTTCCTTTTTTCTTTCTTTCTTTCATTCTTTCTTCCTATCTTCCGTCAATGCTTTTTTCTTTCTTTCTTTCTTTCTTTCTTCCTATCTTCCATCAATTTTTTCTTTCTTTCTTTCTTTCTTTCTTAGTATCTTCCGTCAATGCTTGCCTGCTTTCTATATTTCTTTCTTTCTTTCTTTCTTTCATCCTATCTATCATCAATGCTTTCTTTCTTTCTTTCTTTCTTTCTTTCTTTCTTCCTATTTTCCGTCAATGCTTACTTTCTTTCTTTTTTTATTTCTTTTTTTCTTTCTTTATATCTATCTTCCGTCAATGCTTTCTTTCTTTTTTCTTTCTTTCTTTCTTCCTATCTTCTGTCAATGGTTTCTTTCTTTCTTTCTTTCTTTCTTTTTTTCTTTCTTCCTATCTTCCGTAAATGCTTGCTTACTTTCTTTCTTTCTTTCTTTCTTTCTTCCTATCTTCCGTCAATGCTTTTTTCTTTTTTTCTTTCTTTCCGTCTTCCTATCTTCCGTCAATGCTTTCTTTCTTTCTTTCTTTCTTTCTTTCTTTCTTTCTTTCTTTCTTTCTTTCTTTCTTTCTTTCTTTCTTTCTTTCTTTCTTTCTTTCTTTCTATCTTCCTATCTTCCGTCAATGCTTTTTTCTTTCTTTCTTTCTTTCTTTCTTTCTTTCTTTCTTTCTTTCTTTCTTTCTTTCTTTCTTTCTTTCTTTCTTTCTTTCTTTCTTTCTTTCTTTCTTCCTATCTTCCGTCAATGCTTGCTTACTTACTAACTTAGTTTCTTTCTTTCTTTCTTTCTTTCTTTCTTCCTATCTTCCGTCAATGCTTTTTTCTTTTTTTCTTTCTATCTTTCTTCCTATATTCCGTCAATGCTTTCTTTCTTTCTTTCTATCTTTCTTTCTTTCTTTCTTTCTTACTTACTTACTTTCTTTCTTTCTTTCTTTCTTTCTTTCTTTTTCTTCCTATCTTCCGTCAATGCTTTCATTTTTTCTTTCTTTCTTTCTTTCTTTCTTTCTTCTTTCGTATCTTCCGTCAATGCTTTCTTTCTTTCTTTCAATCTTCCGTCAACGCTTTTATTCATTT
>JBAJHW010000018.1:349356-354356 GCA_037013535.1 Intellagama lesueurii | reverse complement strand
CCTTCTGCCCAACATTTCTTTCTTCTTTCATTCATTCTCTCTTTCTCCCACTTTCTTTCTTTCTTTCTTTCTTTATTCCTATCGTCCGTCAATGTTTTCTTTCTTTCTTTCTTTCTTTCTTTCTTTCATCCTATCTTTCATCAATGCTTTCTTTTTTCTTTCTTTCTTTCATTCTTTCTTCCTATCTTCCGTCAATGCTTTTTTCTTTCATTCTTTCTTTCTTTCTTCCTATCTTCCGTCAATGTTTTCTCTCTTTCTTTCTTTCTTAGTATCTTCCGTCAAAGCTTGCCTTCTTTCTTTTTCTTTCTTTCTTTCTTTCTTTCTTTCTTTCTTTCTTTCTTCCTATCTTCCGTCAATGCTTGCTTACTTACTAACTTAGTTTCTTTCTTTCTTTCTTTCTTTCTTTCTTTCTTTCTTTCTTTCTTTCTTTCTTCCTATCTTCCGTCAATGCTTTCTTTCTTTCCTTCTATCTTTCTTTCTTACTTACTTTCTTTCTTTTTTTCTTTCTTTCTTTTTCTTCCTATCCTCCGTCAATGCTTTCTTTTTTCTTTCTTTCTTTCTTTCTTTCTTCTTTCCTATCTTCCGTCAATGCTTTCTTTTTTCTTTCTTACTTTCTTTCTTTCTTCTTTCCTATCTTCCGTCAATGCTTTCTTTCTTTCTTTCTTTCTTTCTTTCTTTCTTTCTTTCTTTCTTTCTTTCTTTCTTTCTTTCTTTCTTTCTTTCTTTCTTTCTTTCTTCCTATCTTCCGTCAATGCTTTTTTCTTTTTTTCTTTCTTTCTGTCTTCCTATCTTCCGTCAATGCTTTCTTTCTTTCTTTCTTTCTTTCTTTCTTTCTTTCTTTCTTTCTTTCTTTCTTTCTTTCTTTCTTTCTTTCTTTCTTTCTTCCTATCTTCCGTCAATGCTTTCTTTCTATCTTTCTTTCTTTCTTTCTTTCTTTCTGTCTATCTATCTTCCGTAAATGCTTTCTTTCTTTTTTCTTTCTTTCTTTCTTCCTATCTTCCGTCAATGGTTTCTTTCTTTCTTTATTTCTTTCTTTTTTCTTTCTTCCTAGCTTCCGTAAATGCTTGCTTACTTTCTTTCTTTCTTTCTTTCTTTCTTCCTATCTTCCGTCAATGCTTTCTTTCCTTCCTTAATTCCTTCTTTCTTTCTTTCTTTCTTTCTTTCTTTCATCCTATCTTTCGTCAATGCTTTCTTTTTTTTCTTTCTTTCTGTCTTTCTACCTATCTTCCAACAATGCTTGCTTACATTCTTTCATTCTTTCATTCTTTCATTCTTTCTTTCTTTCTTTCTTTCTTTCTTTCTTTCTTTCTTTCTTTCTTTCTTTCTTTCTTTCTTTCTTTCTTTCTTTCTCCTTTCCAATCTTCCATTAATGCTTTCTTTCTTTCTTTCTTTCTTTCTTTCTTTCTTTCTTTCTTTCATTCATTCATTCTATCTTCCGTCAATGCTTCCTTTCTATTTTCTTTCGTTCTTTCTTTCTTCCTATCTTCCGTCAATGCTGTCTTTCTTTCTTTCTTTCTTTCTTTCATCGTATCTTTTGTCAATGCTTTCTTTCTTTCTTTCTTTCTTTCTTTCTTTCTTTCTTTCTTTCTTTCTTTCTTTCTTTCTTTCTTTCTTTCTTTCTTCCTATCTTCCGTCAATGCTTTTTTCTTTTTTTCTTTCTTTCTGTCTTCCTATCTTCCGTCAATGCTTTCTTTCTTTCTTTCTTTCTTTCTTTCTTCCTTTCTTCCTATCTTCCGTCAATGCTTTCTTTCTTTCTGTCTATCTTTCTTTCTTTCTTTCTTTCTTACTTACTTACTTACTTTCTTTCTTTCTTTCTTTCTTTATCTTCCTATCTTCCGTCAATGCTTTCTTTTTTCTTTCTTTCTTTCTTTCTTCTTTCCTATCTTCCGTCAATGCTTTCTTTCTTTCTTTGAATCTTCCGTCAACGCTTTATTTCATTTTTATTTCTTTCTCTCTTTCTTCCTATCTTCCGTCAATGCTTTCTTTTTACTTTCTTACTTTCTTTCTTTCTTTCTTTTTCCTTCTGCCCAACATTTCTTTCTTCTTTCATTCATTCTCTCTTTCTCCCACTTTCTTTCTTTCTTTCTTTCTTTATTCCTATCGTCCGTCAATGTTTTCTTTCTTTCTTTCTTTCTTTCTTTCATCCTATCTTTCATCAATGCTTTCTTTTTTCTTTCTTTCTTTCATTCTTTCTTCCTATCTTCCTTCAATGCTTTTTTCTTTTTTTCTTTCTTTCTTTCTTCCTATATTCCTTTCAATGCTTTCTTTCTTTCTATCTATCTTTCTTTCTTTCTTTCTTTCTTTCTTACTTTCTTTTTTTCTTTCTTTCTTCCTATCTTCCGTCAATGCTTTCTTTCTTTCTTTCTTTCTTTCTTTCTTTCTTTCTTTCTTTCTTTCTTTCTTTTATCCTATCTATCGTCAATACTTTCATTCTTTCTTTCTTTCTTTCTTTCTTTCTTCCTATCTTCCGTTATTGCTTTCTTTCTTTCTTTCTTTCTTTCTTTTTTTCTTTCTTTCTATCTTCTGTCAATGCTTTCTTTCTTTTTTCTTTCTTTCTTTCTTCCTATATTCCTTTCAATGCTTTCTTTCTATCTATCTTTCTTTCTTTCTTTCTTACTTTCTTTTTTTCTTTCTTTCTTCCTATCTTCCGTCAATGCTTTCTTTCTTTCTTTCTTTCTTTCTTTCTTTTATCCTATCTATCGTCAATACTTTCATTCTTTCTTTCTTTCTTTCTTTCTTTCTTCCTATCTTCCGTTATTGCTTTCTTTCTTTCTTTCTTTCTTTCTTTTTTTCTTTCTTTCTATCTTCTGTCAATGCTTTCTTTCTTATTTCTTTCTTCCTATCTTCCGTCAATGGTTTCTTTCTTTCTTTCTTTCTTTCTTCCTATCTTCCGTCAATGCTTTTTTCTTTTTTCTTTCTTTCTTTCTTTCTTACTATCTTCCGTCAATGCTTTCTTTCTTTCTTTCTTTCTTTCTTTTTTTCTTTCTTTCTTTCTATCTTCCGTCAATGCTTTCTTTCTTTTTTCTTTCTTTCTTTCTTTCTTCCTATCTTCCGTCAATGGTTTCTTTCTTTCTTTCTTTCTTTTTTTTTCTTTCTTCCTATCTTCCGTCAATGCTTTCTTTCTTTCTTTCTTTCTTTCTTTCTTTCTGTCTTTTATCCTATCTCTCGTCAATGCTTTCTTTCTTTTTTTCTTTCTTTCTTCCTATCTTCCGTCATTGCTTTCTTTCTTTCTTTCTTTCTTTCTTTTTTTCTTTCTTTCTTTCTATCTTCTGTCAATGCTTTCTTTCTTTTTTCTTTCTTTCTTTCTTTCTTCCTTCCTATCTTCCGTCAATGCTTTCTTTCCTTCCTTATCTCCTTCTTTCTTTCTCTCTTTCTTTCTTTCTTTCTTTCATCCTATCTTTCGTCAATGCTTTCTTTTTTTTCTTTCTTTCTGTCTTTCTTCCTATCTTCCATCAATCCTTGATAACTTTCTTTCATTCATTCTTTCTTTCTTTCTTTCTCTTTTCCCATCTTCCATCAATGCTTGCTTGCTTGCTTGCTTGCTTGCTTGCTTGCTTGCTTGCTTGCTTGCTTGCTTGCTTGCTTGCTTGCTTGCTTGCTTTCTTTCTTTATTCCTATCTTCAATCAATGCTTTCTTTCTTTCTTTCTTTCTTTCATCGTATCTTTCGTCAATGCTTTCTTTCTTTCTTTCTTTCTTTCTTTCTTTCTTTATTCCTGTCATCCGTCAATGCTTTCTTTTCTCTTTCTTTCTTTCTTTCTTTCTTTCTTTCTTTCTTTCTTTCTTTCTTTCTTTCTTTCTTTCTTTCTTTCTTTCTTTCTTTCTTTCTTTCTTTCTTCCTATCTTCCGTCAATGCTTGCTTACTTACTAACTTAGTTTCTTTCTTTCTTTCTTTCTTTCTTTCTTCCTATCTTCCGTCAATGCTTTCTTTCTTTCTTTCTATCTTTCTTTCTTACTTACTTTCTTTCTTTTTTTCTTTCTTTCTTTTTCTTCCTATCCTCCGTCAATGCTTTCTTTTTTCTTTCTTTCTTTCTTTCTTTCTCCTTTCCTGTCTTCCATTAATGCTTTCTTTCTTTCTTTCTTTCTTTCTTTCTTTCTTTCTTTCTTTCATTCATTCATTCTATCTTCCGTCAATGCTTCCTTTCTATTTTCTTTCGTTCTTTCTTTCTTCCTATCTTCCGTCAATGCTGTCTTTCTTTCTTTCTTTCTTTCTTTCATCGTATCTTTCGTCAATGCTTTCTTTCTTTCTTTCTTTCTTTCTTTCTTTCTTTCTTTCTTTCTTTCTTTCTTTCTTTCTTTCTTTCTTTCTTTCTTTCTTTCTTTCCTTCTTTCTTTCTTCCTATCTTCCGTCAATGCTTTTTTCATTTTTTCTTTCTTTCTGTCTTCCTATCTTCCGTCAATGCTTTCTTTCTTTCTTTCTTTCTTTCTTCCTTTCTTCCTATCTTTCGTCAATGCTTTCTTTCTTTCTGTCTATCTTTCTTTCTTTCTTTCTTTCTTACTTACTTACTTACTTTCTTTCTTTCTTTCTTTATCTTCGTATCTTCCGTCAATGCTTTCTTTTTTCTTTCTTTCTTTCTTTCTTCTTTCCTATCTTCCGTCAATGCTTTCTTTCTTTCTTTCTTTCTTTCTTTCTTTCTTTCTTTCATCCTATCTTTCGTCAATGCTTTCTTTTTTTTCTTTCTTTCTGTCTCTCTACCTATCTTCCAACAATGCTTGCTTACATTCTTTCATTCTTTCATTCTTTCATTCTTTCTTTCTTTCTTTCTTTCTTTCTTTCTTTCTTTCTTTCTTTCTTTCTTTCTTTCTTTCTTTCTTTCTTTCTTTCTTTCTCCTTTCCTATCTTCCATTAATGCTTTCTTTCTTTCTTTCTTTCTTTCTTTCTTTCTTTCATTCATTCATTCTATCTTCCGTCAATGCTTCCTTTCTATTTTCTTTCGTTCTTTCTTTCTTCCTATCTTCCGTCAATGCTGTCTTTCTTTCTTTCTTTCTTTCTTTCATCGTA
>JBAJHW010000018.1:313926-333856 GCA_037013535.1 Intellagama lesueurii | reverse complement strand
GAAAAAAGAAAAAAGCATTGACGGAAGATAGGAAGAAAGAAAGAAAGAAAGAAAGAAACCATTGACGGAAGATAGGAAGAAAGAAAAAAGAAAGAAAGAAAGAAAGAAAGAAACCATTGACGGGAGATAGGAAGAAAGAAAGAAAGAAAGAAAAAAGAAAGAAAGCATTGACGGAAGATAGAAAGAAAGAAAGAAAAAAAGAAAGAAAGAAAGAAAGAAAGCATTGACGGAAGATAGGAAGAAAGAAAAGAAGAAAGAAAGCATTGATGAAAGATAGGATGAAAGAAAGAAAGAAAGAAAGAAAGAAAGAGAGAAAGAAAGAAAGAAAGAAAGAGAGAGAGAAAGAAAGAAAGAAAAAGAAAGCAGGCAAGCTTTGACGGAAGATACTAAGAAAGAAAGAAAGACAGAAAGAGAGAAAACATTGACGGAAGATAGGAAGGAAGAAAGAAAGAATGAAAGAAAAAAGCATTGACGGTAGATAGGAAGAAAGAATGAAAGAAAGAAAGAAAAAAAGAAAGCATTGATGAAAGATAGGATGAAAGAAAGAAAGAAAGAAAACATTGACGGACGATAGGAATAAAGAGAAAGAAAGAAAAAAGGGAGAAAGATAGAATGAATGAAAGAAGAAAGAAATGTTGGGCAGAAGGAAAAAGAAAGAAAGAAAGTAAGTAAGAAAGTAAAAAAGAAAGCATTGACGGAAGATAGGAAGAAAGAGAGAAAGAAATAAAAATGAAAGAAAGCGTTGACGGAAGATTGAAAGAAAGAAAGAAAGCATTGACGGAAGATAGGAAAGAAGAAAGAAAGAAAGAAAGAAAAAAAGAAAGCATTGACGGAAGATAGGAAGATAAAGAAAGAAAGAAAGAAAGTAAGTAAGAAAGAAAGAAAGAAAGAAAGAAAGATAGAAAGAAAGAAAGAAAGCATTGACGGAAGATAGTAAGAAAGAAAGAAAAAAGAAAAAAGCATTGACGGAAGATAGGAAGAAAGAAAGAAAGAAAGAAAGAAACCATTGACGGAAGATAGGAAGAAAGAAAAAAAGAAAGAAAGAAAGAAAGAAAGAAACCATTGACGGGAGATAGGAAGAAAGAAAGAAAGAAAGAAAAAAGAAAGAAAGCATTGACGGAAGATAGAAAGAAAGAAAGAAAAAAAAGAAAGAAAGAAAAGAAAGAAAGCATTGACGGAAGATAGGAAGAAAGAAAGAAAGAAAGAAAGCATTGATGAAAGAAAGATAGGATGAAAGAAAGAAAGAAAGAAAGAAAGAAAGAGAGAAAGAAAGAAAGAAAGAAAGAGAGAGAGAAAGAAAGAAAGAAAAAGAAAGCAGGCAAGCTTTGACGGAAGATACTAAGAAAGAAAGAAAGACAGAAAGAGAGAAAACATTGACGGAAGATAGGAAGGAAGAAAGAAAGAATGAAAGAAAAAAGCATTGACGGTAGATAGGAAGAAAGAATGAAAGAAAGAAAGAAAAAAAGAAAGCATTGATGAAAGATAGGATGAAAGAAAGAAAGAAAGAAAACATTGACGGACGATAGGAATAAAGAAAGAAAGAAAAAAGGGAGAAAGATAGAATGAATGAAAGAAGAAAGAAATGTTGGGCAGAAGGAAAAAGAAAGAAAGAAAGTAAGTAAGAAAGTAAAAAGAAAGCATTGACGGAAGATAGGAAGAAAGAGAGAAAGAAATAAAAATGAAAGAAAGCGTTGACGGAAGATTGAAAGAAAGAAAGAAAGCATTGACGGAAGATAGGAAAGAAGAAAGAAAGAAAGAAAGAAAAAAGAAAGCATTGACGGAAGATAGGAAGATAAAGAAAGAAAGAAAGAAAGTAAGTAAGAAAGAAAGAAAGAAAGAAAGAAAGATAGAAAGAAAGAAAGAAAGCATTGACGGAAGATAGGAAGAAAGAAAGAAAGAAAGAAAGAAAGAAAGCATTGATGAAAGATAGGATGAAAGAAAGAAAGAAAGAAAGAAAGAAAACATTGACGGACGATAGGAATAAAGAAAAAAAGAAAAAAAGAAAGTGCGAGAAAGAGAGAATGAATGAAAGAAGAAAGAAATGTTGGGCAGAAGGAAAAAGAAAGAAAGAAAGAAAGTAAGAAAGTAAAAAGAAAGCATTGACGGAAGATAGGAAGAAAGAGAGAAATAAATAAAAATGAAATAAAGCGTTGACGGAAGATTGAAAGAAAGAAAGAAAGCATTGACGGAAGATAGGAAAGAAGAAAGAAAGAAAGAAAAAAGAAAGCATTGATGGAAGATAGGAAGATAAAGAAAGAAAGAAAGTAAGTAAGTAAGTAAGTAAGAAAGAAAGAAAGAAAGAAAGAAAGAAAGATAGAAAGAAAGAAAGAAAGCATTGACGGAAGATAGGAAGAAAGAAAGAAAGAAAGAAAGAAAAAAGCATTGACGGAAGATAGGAAGAAAGAATGAAAGAAAGAAAGAAAAAAGGAAAGCATTGATGAAAGATAGGATGTAAGAAAGAAAGAAAGAAAGAAAGAAAACATTGACGGACGATAGGAATAAAGAAAGAAAGAAAAAAAGAAAGTGGGAGAAAGAGAGAATGAATGAAAGAAGAAAGAAATGTTGGGCAGAAGGAAAAAGAAAGAAAGAAAGAAAGTAAGAAAGAAAAAAGAAAGCATTGACGGAAGATAGGAAAGAAGAAAGAAAGAAAGAAAGAAAGAAAAAAGAAAGCATTGACGGAAGATAGGAAGAAAAAGAAAGAAAGAAAAAAAGAAAGAAAGTAAGTAAGAAAGAAAGATGGAAAGAAAGAAAGAAAGCATTGACGGAATATAGGAAGAAAGAAAGAAAGAAAAAAAGAAAAAAGCATTGACGGAAGATAGGAAGAAAGAAAGAAAGAAAGAAAGAAAGAAAGAAACTAAGTTAGTAAGTAAGCAAGCATTGACGGAAGATAGGAAGAAAGAAAGAAAGAAAGAAAGAAAGAAAGAAAGAAAGAAAGAAAGAAAGAAAGAAAGAAAGAGAAAAGAAAGCATTGACGGATGATAGGAATAAAGAAAGAAAGAAAGAAAGAAAGAAAGAAAGCATTGACGAAAGATACGATGAAAGAAAGAAAGAAAGAAAGAAAGCATTGATTGAAGATAGGAATAAAGAAAGAAAGAAAGAAAGAAAGAAAGAAAGAAAGAAAGAAAGAAAGAAAGCAAGCAAGCAAGCATGCAAGCAAGCATTGATAGAAGATAGGAAAAGAGAAAGAAAGAAAGAAAGAAAGAATGAAAGAAAGTTATCAAGGATTGATGGAAGATAGGAAGAAAGACAGAAAAAAAGAAAAAAAAGAAAGCATTGACGAAAGATAGGATGAAAGAAAGAAAGAAAGAAAGAGAGAAAGAAAGAAGGAGATAAGGAAGGAAAGAAAGCATTGACGGAAGATAGGAAGAAAGAAAGAAAGAAAGAAAGAAAAAAGAAAGAAAGCATTGACAGAAGATAGAAAGAAAGAAAGAAAAAAAGAAAGAAAGAAAGAAAGAAAGCAATGACGGAAGATAGGAAGAAAGAAAGAAAAAAAGAAAGAAAGCATTGACGAGAGATAGGATAAAAGAAAGAAAGAAAGAAAGAAAGAAAGTAAGTAAGAAAGAAAGCATTGACGGAAGATAGGAAGAAAGAAAAAAAAAAGAAAGAAAGAAAGAAAGAAAGCATTGACGGAAGATAGTAAGAAAGAAAGAAAGAAAGAAAAAAGAAAAAAGCATTGACGGAAGATAGGAAGAAAGAAAGAAAGAAAGAAAGAAAGCATTGACGGAAGATATTAAGAAAGAAAAAAGAAAGAAAGAAAGAAAGAAAGAAACCATTGACGGGAGATAGGAAGAAAGAAAGAAAGAAAGAAAGGAAAAAAGAAAGAAAGCATTGATGGAAGATAGAAAGAAAGAAAGAAAAAAAGAAAGAAAGAAAGAAAGAAAGCATTGACGGAAGATAGTAAGAAAGAAAGAAAGAAAGAAAAAAGAAAAAAGCATTGGAAGAAAGAAAGAAAGAAAGAAACCATTGACGGAAGATAGGAAGAAAGAAAAAAGAAAGAAAGAAAGAAAGAAAGAAACCATTGACGGGAGATAGGAAGAAAGAAAGAAAGAAAGAAAAAAGAAAGAAAGCATTGACGGAAGATAGAAAGAAAGAAAGAAAGAAAGAAAGAAAGAAAGAAAGAAAGCATTGACGGAAGATAGGAAGAAAGAAAGAAAGAAAGAAAGAAAGAATGAAAGCATTGATGAAAGATAGGATGAAAGAAAGAAAGAAAGAAAGAAAGAAAGAAAGAAAGAGAGAGAGAAAGAAAGAAAGAAAAAGAAAGCAGGCAAGCTTTGACGGAAGATACTAAGAAAGAAAGAAAGAAAGAAAGAGAGAAAACATTGACGGAAGATAGGAAGGAATAAAGAAAGAATGAAAGAAAAAAGCATTGACGGAAGATAGGAAGAAAGAATGAAAGAAAGAAAGAAAAAAAGAAAGCATTGATGAATGATAGGATGAAAGAAAGAAAGAAAGAAAGAAAACATTGACGGACGATAGGAATAAAGAAAGAAAGAAAAAAGGGAGAAAGAGAGAATGAATGAAAGAAGAAAGAAATGTTGGGCAGAGGGAAAAAGAAAGAAAGAAAGTAAGTAAGAAAGTAAAAAGAAAGCATTGACGGAAGATAGGAAGAAAGAGAGAAAGAAATAAAAATGAAATAAAGCGTTGATGGGAGATTGAAAGAAAGAAAGAAAGCATTGACGGAAGATAGGAAAGAAGAAAGAAAGAAAGAAAGAAAAAAGAAAGCATTGACGGAAGATAGGAAGATAAAGAAAGAAAGAAAGAAAGAAACAAAGAAAGTAAGTAAGTAAGTAAGAAAGAAAGAAAGAAAGAAAGAAAGATAGAAAGAAAGAAAGAAAGCATTGACGGAAGATAGGAAGAAAGAAAGAAAGAAAGAAAGAAAGAAAGAAAGCATTGATGAAAGATAGGATGAAAGAAAGAAAGAAAGAAAGAAAGAAAACATTGACGGACGATAGGAATAAAGAAAGAAAGAAAAAAAGAAAGTGCGAGAAAGAGAGAATGAATGAAAGAAGAAAGAAATGTTGGGCAGAAGGAAAAAGAAAGAAAGAAAGAAAGTAAGAAAGTAAAAAGAAAGCATTGACGGAAGATAGGAAGAAAGAGAGAAAGAAATAAAAATGAAATAAAGCGTTGACGGAAGATTGAAAGAAAGAAAGAAAGCATTGACGGAAGATAGGAAAGAAGAAAGAAAGAAAGAAAGAAAAAAGAAAGCATTGATGGAAGATAGGAAGATAAAGAAAGAAAGAAAGAAAGTAAGTAAGTAAGTAAGAAAGAAAGAAAGAAAGAAAGATAGAAAGAAAGAAAGAAAGCATTGACGGAAGATAGGAAGAAAGAAAGAAAGAAAGAAAGAAAGAAAGAAAGAAAGAAAGAAAGAAAGAAAGAAAGCATTGACGGAAGATAGGAAGACAGAAAGAAAGAAAAAAAGAAAAAAGCATTGACGGAAGAAAGAAAGAAAGAAAGAAAGAAAGAAATAAACCATTGACGGAAGGTAGGAAGAAAGAAAAAAGAAAGAAAGAAAGAAAGAAAGAAACCATTGACGGGAGACAGGAAGAAAGAAAGAAAGAAAGAAAAAAGAAAGGAAGCATTGACGGAAGATAGAATGAATGAATGAATGAATGAAAGAAAGAAAGAAAGAAAGAAAGAAAGAAAGAAAGAAAGAAAGCATTAATGGAAGATAGAAAAGGAGAAAGAAAGAAAGAAAGAAAGAAAGAAAGAATGGAAGAATGAAAGAATGAAAGAATGTAAGCAAGCATTGTTGGAAGATTGGAAGAAAGACAGAAAGAAAGAAAAAAAAGAAAGCATTGACGAAAGATAGGATGAAAGAAAGAAAGAAAGAAAGAAAGAAAGAAGGAATTAAGGAAGGAAAGAAAGCATTGACGGAAGATAGGAAGAAAGAAAGAAAGAAAGAAAGAAAGTAAGCAAGCATTTACGGAAGCTAGGAAGAAAGAAAAAAGAAAGAATGATAGAAAGAAAGAAAGAAAGAAAGAAACCATTGACGGAAGATAGGAAGAAAGAAAGAAAGAAAGTAAGTAAGAAAGAAAGCATTGACGGAAGATAGGAAGAAAGAAAAAAAAGAGATTGCTTTGTTATCAATATTTGAGAATGTGGAATATGACAAAATGACTAAAGAATTGATAACCAACTTATTAACAGCAGCTAGATTGATTATAGCTAGGCAATGGAAATCAAAAGTCGAATTGCAAATTGAAGAATGGTATAAAGAAATATGGAATATAGCAATAAATGATAAATTAACTTGTAACTTAAAGGTTAAGAAAGGAGAGTTGAAAAAAAATAACTTTTATGATATATGGGGGAGATTTTTGGAATATGTATTAATAAGAGGAAAAGGGAAAGCTCCAAATCAAGAATCAATGCAGTTTTGGAGAAGAGGACAATAGAAGAAGAGGAAGAAGAAGAAGAAGAATAAGGAAGAGGAAGATTATGGCAAGAGGTCCCGCATATGGTGGTGGGGAACACAGTTAAATTGTATTTTAGTTTGTATGTTATATGTTTTTGTTTAAATTTAAAATAAAGGGAAAAAAATTTCATTAAAAAAAAAAAGAAAGAAAGAAAGAAAGAAAGCATTGATGAAAGATAGGATGAAAGAAAGAAAGAAAGAAAGAAAGAAAGAAAGAAAGAAAGAAAGAAAGAGAGAGAGAAAGAAAGAAAGAAAAAGAAAGCAGGCAAGCTTTGACGGAAGATACTAAGAAAGAAAGAAAGAAAGAAAGAGAGAAAATATTGACGGAAGATAGGAAGGAAGAAAGAAAGAATGAAAGAAAAAAGCATTGACGGAGGATAGGAAGAAAGAATGAAAGAAAGAAAGAAAAAAAGAAAGCATTGATGAAAGATAGGATGAAAGAAAGAAAGAAAGAAAGAAAACATTGACGGACGATAGGAATAAAGAAAGAAAGAAAAAAGGGAGAAAGAGAGAATGAATGAAAGAAGAAAGAAATGTTGGGCAGAAGGAAAAAGAAAGAAAGAAAGAAAGTAAGAAAGTAAAAAGAAAGCATTGACGGAAGATAGGAAGAAAGAGAGAAAGAAATAAAAATGAAAGAAAGCGTTGACGGAAGATTGAAAGAAAGAAAGAAAGCATTGACGGAAGATAGGAAAGAAGAAAGAAAGAAAGAAAGAAAAAAGAAAGCATTGACGGAAGATAGGAAGATAAAGAAAGAAAGAAAGAAAGTAAGTAAGTAAGTAAGAAAGAAAGAAAGAAAGAAAGAAAGAAAGAAAGATAGAAAGAAAGAAAGAAAGCATTGACGGAAGATAGGAAGAAAGAAAGAAAGAAAGAAAGAAAGAAAGCATTGATGAAAGATAGGATGAAAGAAAGAAAGAAAGAAAGAAAGAAAACATTGACGGACGATAGGAATAAAGAAAGAAAGAAAAAAAGAAAGTGCGAGAAAGAGAGAATGAATGAAAGAAGAAAGAAATGTTGGGCAGAAGGAAAAAGAAAGAAAGAAAGTAAGTAAGAAAGTAAAAAGAAAGCATTGACGGAAGATAGGAAGAAAGAGAGAAAGAAATAAAAATGAAATAAAGCGTTGACGGAAGATTGAAAGAAAGAAAGAAAGCATTGACGGAAGATAGGAAAGAAGAAAGAAAGAAAGAAAGAAAAAAGAAAGCATTGATGGAAGATAGGAAGATAAAGAAAGAAAGAAAGAAAGTAAGTAAGTAAGTAAGAAAGAAAGAAAGAAAGAAAGAAAGAAAGATAGAAAGAAAGAAAGAAAGCATTGACGGAAGATAGGAAGAAAGAAAGAAAGAAAGAAAGAAAGAAAGAAAGCATTGACGGAAGATAGGAAGACAGAAAGAAAGAAAAAAAGAAAAAAGCATTGACGGAAGAAAGAAAGAAAGAAAGAAAGAAATAAACCATTGACGGAAGGTAGGAAGAAAGAAAAAAGAAAGAAAGAAAGAAAGAAAGAAACCATTGACGGGAGACAGGAAGAAAGAAAGAAAGAAAGAAAAAAAGAAAGGAAGCATTGACGGAAGATAGAATGAATGAATGAATGAATGAATGAATGAAAGAAAGAAAGAAAGAAAGAAAGAAAGAAAGAAAGCAAGCATTAATGGAAGATAGAAAAGGAGAAAGAAAGAAAGAAAGAAAGAAAGAAAGAAAGAATGAAAGAATGAAAGAATGAAAGAATGTAAGCAAGCATTGTTGGAAGATTGGAAGAAAGACAGAAAGAAAGAAAAAAAGAAAGCATTGACGAAAGATAGGATGAAAGAAAGAAAGAAAGAAAGAAAGAAGGAATTAAGGAAGGAAAGAAAGCATTGACGGAAGATAGGAAGAAAGAAAGAAAGAAAGAAAGAAAGTAAGCAAGCATTTACGGAAGCTAGGAAGAAAGAAAAAAGAAAGAAAGAAAGAAAGAAAGAAAGAAAGAAACCATTGACGGAAGATAGGAAGAAAGAAAGAAAGAAAGTAAGTAAGAAAGAAAGCATTGACGGAAGATAGGAAGAAAGAAAAAAAAGAGATTGCTTTGTTATCAATATTTGAGAATGTGGAATATGACAAAATGACTAAAGAATTGATAACCAACTTATTAACAGCAGCTAGATTGATTATAGCTAGGCAATGGAAATCAAAAGTCGAATTGCAAATTGAAGAATGGTATAAAGAAATATGGAATATAGCAATAAATGATAAATTAACTTGTAACTTAAAGGTTAAGAAAGGAGAGTTGAAAAAAAATAACTTTTATGATATATGGGGGAGATTTTTGGAATATGTATTAATAAGAGGAAAAGGGAAAGCTCCAAATCAAGAATCAATGCAGTTTTGGAGAAGAGGACAATAGAAGAAGAGGAAGAAGAAGAAGAAGAATAAGGAAGAGGAAGATTATGGCAAGAGGTCCCGCATATGGTGGTGGGGAACACAGTTAAATTGTATTTTAGTTTGTATGTTATATGTTTTTGTTTAAATTTAAAATAAAGGGAAAAAAATTTCATTAAAAAAAAAAAGAAAGAAAGAAAGAAAGAAAGCATTGATGAAAGATAGGATGAAAGAAAGAAAGAAAGAAAGAAAGAAAGAAAGAAAGAAAGAAAGAAAGAGAGAGAGAAAGAAAGAAAGAAAAAGAAAGCAGGCAAGCTTTGACGGAAGATACTAAGAAAGAAAGAAAGAAAGAAAGAGAGAAAATATTGACGGAAGATAGGAAGGAAGAAAGAAAGAATGAAAGAAAAAAGCATTGACGGAGGATAGGAAGAAAGAATGAAAGAAAGAAAGAAAAAAAGAAAGCATTGATGAAAGATAGGATGAAAGAAAGAAAGAAAGAAAGAAAACATTGACGGACGATAGGAATAAAGAAAGAAAGAAAAAAGGGAGAAAGAGAGAATGAATGAAAGAAGAAAGAAATGTTGGGCAGAAGGAAAAAGAAAGAAAGAAAGAAAGTAAGAAAGTAAAAAGAAAGCATTGACGGAAGATAGGAAGAAAGAGAGAAAGAAATAAAAATGAAAGAAAGCGTTGACGGAAGATTGAAAGAAAGAAAGAAAGCATTGACGGAAGATAGGAAAGAAGAAAGAAAGAAAGAAAGAAAAAAGAAAGCATTGACGGAAGATAGGAAGATAAAGAAAGAAAGAAAGAAAGTAAGTAAGTAAGTAAGAAAGAAAGAAAGAAAGAAAGAAAGAAAGAAAGATAGAAAGAAAGAAAGAAAGCATTGACGGAAGATAGGAAGAAAGAAAGAAAGAAAGAAAGAAAAGAAAGCATTGATGAAAGATAGGATGAAAGAAAGAAAGAAAGAAAGAAAGAAAACATTGACGGACGATAGGAATAAAGAAAGAAAGAAAAAAAGAAAGTGCGAGAAAGAGAGAATGAATGAAAGAAGAAAGAAATGTTGGGCAGAAGGAAAAAGAAAGAAAGAAAGTAAGTAAGAAAGTAAAAAGAAAGCATTGACGGAAGATAGGAAGAAAGAGAGAAAGAAATAAAAATGAAATAAAGCGTTGACGGAAGATTGAAAGAAAGAAAGAAAGCATTGACGGAAGATAGGAAAGAAGAAAGAAAGAAAGAAAGAAAAAGAAAGCATTGATGGAAGATAGGAAGATAAAGAAAGAAAGAAAGAAAGTAAGTAAGTAAGTAAGAAAGAAAGAAAGAAAGAAAGAAAGAAAGATAGAAAGAAAGAAAGAAAGCATTGACGGAAGATAGGAAGAAAGAAAGAAAGAAAGAAAGAAAGAAAGAAAGCATTGACGGAAGATAGGAAGACAGAAAGAAAGAAAAAAAGAAAAAAGCATTGACGGAAGAAAGAAGAAAGAAAGAAAGAAATAAACCATTGACGGAAGGTAGGAAGAAAGAAAAAAGAAAGAAAGAAAGAAAGAAAGAAACCATTGACGGGAGACAGGAAGAAAGAAAGAAAGAAAGAAAAAGAAAGGACAGCATTGACGGAAGATAGAATGAATGAATGAATGAATGAATGAATGAAAGAAAGAAAGAAAGAAAGAAAGAAAGAAAGAAAGCAAGCATTAATGGAAGATAGAAAAGGAGAAAGAAAGAAAGAAAGAAAGAAAGAAAGAAAGAATGAAAGAATGAAAGAATGAAAGAATGTAAGCAAGCATTGTTGGAAGATTGGAAGAAAGACAGAAAGAAAGAAAAAAAGAAAGCATTGACGAAAGATAGGATGAAAGAAAGAAAGAAAGAAAGAAAGAAGGAATTAAGGAAGGAAAGAAAGCATTGACGGAAGATAGGAAGAAAGAAAGAAAGAAAGAAAGAAAGTAAGCAAGCATTTACGGAAGCTAGAAGAAAGAAAAAAGAAAGAAAGAAAGAAAGAAAGAAAGAAAGAAACCATTGACGGAAGATAGGAAGAAAGAAAGAAAGAAAGTAAGTAAGAAAGAAAGCATTGACGGAAGATAGGAAGAAAGAAAAAAAAGAGATTGCTTTGTTATCAATATTTGAGAATGTGGAATATGACAAAATGACTAAAGAATTGATAACCAACTTATTAACAGCAGCTAGATTGATTATAGCTAGGCAATGGAAATCAAAAGTCGAATTGCAAATTGAAGAATGGTATAAAGAAATATGGAATATAGCAATAAATGATAAATTAACTTGTAACTTAAAGGTTAAGAAAGGAGAGTTGAAAAAAAATAACTTTTATGATATATGGGGGAGATTTTTGGAATATGTATTAATAAGAGGAAAAGGGAAAGCTCCAAATCAAGAATCAATGCAGTTTTGGAGAAGAGGACAATAGAAGAAGAGGAAGAAGAAGAAGAAGAATAAGGAAGAGGAAGATTATGGCAAGAGGTCCCGCATATGGTGGTGGGGAACACAGTTAAATTGTATTTTAGTTTGTATGTTATATGTTTTTGTTTAAATTTAAAATAAAGGGAAAAAAATTTCATTAAAAAAAAAAAGAAAGAAAGAAAGAAAGAAAGCATTGATGAAAGATAGGATGAAAGAAAGAAAGAAAGAAAGAAAGAAAGAAAGAAAGAAAGAAAGAAAGAGAGAGAGAAAGAAAGAAAGAAAAAGAAAGCAGGCAAGCTTTGACGGAAGATACTAAGAAAGAAAGAAAGAAAGAAAGAGAGAAAATATTGACGGAAGATAGGAAGGAAGAAAGAAAGAATGAAAAGAAAAAAGCATTGACGGAGGATAGGAAGAAAGAATGAAAGAAAGAAAGAAAAAAAGAAAGCATTGATGAAAGATAGGATGAAAGAAAGAAAGAAAGAAAGAAAACATTGACGGACGATAGGAATAAAGAAAGAAAGAAAAAAGGGAGAAAGAGAGAATGAATGAAAGAAGAAAGAAATGTTGGGCAGAAGGAAAAAGAAAGAAAGAAAGAAAGTAAGAAAGTAAAAAGAAAGCATTGACGGAAGATAGGAAGAAAGAGAGAAAGAAATAAAAATGAAAGAAAGCGTTGACGGAAGATTGAAAGAAAGAAAGAAAGCATTGACGGAAGATAGGAAAGAAGAAAGAAAGAAAGAAAGAAAAAAGAAAGCATTGACGGAAGATAGGAAGATAAAGAAAGAAAGAAAGAAAGTAAGTAAGTAAGTAAGAAAGAAAGAAAGAAAGAAAGAAAGAAAGAAAGATAGAAAGAAAGAAAGAAAGCATTGACGGAAGATAGGAAGAAAGAAAGAAAGAAAGAAAGAAAGAAAGCATTGATGAAAGATAGGATGAAAGAAAGAAAGAAAGAAAGAAAGAAAACATTGACGGACGATAGGAATAAAGAAAGAAAGAAAAAAGGGAGAAAGATAGAATGAATGAAAGAAGAAAGAAATGTTGGGCAGAAGGAAAAAGAAAGAAAGAAAGTAAGTAAGAAAGTAAAAAGAAAGCATTGACGGAAGATAGGAAGAAAGAGAGAAAGAAATAAAAATGAAAGAAAGCGTTGACGGAAGATTGAAAGAAAGAAAGAAAGCATTGACGGAAGATAGGAAAGAAGAAAGAAAGAAAGAAAGAAAAAAGAAAGCATTGACGGAAGATAGGAAGATAAAGAAAGAAAGAAAGAAAGTAAGTAAGAAAGAAAGAAAGAAAGAAAGAAAGATAGAAAGAAAGAAAGAAAGCATTGACGGAAGATAGGAAGAAAGAAAGAAAGAAAGAAAGAAAGAAAGCATTGATGAAAGATAGGATGAAAGAAAGAAAGAAAGAAAGAAAGAAAACATTGACGGACGATAGGAATAAAGAAAAAAAGAAAAAAAGAAAGTGCGAGAAAGAGAGAATGAATGAAAGAAGAAAGAAATGTTGGGCAGAAGGAAAAAGAAAGAAAGAAAGAAAGTAAGAAAGTAAAAAGAAAGCATTGACGGAAGATAGGAAGAAAGAGAGAAATAAATAAAAATGAAATAAAGCGTTGACGGAAGATTGAAAGAAAGAAAGAAAGCATTGACGGAAGATAGGAAAGAAGAAAGAAAGAAAGAAAAAAGAAAGCATTGATGGAAGATAGGAAGATAAAGAAAGAAAGAAAGTAAGTAAGTAAGTAAGTAAGAAAGAAAGAAAGAAAGAAAGAAAGAAAGATAGAAAGAAAGAAAGAAAGCATTGACGGAAGATAGGAAGAAAGAAAGAAAGAAAGAAAGAAAAAAGCATTGACGGAAGATAGGAAGAAAGAATGAAAGAAAGAAAGAAAAAAGGAAAGCATTGATGAAAGATAGGATGTAAGAAAGAAAGAAAGAAAGAAAGAAAACATTGACGGACGATAGGAATAAAGAAAGAAAGAAAAAAAGAAAGTGGGAGAAAGAGAGAATGAATGAAAGAAGAAAGAAATGTTGGGCAGAAGGAAAAAGAAAGAAAGAAAGAAAGTAAGAAAGAAAAAAGAAAGCATTGACGGAAGATAGGAAAGAAGAAAGAAAGAAAGAAAGAAAGAAAAAAGAAAGCATTGACGGAAGATAGGAAGAAAAAGAAAGAAAGAAAAAAAGAAAGAAAGTAAGTAAGAAAGAAAGATGGAAAGAAAGAAAGAAAGCATTGACGGAATATAGGAAGAAAGAAAGAAAGAAAAAAAGAAAAAAGCATTGACGGAAGATAGGAAGAAAGAAAGAAAGAAAGAAAGAAAGAAAGAAACTAAGTTAGTAAGTAAGCAAGCATTGACGGAAGATAGGAAGAAAGAAAGAAAGAAAGAAAGAAAGAAAGAAAGAAAGAAAGAAAGAAAGAAAGAAAGAAAGAGAAAAGAAAGCATTGACGGATGATAGGAATAAAGAAAGAAAGAAAGAAAGAAAGAAAGAAAGCATTGACGAAAGATACGATGAAAGAAAGAAAGAAAGAAAGAAAGCATTGATTGAAGATAGGAATAAAGAAAGAAAGAAAGAAAGAAAGAAAGAAAGAAAGAAAGAAAGAAAGCAAGCAAGCAAGCATGCAAGCAAGCATTGATAGAAGATAGGAAAAGAGAAAGAAAGAAAGAAAGAAAGAATGAAAGAAAGTTATCAAGGATTGATGGAAGATAGGAAGAAAGACAGAAAAAAAGAAAAAAAAGAAAGCATTGACGAAAGATAGGATGAAAGAAAGAAAGAAAGAAAGAGAGAAAGAAAGAAGGAGATAAGGAAGGAAAGAAAGCATTGACGGAAGATAGGAAGAAAGAAAGAAAGAAAGAAAGAAAAAAGAAAGAAAGCATTGACAGAAGATAGAAAGAAAGAAAGAAAAAAAGAAAGAAAGAAAGAAAGAAAGCAATGACGGAAGATAGGAAGAAAGAAAGAAAAAAAGAAAGAAAGCATTGACGAGAGATAGGATAAAAGAAAGAAAGAAAGAAAGAAAGAAAGTAAGTAAGAAAGAAAGCATTGACGGAAGATAGGAAGAAAGAAAAAAAAAAGAAAGAAAGAAAGAAAGAAAGCATTGACGGAAGATAGTAAGAAAGAAAGAAAGAAAGAAAAAAGAAAAAAGCATTGACGGAAGATAGGAAGAAAGAAAGAAAGAAAGAAAGAAAGCATTGACGGAAGATATTAAGAAAGAAAAAAGAAAGAAAGAAAGAAAGAAAGAAACCATTGACGGGAGATAGGAAGAAAGAAAGAAAGAAAGAAAGGAAAAAAGAAAGAAAGCATTGATGGAAGATAGAAAGAAAGAAAGAAAAAAAGAAAGAAAGAAAGAAAGAAAGCATTGACGGAAGATAGTAAGAAAGAAAGAAAGAAAGAAAAAAGAAAAAAGCATTGGAAGAAAGAAAGAAAGAAAGAAACCATTGACGGAAGATAGGAAGAAAGAAAAAAGAAAGAAAGAAAGAAAGAAAGAAACCATTGACGGGAGATAGGAAGAAAGAAAGAAAGAAAGAAAAAAGAAAGAAAGCATTGACGGAAGATAGAAAGAAAGAAAGAAAGAAAGAAAGAAAGAAAGAAAGAAAGCATTGACGGAAGATAGGAAGAAAGAAAGAAAGAAAGAAAGAAAGAATGAAAGCATTGATGAAAGATAGGATGAAAGAAAGAAAGAAAGAAAGAAAGAAAGAAAGAAAGAGAGAGAGAAAGAAAGAAAGAAAAAGAAAGCAGGCAAGCTTTGACGGAAGATACTAATAAAGAAAGAAAGAAAGAAAGAGAGAAAACATTGACGGAAGATAGGAAGGAATAAAGAAAGAATGAAAGAAAAAAGCATTGACGGAAGATAGGAAGAAAGAATGAAAGAAAGAAAGAAAAAAAGAAAGCATTGATGAATGATAGGATGAAAGAAAGAAAGAAAGAAAGAAAACATTGACGGACGATAGGAATAAAGAAAGAAAGAAAAAAGGGAGAAAGAGAGAATGAATGAAAGAAGAAAGAAATGTTGGGCAGAGGGAAAAAGAAAGAAAGAAAGTAAGTAAGAAAGTAAAAAGAAAGCATTGACGGAAGATAGGAAGAAAGAGAGAAAGAAATAAAAATGAAATAAAGCGTTGATGGGAGATTGAAAGAAAGAAAGAAAGCATTGACGGAAGATAGGAAAGAAGAAAGAAAGAAAGAAAGAAAAAAGAAAGCATTGACGGAAGATAGGAAGATAAAGAAAGAAAGAAAGAAAGAAACAAAGAAAGTAAGTAAGTAAGTAAGAAAGAAAGAAAGAAAGAAAGAAAGATAGATAGAAAGAAAGAAAGCATTGACGGAAGATAGGAAGAAAGAAAGAAAGAAAGAAAGAAAGAAAGAAAGCATTGATGAAAGATAGGATGAAAGAAAGAAAGAAAGAAAGAAAGAAAACATTGACGGACGATAGGAATAAAGAAAGAAAGAAAAAAAGAAAGTGCGAGAAAGAGAGAATGAATGAAAGAAGAAAGAAATGTTGGGCAGAAGGAAAAAGAAAGAAAGAAAGAAAGTAAGAAAGTAAAAAGAAAGCATTGACGGAAGATAGGAAGAAAGAGAGAAAGAAATAAAAATGAAATAAAGCGTTGACGGAAGATTGAAAGAAAGAAAGAAAGCATTGACGGAAGATAGGAAAGAAGAAAGAAAGAAAGAAAGAAAAAAGAAAGCATTGATGGAAGATAGGAAGATAAAGAAAGAAAGAAAGAAAGTAAGTAAGTAAGTAAGAAAGAAAGAAAGAAAGAAAGATAGAAAGAAAGAAAGAAAGCATTGACGGAAGATAGGAAGAAAGAAAGAAAGAAAGAAAGAAAGAAAGAAAGAAAGAAAGAAAGAAAGCATTGACGGAAGATAGGAAGACAGAAAGAAAGAAAAAAAGAAAAAAGCATTGACGGAAGAAAGAAAGAAAGAAAGAAAGAAAGAAATAAACCATTGACGGAAGGTAGGAAGAAAGAAAAAAGAAAGAAAGAAAGAAAGAAAGAAACCATTGACGGGAGACAGGAAGAAAGAAAGAAAGAAAGAAAAAAGAAAGGAAGCATTGACGGAAGATAGAATGAATGAATGAATGAATGAAAGAAAGAAAGAAAGAAAGAAAGAAAGAAAGAAAGAAAGAAAGCATTAATGGAAGATAGAAAAGGAGAAAGAAAGAAAGAAAGAAAGAAAGAAAGAATGGAAGAATGAAAGAATGAAAGAATGTAAGCAAGCATTGTTGGAAGATTGGAAGAAAGACAGAAAGAAAGAAAAAAAAGAAAGCATTGACGAAAGATAGGATGAAAGAAAGAAAGAAAGAAAGAAAGAAAGAAGGAATTAAGGAAGGAAAGAAAGCATTGACGGAAGATAGGAAGAAAGAAAGAAAGAAAGAAAGAAAGTAAGCAAGCATTTACGGAAGCTAGGAAGAAAGAAAAAAGAAAGAATGATAGAAAGAAAGAAAGAAAGAAAGAAACCATTGACGGAAGATAGGAAGAAAGAAAGAAAGAAAGTAAGTAAGAAAGAAAGCATTGACGGAAGATAGGAAGAAAGAAAAAAAAGAGATTGCTTTGTTATCAATATTTGAGAATGTGGAATATGACAAAATGACTAAAGAATTGATAACCAACTTATTAACAGCAGCTAGATTGATTATAGCTAGGCAATGGAAATCAAAAGTCGAATTGCAAATTGAAGAATGGTATAAAGAAATATGGAATATAGCAATAAATGATAAATTAACTTGTAACTTAAAGGTTAAGAAAGGAGAGTTGAAAAAAAATAACTTTTATGATATATGGGGGAGATTTTTGGAATATGTATTAATAAGAGGAAAAGGGAAAGCTCCAAATCAAGAATCAATGCAGTTTTGGAGAAGAGGACAATAGAAGAAGAGGAAGAAGAAGAAGAAGAATAAGGAAGAGGAAGATTATGGCAAGAGGTCCCGCATATGGTGGTGGGGAACACAGTTAAATTGTATTTTAGTTTGTATGTTATATGTTTTTGTTTAAATTTAAAATAAAGGGAAAAAAATTTCATTAAAAAAAAAAAGAAAGAAAGAAAGAAAGAAAGCATTGATGAAAGATAGGATGAAAGAAAGAAAGAAAGAAAGAAAGAAAGAAAGAAAGAAAGAAAGAAAGAGAGAGAGAAAGAAAGAAAGAAAAAGAAAGCAGGCAAGCTTTGACGGAAGATACTAAGAAAGAAAGAAAGAAAGAAAGAGAGAAAATATTGACGGAAGATAGGAAGGAAGAAAGAAAGAATGAAAGAAAAAAGCATTGACGGAGGATAGGAAGAAAGAATGAAAGAAAGAAAGAAAAAAAGAAAGCATTGATGAAAGATAGGATGAAAGAAAGAAAGAAAGAAAGAAAACATTGACGGACGATAGGAATAAAGAAAGAAAGAAAAAAGGGAGAAAGAGAGAATGAATGAAAGAAGAAAGAAATGTTGGGCAGAAGGAAAAAGAAAGAAAGAAAGAAAGTAAGAAAGTAAAAAGAAAGCATTGACGGAAGATAGGAAGAAAGAGAGAAAGAAATAAAAATGAAAGAAAGCGTTGACGGAAGATTGAAAGAAAGAAAGAAAGCATTGACGGAAGATAGGAAAGAAGAAAGAAAGAAAGAAAGAAAAAAGAAAGCATTGACGGAAGATAGGAAGATAAAGAAAGAAAGAAAGAAAGTAAGTAAGTAAGTAAGAAAGAAAGAAAGAAAGAAAGAAAGAAAGAAAGATAGAAAGAAAGAAAGAAAGCATTGACGGAAGATAGGAAGAAAGAAAGAAAGAAAGAAAGAAAGAAAGCATTGATGAAAGATAGGATGAAAGAAAGAAAGAAAGAAAGAAAGAAAACATTGACGGACGATAGGAATAAAGAAAGAAAGAAAAAAAGAAAGTGCGAGAAAGAGAGAATGAATGAAAGAAGAAAGAAATGTTGGGCAGAAGGAAAAAGAAAGAAAGAAAGTAAGTAAGAAAGTAAAAAGAAAGCATTGACGGAAGATAGGAAGAAAGAGAGAAAGAAATAAAAATGAAATAAAGCGTTGACGGAAGATTGAAAGAAAGAAAGAAAGCATTGACGGAAGATAGGAAAGAAGAAAGAAAGAAAGAAAGAAAAAAGAAAGCATTGATGGAAGATAGGAAGATAAAGAAAGAAAGAAAGAAAGTAAGTAAGTAAGTAAGAAAGAAAGAAAGAAAGAAAGAAAGAAAGATAGAAAGAAAGAAAGAAAGCATTGACGGAAGATAGGAAGAAAGAAAGAAAGAAAGAAAGAAAGAAAGAAAGCATTGACGGAAGATAGGAAGACAGAAAGAAAGAAAAAAAGAAAAAAGCATTGACGGAAGAAAGAAAGAAAGAAAGAAAGAAATAAACCATTGACGGAAGGTAGGAAGAAAGAAAAAAGAAAGAAAGAAAGAAAGAAAGAAACCATTGACGGGAGACAGGAAGAAAGAAAGAAAGAAAGAAAAAAGAAAGGAAGCATTGACGGAAGATAGAATGAATGAATGAATGAATGAATGAATGAAAGAAAGAAAGAAAGAAAGAAAGAAAGAAAGAAAGCAAGCATTAATGGAAGATAGAAAAGGAGAAAGAAAGAAAGAAAGAAAGAAAGAAAGAAAGAATGAAAGAATGAAAGAATGAAAGAATGTAAGCAAGCATTGTTGGAAGATTGGAAGAAAGACAGAAAGAAAGAAAAAAAGAAAGCATTGACGAAAGATAGGATGAAAGAAAGAAAGAAAGAAAGAAAGAAGGAATTAAGGAAGGAAAGAAAGCATTGACGGAAGATAGGAAGAAAGAAAGAAAGAAAGAAAGAAAGTAAGCAAGCATTTACGGAAGCTAGGAAGAAAGAAAAAAGAAAGAAAGAAAGAAAGAAAGAAAGAAAGAAACCATTGACGGAAGATAGGAAGAAAGAAAGAAAGAAAGTAAGTAAGAAAGAAAGCATTGACGGAAGATAGGAAGAAAGAAAAAAAAGAGATTGCTTTGTTATCAATATTTGAGAATGTGGAATATGACAAAATGACTAAAGAATTGATAACCAACTTATTAACAGCAGCTAGATTGATTATAGCTAGGCAATGGAAATCAAAAGTCGAATTGCAAATTGAAGAATGGTATAAAGAAATATGGAATATAGCAATAAATGATAAATTAACTTGTAACTTAAAGGTTAAGAAAGGAGAGTTGAAAAAAAATAACTTTTATGATATATGGGGGAGATTTTTGGAATATGTATTAATAAGAGGAAAAGGGAAAGCTCCAAATCAAGAATCAATGCAGTTTTGGAGAAGAGGACAATAGAAGAAGAGGAAGAAGAAGAAGAAGAATAAGGAAGAGGAAGATTATGGCAAGAGGTCCCGCATATGGTGGTGGGGAACACAGTTAAATTGTATTTTAGTTTGTATGTTATATGTTTTTGTTTAAATTTAAAATAAAGGGAAAAAAATTTCATTAAAAAAAAAAAGAAAGAAAGAAAGAAAGAAAGCATTGATGAAAGATAGGATGAAAGAAAGAAAGAAAGAAAGAAAGAAAGAAAGAAAGAAAGAAAGAGAGAGAGAAAGAAAGAAAGAAAAAGAAAGCAGGCAAGCTTTGACGGAAGATACTAAGAAAGAAAGAAAGAAAGAAAGAGAGAAAATATTGACGGAAGATAGGAAGGAAGAAAGAAAGAATGAAAGAAAAAAGCATTGACGGAAGATAGGAAGAAAGAATGAAAGAAAGAAAGAAAAAAAGAAAGCATTGATGAAAGATAGGATGAAAGAAAGAAAGAAAGAAAGAAAACATTGACGGACGATAGGAATAAAGAAAGAAAGAAAAAAGGGAGAAAGAGAGAATGAATGAAAGAAGAAAGAAATG
>JBAJHW010000018.1:286426-301426 GCA_037013535.1 Intellagama lesueurii | reverse complement strand
AAAGAAAGAAAGAAAGAAAGAAAGAAAGATAGAAAGAAAGAAAGAAAGCATTGACGGAAGATAGGAAGAAAGAAAGAAAGAAAGAAAGAAAGAAAGAAAGAAAGAAAGAAAGCATTGACGGAATATAGGAAGACAGAAAGAAAGAAAAAAAGAAAAAAGCATTGACGGAAGAAAGAAAGAAAGAAAGAAAGAAAGAAAGAAAGAAAGAAAGCATTGACGAAAGATACGATGAAAGAAAGAAAGAAAGAAAGAAAAAAAGAAAGCATTGACGGAAGATAGGAAGAAAGAAAGAACGAAAGAAAATAGAAAGGAAGCATTGACGGAAGATAGAATGAATGAATGAATGAAAGAAAGAAAGAAAGAAAGAAAGAAAGAAAGCATTAATGGAAGATAGAAAAGGAGAAAGAAAGAAAGAAAGAAAGAAAGAAAGAAAGAATGAAAGAATGAAAGAATGTAAGCAAGCATTGTTGGAAGATTGGAAGAAAGACAGAAAGAAAGAAAAAAAAGAAAGCATTGACGAAAGATAGGATGAAAGAAAGAAAGAAAGAAAGAAGGAATTAAGGAAGGAAAGAAAGCATTGACGGAAGACAGGAAGAAAGAAAGAAAGAAAGAAAGAAAAGTAAGCAAGCATTTACGGAAGCTAGGAAGAAAGAAAAAAGAAAGAAAGAAAGAAAAAAAGAAACCATTGACGGAAGATAGGAAGAAAGAAAGAAAGAAAAAAGAAAGAAAGCATTTACGGAAGATAGATAGAAAGAAAGAAAAAAAGAAAGAAAGAAAGAAAGAAAGCATTGACGGAAGATAGGAAGAAAGAAAGAAAGAAAGAAAGAAAGCATTGATGAAAGATAGGATGAAAGAAAGAAAGAAAGAAAGAAAGAAAGAAAGAAAGAAAGCAGGCAAGCATTGACGGAAGATACTAAGAAAGAAAGAAAGAAAGAAAACATTGAGGGAAGATATGAAGAGAGAAAGAAAGAAAGAAAGAAGCATTGACGGAAGATAGGAAGAAAGAATGAAAGAAAGAAAGAAAAAAGGAAAGCATTGATGAAAGATAGGATGAAAGAAAGAAAGAAAGAAAGAAAGAAAACATTGACGGACGATAGGAATAAAGAAAGAAAGAAAAAAAAGAAAGTGGGAGAAAGAGAGAATGAATGAAAGAAGAAAGAAATGTTTGGGCAGAAGGAAAAAGAAAGAAAGAAAGAAAGTAAGAAAGTAAAAAGAAAGCATTGACGGAAGATAGGAAGAAAGAGAGAAAGAAATAAAAATGAAAGAAAGCGTTGACGGAAGATTGAAAGAAAGAAAGAAAGCATTGACGGAAGATAGGAAAGAAGAAAGAAAGAAAGAAAGAAAAAAAGAAAGCATTGATGGAAGATAGGAAGATAAAGAAAGAAAGAAAGAAAGTAAGTAAGTAAGTAAGAAAGAAAGAAAGAAAGAAAGAAAGAAAGATAGATAGAAAGAAAGAAAGCATTGACGAAAGATACGATGAAAGAAAGAAAGAAAGAAAGAAAGAAAGCATTGACGGAAGATAGGAAGAAAGAAAGAACGAAAGAAAATAGAAAGGAAGCATTGACGGAAGATAGAATGAATGAAAGAAAGAAAGAAAGAAAGAAAGAAAGAAAGAAAGAAAGAAAGAAGAAAGAAAGAAAGAAAGAAAGAGAGAGAGAAAGAAAGAAAGAAAAAGAAAGCAGGCAAGCTTTGACGGAAGATACTAAGAAAGAAAGAAAGAAAGAAAGAGAGAAAACATTGACGGAAGATAGGAAGAAAGAAAGAAAGAATGAAAGAAAAAAGCATTGACGGAAGATAGGAAGAAAGAATGAAAGAAAGAAAGAAAAAAAGAAAGCATTGATGAAAGATAGGATGAAAGAAAGAAAGAAAGAAAGAAAGAAAACATTGACAGACGATAGGAATAAAGAAAGAAAGAAAAAAAGAAAGTGGGAGAAAGAGAGAATGAATGAAAGAAGAAAGAAATGTTGGGCAGAAGGAAAAAGAAAGAAAGAAAGTAAGAAAGTAAAAAGAAAGCATTGACGGAAGATAGGAAGAAAGAGAGAAAGAAATAAAAATGAAATAAAGCGTTGACGGAAGATTGAAAGAAAGAAAGAAAGCATTGACGGAAGATAGGAAAGAAGAAAGAAAGAAAGAAAGAAAAAAGAAAGCATTGACGGAAGATAGGAAGATAAAGAAAGAAAGAAAGAAAGAAAGTAAGTAAGTAAGAAAGAAAAGAAAGAAAGAAAGATAGAAAGAAAGAAAGAAAGCATTGACGGAAGATAGGAAGAAAGAAAGAAAGAAAGCATTGACGGAAGATAGGAAGACAGAAAGAAAGAAAAAAAGAAAAAAGCATTGACGGAAGATAGGAAGAAAGAAAGAAAGAAAGAGAGAAAGAAAGAAAGAAAGAAAGAAAGAAAGCATTGACGAAAGATACGATGAAAGAAAGAAAGAAAGAAAGAAAGCATTGACGGAAGATAGGAAGAAAGAAAGAACGAAAGAAAATAGAAAGGAAGCATTGACGGAAGATAGAATGAATGAATGAAAGAAAGAAAGAAAGAAAGAAAGAAAGGAAAGAAAGAAAGCATTAATGGAAGATAGGAAAGGAGAAAGAAAGAAAGAAAGAAAGAAAGAAAGAAAGAAAGAATGAAAGAATGTAAGCAAGCATTGTTGGAAGATAGGAAGAAAGACAGAAAGAAAGAAAAAAAAAAGAAAGCATTGACGAAAGATAATATGAAAGAAAGAAAGAAGAAAGAAAGAAAGAAGGAATTAAGGAAGGAAAGAAAGCATTGACGGAAGATAGGAAGAAAGAAAGAAAGAAAGAAAGAAAGAAAGAAAGAAAGAAAGAAAGTAAGCAAGCATTTACGGAAGCTAGGAAGAAAGAAAAAAGAAAGAAAGAAAGAAAGAAAGAAACCATTGACGGAAGATAGGAAGAAAGAAAGAAAGAAAAAAGAAAGAAAGCATTTACGGAAGATAGATAGAAAGAAAGAAAAAAAGAAAGAAAGAAAGAAAGAAAGATAGAAAGAAAGCATTGACGGAAGATAGAAAGAAAGAAAGAAAGAAAGAAAGAAAGAAAGAAAGAAAGAAAGAAAAAAGAAAGAAAGCATTGACGGGAAAGAAAGAAAGCAGGCAAGCATTGACGGAAGATACTTAGAAAGAAAAAAAGAAAGAAAACATTGACGGAAGATATGAAGAAAGAAAGAAAGAAAGAAAGAAGCATTGACGGAAGATAGGAAGAAAGAATGAAAGAAAGAAAGAAAAAGGAAAGCATTGATGAAAGATAGGATGAAAGAAAGAAAGAAAGAAAGAAAACATTGACGGACGATAGGAATAAAGAAAGAAAGAAAAAATGAAAGTGGGAGAAAGAGAGAATGAAAGAAAGAAAAAAGAAATGTTGGGCAGAAGGAAAAAGAAAAAAAGAAAGAAAGTAAGAAAGAAAAAAGAAAGCATTGACGGAAGATAGGAAGAAAGAGAGAAAGAAATAAAAATGAAAGAAAGCGTTGATGGAAGATTGAAAGAAAGAAAGAAAGCATTGACGGAAGATAGGAAAGAAGAAAGAAAGAAAGAAAGAAAGAAAGAAAGAAAGAAAGAAAGAAAGAAAAAAGAAAGCATTGACGGAAGACAGGAAGAAAAAGAAAGAAAGAAAGAAAGAAAGTAAGAAAGAAAGATAGAAAGAAAGAAAGAAAGCATTGACGGAATATAGGAAGAAAGAAAGAAAGAAAAAAGAAAAAAGCATTGACGGAAGATAGGAAGAAAGAAAGAAAGAAAGAAAGAAACTAAGTTAGTAAGTAACAAGCATTACCGGAACATAGGAAGAAAGAAAGAAAGAAAGAAAGAAAGAAAGAAAGAAAGAAAGAAAGAAAGAAAGAAAGAAAGAAAGAAAGAAGAAAGCATTGTCGGAAGATAGGAAGAAAGAAAGAAAGAAAGAAAGCATTGACGAAAGATACGATGAAAGAAAGAAAGAAAGAAAGCATTGATTGAAGATAGGAAGAAAGAAAGAAAGAAAGAAAATAGAAAGGAAGCATTGACGGAAGATAGGAAGAAAGAAAGAAATAAAAAAGAAAGAAAGCATTTACGGAAGATAGATAGAAAGAAAGAAAAAAAGAAAGAAAGAAAGAAAGAAAGCGTTGACGGAAGATAGGAAGAAAGAATGAAAGAAAGAAAGAAAGAAAGCATTGATGAAAGATAGGATGAAAGAAAGAAAGAAAGAAAGAAAGAAAGAAAGAAAGAAAGAAAGAAAGTAAGAAAGAAAGAAAGAAAGAAAGCAGGCAAGCATTGACGGAAGATACTAAGAAAGAAAGAAAGAAAACATTGACGGAAGATATGAAGAAAGAAAGAAAGAAAGAAAAAAGCATTGACGGAAGATAGGAAGAAAGAATGAAAGAAAGAAAGAAAAAAGGAAAGCATTGATGAAAGATAGGATGAAAGAAAGAAAGAAAGAAAGAAAGAAAACATTGACGGACGATAGGAATAAAGAAAGAAAGAAAAAATGAAATTTGGAGAAAGAGAGAATGAAAGAAAGAAGAAAGAAATGTTGGGCAGAAGGAAAAAGAAAGAAAGAAAGAAAGTAAGAAAGAAAAAAGAAAGCATTGACTTAAGATAGGAAGAAAGAGAGAAAGAAATAAAAATGAAAGAAAGCGTTGACGGAAGATTGAAAGAAAGAAAGAAAGCATTGACGGAAGATAGGAAAGAAGAAAGAAAGAAAGAAAGAAAGAAAGAAAGAAAGAAAGAAAGAAAGAAAGAAAGAAAGAAAGAAAGAATGAAAGAATGTAAGCAAGCATTGTTGGAAGATAGGAAGAAAGACAGAAAGAAAGAAAAAAAAGAAAGCATTGACGAAAGATAGGATGAAAGAACGAAAGAAAGAAAGAAAGAAAGAAGGAATTAAGGAAGGAAAAAAGCATTGACGGAAGATAGGAAGAAAGAAAGAAAGAAAGAAAGAAAGTAAGCAAGCATTTACGGAAGCTAGGAAGAAAGAAAAAAGAAAGAAAGAAAGAAAGAAAGAAACCATTGACGGAAGATAGGAATAAAGAAAGAAATAAGAAAGAAAGAAAGCATTTACGGAAGATAGATAGAAAGATAGAAAAAAAGAAAGAAAGAAAGAAAGAAAGCGTTGACGGAAGATAGGAAGAAAGAAAGAAAGAAAGAAAGAAAGAAAGAAAGAAAGAAAGAAAGAAAGAAAGAAAGAAAGAAAGAAAGAAAGAAAGCAGGCAAGCATTGACGGAAGATACTTAGAAAGAAAAAAAGAAAGAAAACATTGACGGAAGATATGAAGAAAGAAAGAAAGAAAGAAGCATTGACGGAAGATAGGAAGAAAGAATGAAAGAAAGAAAGAAAAAGGAAAGCATTGATGAAAGATAGGATGAAAGAAAGAAAGAAAGAAAGAAAACATTGACGGACGATAGGAATAAAGAAAGAAAGAAAAAATGAAAGTGGGAGAAAGAGAGAATGAAAGAAAGAAAAAAGAAATGTTGGGCAGAAGGAAAAAGAAAAAAAGAAAGAAAGTAAGAAAGAAAAAAGAAAGCATTGACGGAAGATAGGAAGAAAGAGAGAAAGAAATAAAAATGAAAGAAAGCGTTGATGGAAGATTGAAAGAAAGAAAGAAAGCATTGACGGAAGATAGGAAAGAAGAAAGAAAGAAAGAAAGAAAGAAAGAAAGAAAGAAAGAAAGAAAGAAAGAAAGAAAAAAGAAAGCATTGACGGAAGACAGGAAGAAAAAGAAAGAAAGAAAGAAAGAAAGTAAGAAAGAAAGATAGAAAGAAAGAAAGAAAGCATTGACGGAATATAGGAAGAAAGAAAGAAAGAAAAAAGAAAAAAGCATTGACGGAAGATAGGAAGAAAGAAAGAAAGAAAGAAAGAAACTAAGTTAGTAAGTAACAAGCATTGACAGAACATAGGAAGAAAGAAAGAAAGAAAGAAAGAAAGAAAGAAAGAAAGAAAGAAAGAAAGAAAGAAAGAAAGAAAGAAAGAAAGAAGAAAGCATTGTCGGAAGATAGGAAGAAAGAAAGAAAGAAAGAAAGCATTGACGAAAGATACGATGAAAGAAAGAAAGAAAGAAAGCATTGATTGAAGATAGGAAGAAAGAAAGAAAGAAAGAAAATAGAAAGGAAGCATTGACGGAAGATAGGAAGAAAGAAAGAAATAAAAAAGAAAGAAAGCATTTACGGAAGATAGATAGAAAGAAAGAAAAAAAGAAAGAAAGAAAGAAAGAAAGCGTTGACGGAAGATAGGAAGAAAGAAAGAAAGAAAGAAAGAAAGCATTGATGAAAGATAGGATGAAAGAAAGAAAGAAAGAAAGAAAGAAAGAAAGAAAGAAAGAAAGAAAGTAAGAAAGAAAGAAAGAAAGAAAGCAGGCAAGCATTGACGGAAGATACTAAGAAAGAAAGAAAGAAAACATTGACGGAAGATATGAAGAAAGAAAGAAAGAAAGAAAAAAGCATTGACGGAAGATAGGAAGAAAGAATGAAAGAAAGAAAGAAAAAAGGAAAGCATTGATGAAAGATAGGATGAAAGAAAGAAAGAAAGAAAGAAAGAAAACATTGACGGACGATAGGAATAAAGAAAGAAAGAAAAAATGAAATTTGGAGAAAGAGAGAATGAAAGAAAGAAGAAAGAAATGTTGGGCAGAAGGAAAAAGAAAGAAAGAAAGAAAGTAAGAAAGAAAAAAGAAAGCATTGACTTAAGATAGGAAGAAAGAGAGAAAGAAATAAAAATGAAAGAAAGCGTTGACGGAAGATTGAAAGAAAGAAAGAAAGCATTGACGGAAGATAGGAAAGAAGAAAGAAAGAAAGAAAGAAAGAAAGAAAGAAAGAAAGAAAGAAAGAAAGAAAGAATGAAAGAATGTAAGCAAGCATTGTTGGAAGATAGGAAGAAAGACAGAAAGAAAGAAAAAAAAGAAAGCATTGACGAAAGATAGGATGAAAGAACGAAAGAAAGAAAGAAAGAAAGAAGGAATTAAGGAAGGAAAAAAGCATTGACGGAAGATAGGAAGAAAGAAAGAAAGAAAGAAAGAAAGTAAGCAAGCATTTACGGAAGCTAGGAAGAAAGAAAAAAGAAAGAAAGAAAGAAAGAAAGAAACCATTGACGGAAGATAGGAATAAAGAAAGAAATAAAAAAGAAAGAAAGCATTTACGGAAGATAGATAGAAAGATAGAAAAAAAGAAAGAAAGAAAGAAAGAAAGCGTTGACGGAAGATAGGAAGAAAGAAAGAAAGAAAGAAAGAAAGAAAGAAAGAAAGAAAGAAAGAAAGCATTGATGAAAGATAGGATGAAAGAAAGAAAGAAAGAAAGAAAGAAAGAAAGAAGGCAAGCATTGACGGAAGATACTTAGAAAGAAAGAAAGAAAGAAAACATTGACGGAAGATATGAAGAAAGAAAGAAAGAAAGAAAGAAGCATTGACGGAAGATAGGAAGAAAGAATGAAAGAAAGAAAGAAAAAAGGAAAGCATTGATGAAAGATAGGATGAAAGAAAGAAAGAAAGAAAGAAAACATTGACGGACGATAGGAATAAAGAAAGAAAGAAAAAATGAAAGTGGGAGAAAGAGAGAATGAAAGAAAGAAGAAAGAAATGTTGGGCAGAAGGAAAAAGAAAAAAAGAAAGAAAGTAAGAAAGGAAAAAGAAAGCATTGACGGAAGATAGGAAGAAAGAGAGAAAGAAATAAAAATGAAAGAAAGCGTTGACGGAATATTGAAAGAAAGAAAGAAAGCATTGACGGAAGATAGGAAAGAAGAAAGAAAGAAAGAAAGAAAGAAAGAAAGAAAGAAAGAAAGAAAGAAAGAAAGAAAGAAAGAAAGAAAGAAAGAAAGAAAGAAAGAAAGAAAGAAAGAAAGAAAAAAGAAAGCATTGTCGTAAGATAGGAAGAAAGAAAGAAAGAAAGCATTGACAAAAGATACGATGAAAGAAAGAAAGAAAGAAAGAAAGAAAGCATTGATTGAAGATAGGAAGAAAGAAAGAAAGAAAGAAAATAGAAAGGAAGCATTGACGGAAGATAGAATGAAAGAAAGAAAGAAAGAAAGAAAGAAAGAAAGAAAGAAAGAAAGCATTGATGGAAGATAGGTAAAGAGAAAGAAAGAAAGAAAGAAAGAAAGAAAGAAAGAATGAAAGAAAGAAAGAAAGAAAGAAAGAATTTAAGCAAGCATTGTTGGAAGATAGGAAGAAAGACAGAAAGAAAGAAAAAAAAGAAAGCATTGACGAAAGATAGGATGAAAGAAAGAAAGAAAGAAAGAGAGAAAGAAAGAAGGAGATAAGGAAGGAAAGAAAGCATTTACGGAAGATAGGAAGAAAGAAAGAAAGAAAGAAAGAAAAAAGAAAGAAAGCATTGACAAAAGATAGAAAGAAAGAAAAAAAGAAAGAAAGAAAGAAGGAAAGAAAGAAAGAAAGAAAGCAATGACGGAAAATAGGAAGAAAGAAAGAAAAAAAGAAAGAAAGAAAGAAAGAAAGAAAGCATTGACGGAAGATAGGAAGAAAGAAAGAAAGAAAGAAAGAGAGAAAAAAGCATTGACGGACGATAGGAATAAAGAAAGAAAGAAAAAAAGAAAGTGGGAGAAACAGAGAATGAATGAAAGAAGAAAGAAATGTTGGGCAGAAGGAAAAAGAAAAAAAGAAAGAAAGTAAGAAAGGAAAAAGAAAGCATTGACGGAAGATAGGAAGAAAGAGAGAAAGAAATAAAAATGAAAGAAAGCGTTGACGGAATATTGAAAGAAAGAAAGAAAGCATTGACGGAAGATAGGAAAGAAGAAAGAAAGAAAGAAAGAAAGAAAGAAAGAAAGAAAGAAAGAAAGAAAGAAAGAAAGAAAGAAAGAAAGAAAGAAAGAAAGAAAGAAAGAAAAAAGAAAGCATTGACGGAAGACAGGAAGAAAAAGAAAGAAAGAAAGAAAGAAAGTAAGAAAGAAAGATAGAAAGAAAGAAAGAAAGCATTGACGGAATATAGGAAGAAAGAAAGAAAGAAAAAAGAAAAAAGCATTGACGGAAGATAGGAAGAAAGAAAGAAAGAAAGAAAGAAAGAAAGAAACTAAGTTAGTAAGTAAGCAAGCATTGACAGAAGATAGGAAGAAAGAAAGAAAGAAAGAAAGAAAGAAAGAAAGAAAGAAAGAAAGAAAGAAAGAAAGAAAGAAAGAAAGAAAAAAGAAAGCATTGTCGTAAGATAGGAAGAAAGAAAGAAAGAAAGCATTGACAAAAGATACGATGAAAGAAAGAAAGAAAGAAAGAAAGAAAGCATTGATTGAAGATAGGAAGAAAGAAAGAAAGAAAGAAAATAGAAAGGAAGCATTGACGGAAGATAGAATGAAAGAAAGAAAGAAAGAAAGAAAGAAAGAAAGAAAGAAAGAAAGCATTGATGGAAGATAGGTAAAGAGAAAGAAAGAAAGAAAGAAAGAAAGAAAGAAAGAATGAAAGAAAGTAAGCAAGCATTGATGGAAGATAGGAAGAAAGACAGAAAGAAAGAAAAAAAAGAAAGCATTGACGAAAGATAGAATGAAAGAAAGAAAGAAAGAGAGAGAGAAAGAAAGAAGGAATTAAGGAAGGAAAGAAAGCATTGACGGAAGATAGGAAGAAAGAAAGAAAGAAAGAAAGAAAGAAAAAAGAAAGAATGCATTGACAGAAGATAGAAAGAAAGAAAGAAAAAAAGAAAGAAAGAAAGAAAGAAAGAAAGAAAGAAAGAAAGAAAGAAAGAAAGAAAGAAAGAATTTAAGCAAGCATTGTTGGAAGATAGGAAGAAAGACAGAAAGAAAGAAAAAAAAGAAAGCATTGACGAAAGATAGGATGAAAGAAAGAAAGAAAGAAAGAAAGAAAGAAAGAAAGAAAGAAAGAAAGAAAAAAGAAAGCATTGACGGAAGACAGGAAGAAAAAGAAAGAAAGAAAGAAAGAAAGTAAGAAAGAAAGATAGAAAGAAAGAAAGAAAGCATTGACGGAATATAGGAAGAAAGAAAGAAAGAAAAAAGAAAAAAGCATTGACGGAAGATAGGAAGAAAGAAAGAAAGAAAGAAAGAAAGAAAGAAACTAAGTTAGTAAGTAAGCAAGCATTGACAGAAGATAGGAAGAAAGAAAGAAAGAAAGAAAGAAAGAAAGAAAGAAAGAAAGAAAGAAAGAAAGAAAGAAAGAAAGAAAGAAAAAAGAAAGCATTGTCGTAAGATAGGAAGAAAGAAAGAAAGAAAGCATTGACAAAAGATACGATGAAAGAAAGAAAGAAAGAAAGAAAGAAAGCATTGATTGAAGATAGGAAGAAAGAAAGAAAGAAAGAAAATAGAAAGGAAGCATTGACGGAAGATAGAATGAAAGAAAGAAAGAAAGAAAGAAAGAAAGAAAGAAAGAAAGAAAGCATTGATGGAAGATAGGTAAAGAGAAAGAAAGAAAGAAAGAAAGAAAGAAAGAAAGAATGAAAGAAAGTAAGCAAGCATTGATGGAAGATAGGAAGAAAGACAGAAAGAAAGAAAAAAAAGAAAGCATTGACGAAAGATAGAATGAAAGAAAGAAAGAAAGAGAGAGAGAAAGAAAGAAGGAATTAAGGAAGGAAAGAAAGCATTGACGGAAGATAGGAAGAAAGAAAGAAAGAAAGAAAGAAAGAAAAAAGAAAGAATGCATTGACAGAAGATAGAAAGAAAGAAAGAAAAAAAGAAAGAAAGAAAGAAAGAAAGAAAGAAAGAAAGAAAGAAAGAAAGAAAGAAAGAATTTAAGCAAGCATTGTTGGAAGATAGGAAGAAAGACAGAAAGAAAGAAAAAAAAGAAAGCATTGACGAAAGATAGGATGAAAGAAAGAAAGAAAGAAAGAGAGAAAGAAAGAAGGAGATAAGGAAGGAAAGAAAGCATTTACGGAAGATAGGAAGAAAGAAAGAAAGAAAGAAAGAAAAAAGAAAGAAAGCATTGACAAAAGATAGAAAGAAAGAAAAAAAGAAAGAAAGAAAGAAGGAAAGAAAGAAAGAAAGAAAGCAATGACGGAAAATAGGAAGAAAGAAAGAAAAAAAGAAAGAAAGAAAGAAAGAAAGAAAGCATTGACGGAAGATAGGAAGAAAGAAAGAAAGAAAGAAAGAGAGAAAAAAGCATTGACGGACGATAGGAATAAAGAAAGAAAGAAAAAAAGAAAGTGGGAGAAACAGAGAATGAATGAAAGAAGAAAGAAATGTTGGGCTGAAGGAAAAAGAAAGAAAGAAAGAAAGTAAGAAAGAAAAAAGAAAGCATTGACGGAAGATAGGAAAGAAGAAAGAAAGAAAGAAAGAAAGAAAGAAAGAAAGAAAGAAAGAAAGAAAGAAAGAAAGAAAGAAAGAAAGAAAAGAGAAAGCATTGACGGAAGATAGGAAGAAAGAAAGAAAGAAAGAAAATAGAAAGGAAGCATTGACGGAAGATAGAATGAAAGAAAGAAAGAAAGAAAGAAAGAAAGAAAGCATTGACGGAAGATAGGAAGAAAAACAGAAAGAAAGAAAACATTGAGGGAAGATATGAAGAAAGAAAGAAAGAAAGAAAGAAGCATTGACGGAAGATAGGAAGAAAGAAAGAAAGAAAGAAAGAAAAAAGAAAGAAAGCATTGACAGAAGATAGAAAGAAAGAAAAAAAGAAAGAAAGAAAGAAAGAAAGAAAGAAAGAAAGAAAGAAAGAGAGAAAGAAAGAATGAAAGAATGAAAGAATGTAAGCAAGCATTGTTGGAAGATAGGAAGAAAGAGAGAAAGAAAGAAAAAAAGAAAGCATTGACGGAAGATAGGAAGAAAGAAAAAAGAAAGAAAGAAAGAAAGAAAGAAACCATTGACGGAAGATAGGAAGAAAGAAAGAAAGAAAAAAGAAAGAAAGCGTTTACGGAAGATAGATAGAAAGAAAGAAAAAAAGAAAGAAAGAAAGAAAGAAAGCATTGACGGAAGATAGGAAGAAAGAAAGAAAGAAAGAAAGAAAGAAAGAAAGCATTGATGAAAGACAGGATGAAAGAAAGAAAGAAAGAAAGAAAGAAAGAAAGAAAGAAAGAAAGAAAGAAAGAAAGAAAGCAGGCAAGCATTGACGGAAGATACTAAGAAAGAAAGAAAGAAAACACTGACGGAAGATATGAAGAAAGAAAGAAAGAAAGCAGGCAAGCATTGACGGAAGATACTAAGAAAGAAAGAAAGAAAACATTGACGGAAGATATGAAGAAAGAAAGAAAGAAAGAAAAAAGCATTGACGGTAGATAGGAAGAAAGAATGAAAGAAAGAAGGAAAAAAGGAAAGCATTGATGAAAGATAGGATGATCTTTCTTTTTTCCTTTCTTTCTTTCTTTCTTCCTATCTCCCGTCAATGGTTTCTTTCTTTCTTTCTTTCTTTCTTTTTTCTTTCTTCCTATCTTCCGTCAACGGTTTCTTTCTTTCTTTCTTTCTTTCTTCCTATCTTCCGTCAATGCTTTTTTCTTTTTTCTTTCTTTCTTTCTTTCTTACTATCTTCCGTCAATGCTTTCTTTCTTTCTTTCTTTCTTTTTTTTTTCTTTCTTCCTATCTTCCGTCAATGCTTTCTTTCTTTCTTACTTTCTTTCTTTCTTTCTTTCTTTCTTTTATCCTATCTCTCGTCAATGCTTTCTTTCTTTTTTTCTTTCTTTCTTCCTATCTTCCGTCATTGCTTTCTTTCTTTCTTTCTTTCTTTCTTTCTTTCTTTCTTTCTTTTTTTCTTTCTTTCTTTCTATCTTCTGTCAATGCTTTCTTTCTTTTTTCTTTCTTTCTTTCTTTCTTCCTATCTTCCGTCAATGCTTTCTTTAATTCCTTATCTCCTTCTTTCTTTCTCTCTTTCTTTCTTTCTTTCTTTCATCCTATCTTTCGTCAATGCTTTCTTTTTTTTCTTTCTTTCTGTCTTTCTTCCTATCTTCCATCAATCCTTGATAACTTTCTTTCATTCTTTCTTTCTTTCTTTCTTTCTCTTTTCCTATCTTCTATCAATGCTTGCTTGCATGCTTGCTTGCTTGCTTGCTTGCTTGCTTGCTTGCTTTCTTTCTTTCTTTCTTTCTTTCTTTCTTTTTTCTTTCTTTATTCCTATCTTCAATCAATGCTTTCTTTCTTTCTTTCTTTCTTTCTTTCATCGTATCTTTCGTCAATGCTTTCTTTCTTTCTTTCTTTCTTTCTTTCTTTATTCCTATCATCCGTGAATGCTTTCTTTTCTCTTTCTTTCTTTCTTTCTTTCTTTCTTTCTTTCTTTCTTTCTTTCTTCCTATCTTCCGTCAATGCTTGCTTACTTACTAACTTAGTTTCTTTCTTTCTTTCTTTCTTTCTTTCTTTCTTTCTTTCTTTCTTTCTTCCTATCATCCGTCAATGCTTTTTTCTTTTTTTCTTTCTTTCTTTCTTCCTATATTCCGTCAATGCTTTCTTTCTTTCTTTCTATCTTTCTCTCTTACTTACTTTCTTTCTTTTTTTCTTTCTTTCTTTTTCTTCCTATCTTCCGTCAATGCTTTCTTTTTTCTTTCTTTCTTTCTTTCTTTCTTCTTTCCTATCTTCCGTCAATGCTTTCTTTTTTCTTTCTTACTTTCTTTCTTTATTCCTATCATCCGTCAATGCTTTCTTTTCTCTTTCTTTCTTTCTTTCTTTCTTTCTTTCTTTCTTTCTTTCTTTCTTTCTTCCTATCTTCCGTCAATGCTTGCTTACTTACTAACTTAGTTTCTTTCTTTCTTTCTTTCTTTCTTTCTTTCTTTCTTTCATTCTTTCTTCCTATCTTCCGTCAATGCTTCTTTCTTTCTTTCTTTCTTTCTTCATATCTTCCCTCAATGTTTTCTTTCTTTCTTTCTTTCTCAGTATCTTCCGTCAATGCTTGCCTGCTTTCTTTCTTTCATTCTTTCTTTCTTTCTTTCTTTCTTTCATCCTATCTTTCATCAATGCTTTCTTTCTTTCTTTCTTTCTTTCTTCCTATCTTCCGTCAATGCTTTCTTTCTTTCTTTCTTTCTTTTTTTCTTTCTTTCTATCTATCTTCCGTAAATGCTTTCTTTCTTTTTTCTTTCTTTCTTTCTTCCTATCTTCCGTCAATGGTTTCTTTCTTTCTTTCTTTCTTTCTTTCTTTTTTCTTTCTTCCTAGCTTCCGTAAATGCTTGCTTACTTTCTTTCTTTCTTTCTTTCTTTCTTCCTATCTTCCTTCAATGCTTTCTTTCCTTCCTTAATTCCTTCTTTCTTTCTTTCTTTCTTTCTTTCTTTCATCCTATCTTTCGTCAATGCTTTCTTTTTTTCTTTCTTTCTGTCTTTCTTCCAATCTTCCAACAATGCTTGCATATATTCTTTCTTTCTTTCTTTCTTTCTTTCTTTCTTTCTTTCTTTCTTTCTTTCTTTCTCCTTTTCTATCTTTCATTAATGCTTTCTTTCTTTCTTTCTTTCTTTCTTTCTTTCTTTCATTCATTCATTCTATCTTCCGTCAATGCTTCCTTTCTATTTTCTTTCGTTCTTTCTTTCTTCCTATCTTCCGTCAATGCTTTCTTTCTTTCTTTCTTTCTTTCTTTCATCGTATCTTTCGTCAATGCTTTCTTTCTTTCTTTCTTTCTTTCTTTCTTTCTTTCTTTCTTCCTATCTTCCGTCAATGCTTTCTTTCTCTCTTTCTATCTTTCTTTCTTTCTTTCTTTCTTTCTTTCTTACTTACTTACTTTCTTTCTTTCTTTCTTTCTTTATCTTCCTATCTTCCATCAATGCTTTCTTTTTTCTTTCTTTCTTTCTTCTTTCCTATCTTCCGTCAACGCTTTATTTCATTTTTATTTCTTTCTCTCTTTCTTCCTATCTTCCGTCAATGCTTTCTTTTTACTTTCTTACTTTCTTTCTTTCTTTCTTTTTCCTTCTGCCCAACATTTCTTTCTTCTTTCATTCATTCTCTCTTTCTCCCACTTTCTTTTTTTCTTTCTTTCTTTATTCCTATCGTCCGTCAATATGTTTTCTTTCTTTCTTTCTTTTTCTTTCATCCTATCTTTCATCAATGCTTTCTTTTTTTCTTTCTTTCTTTCATTCTTTCTTCCTATCTTCCGTCAATGCTTTTTTCTTTCATTCTTTCTTTCTTTCTTCCTATCTTCCGTCAATGTTTTTCTCTCTTTCTTTCTTTCTTTCTTTCTTTCTTAGTATCGT
>JBAJHW010000018.1:271426-273926 GCA_037013535.1 Intellagama lesueurii | reverse complement strand
CATTTCTTTCTTCCTTTCATTCATTCTCTCTTTCTCGCACTTTCTTTTTTTCTTTCTTTCTTTATTCCTATCGTCCGTCAATGTTTTCTTTCTTTCTTTCTTTCTTTCTTTCATCCTATCTTTCATCAATGCTTTCTTTCTTTCTTCTTTTTTTCTTTCTTTCTTTCTTTCTTCCTATCTTCCGTCAATGCTTTCTTTCTTTCTTTCTATCTTTCTTTCTTTCTTTCTTTCTTTCTTTCTTTCTTTCTTTCTTACTTACTTACTTACTTTCTTTCTTTCTTTCTTTATCTTCCTATCTTCCGTCAATGCTTTCTTTTTTCTTTCTTTCTTTCTTTCTTCTTTCCTATCTTCCGTCAATGCTTTCTTTCTTTCTTTCAATCTTCCGTCAACGCTTTATTTCATTTTTATTTCTTTCTCTCTTTCTTCCTATCTTCCGTCAATGCTTTCTTTTTACTTTCTTACTTTCTTTCTTTCTTTCTTTTTCCTTCTGCCCAACATTTCTTTCTTCTTTCATTCATTCTCTCTTTCTCCCTTTTTTCTTTCTTTCTTTATTCCTATCGTCCGTCAATGTTTTCTTTCTTTCTTTCTTTCTTTCATCCTATCTTTCATCAATGCTTTCTTTTTTTCTTTCTTTCTTTCATTCTTTCTTCCTATCTTCCGTCAATGCTTTTTTTCTTTCATTCCTTTCTTTCTTCCTTCCTATCTTCCGTCAATATTTTCTCTCTTTCTTTCTTTCTTTCTTTCTTAGTATCTTCCGTCAAAGCTTGCCTGCTTTCTTTTTCTTTCTTTCTTTCTTTCTCTCTCTCTTTCTTTCTTTCTTTCTTTCTTTCTTCATCCTATCTTTAATCAATGCTTGCTTTCTTTCTTTCTTTCTTTCTTTCTTTCTTTCTTCCTATCTTCCGTCAATGCTTTCTTTCTTTCTTTCTTTCTTTCTTTTTTTCTTTCTTTCTTTCTATCTTCCGTCAATGCTTTCTTTCTTTTTTCTTTCTTTCTTTCTTTCTTCCTATCTCCCGTCAATGGTTTCTTTCTTTCTTTCTTTCTTTCTTTTTTCTTCTTTCCTATCTTCCGTCAATGGTTTCTTTCTTTCTTTCTTTCTTTCTTTCTTCCTATCTTCCGTCAATGCTTTTTCTTTTTTCTTTCTTTCTTTCTTTCTTACTATCTTCCGTCAATGCTTTCTTTCTTTCTTTCTTTCTTTTTTTTCTTTCTTCCTATCTTCCGTCAATGCTTTCTTTCTTACTTACTTTCTTTCTTTCTTTCTTCCTATCTTCCGTCAATGGTTTCTTTCTTTCTTTCTTTCTTTCTTTCTTTCTTTCTTTCTTTTTTCTTTCTTCCTAGCTTCCGTAAATGCTTGCTTACTTTCTTTCTTTCTTTCTTTCTTTCTTCCTATCTTCCGTCAATGCTTTCTTTCCTTCCTTAATTCCTTCTTTCTTTCTTCTTTCTTTCTTTCTTTCATTATATCTTTCGTCAATGCTTTCTTTTTTTTCTTTCTTTCTGTCTTTCTTCCAATCTTCCAACAATGCTTGCTTACATTCTTTCATTCTTTCATTCTTTCTTTCTTTCTTTCTTTCTTTCTCCTTTTCTATCTTCCATTAATGCTTTCTTTCTTTCTTTCTTTCTTTCTTTTCTTTCTTTCTTTCTTTCATTCATTCATTCATTCTATCTTCCGTCAATGCTTCCTTTCTTTTTTCTTTCTTTCTTTCTTTCTTCCTATCTCCCGTCAATGGTTTCTTTCTTTCTTTCTTTCTTTCTTTTTTCTTTCTTCCTACCTTCCGTCAATGGTTTCTTTCTTTCTTTCTTTCTTTCTTTCTTTCTTCCGTCAATGCTTTTTTCTTTTTTTCTTTCTTTCTGTCTTCCTATCTTCCGTCAATGCTTTCTTTCTTTCTTTCTTTCTTTCTTTCTTTCTTTCTTTCTTCCTATCTTCCGTCAATGCTTTCTTTCTTTCTTTCTATCTTTCTTTCTTTCTTTCTTTCTTTCTTTCTTTCTTACTTACTTACTTTACTTTCTTTCTTTCTTTCTTTATCTTCCTATCTTCCATCAATGCTTTCTTTTTCTTTCTTTCTTTCTTTCTTCTTTCCTATCTTCCGTCAATGCTTTCTTTCTTTCTTTCAATCTTCCGTCAACGCTTTATTTCATTTTTATTTCTTTCTCTCTTTCTTCCTATCTTCCGTCAATGCTTTCTTTTTACTTTCTTACTTTCTTTCTTTCTTTCTTTTTCCTTCTGCCCAACATTTCTTTCTTCTTTCATCATTCTCTCTTTCTCGCACTTTCTTTTTTCTTTCTTTCTTTATTCCTATCGTCCGTCAATGTTTTCTTTCTTTCTTCTTTCTTTCTTTCATCCTATCTTTCATCAATGCTTTCTTTCTTTCTTTCTTTCTTTCTTTCTTTCTTCCTATCTTCCGTCAATGCTTTCTTTCTTTCTTTCTATCTTTCTTTCTTTCTTTCTTTCTTTCTTACTTACTTACTTTCTTTCTTTCTTTCTTCTTTCTTTCTTTCTTTCTTT
>JBAJHW010000018.1:224684-260926 GCA_037013535.1 Intellagama lesueurii | reverse complement strand
ATCCTTCTTTCTTCGTTTCTTTCTTTCTTTCTCTTTCGTTGTTCCGTAGGTACTTTCTACTTTCCCATCTTTGTTTATCTCTCATTTTCTTACTTTCTTTCTTTCTTTCATTCTTTCTTTCTTTATTTCTTTCTTCCTTCCTTCCTTCCTTCCTTCCTTCCTTCCTTCCTTCCTTTCCTTCCTTACTTCCTACTTTCTTTCTTTCTTTCGATATTCGTAAGTTCTTTTTTCTTTCCGATCTTTCTTTCTTTCTTTCCTTATTTCTTTCTTTCTTTCGACGTTCGTAAGTTCTTTCTTCTTTCCGATCTTTCTTTCTTTCTTACTTTCTTTCTTTTTTTCTTTCTTTCCTTCTTTCTTTCTTTTATTCTTTCGTTGTTCCATACATTCTTTCTTCTTATCCATCTTTTTTTCTTTTTCTCTCATTTTCCTTCATTCTTTCTTCCTTCCTTTCTTCCTTCCTTCCTTCCTTTCGTTCCTTTTTTAATTCTTTGTTTCGATGTTCGTAAGTTCTTTTTTCTTTCCGATGTTTCTGTCTTTCTTTCTTTCCTTATTTCTTTCTTTCTTTCTTTTTATGTTCGTAAGTTCTTTCTTCTTTCCGATTCCTTCTTTCTATCTTTCTTTCTCTCTTTCTTTCTTTCTTTCATTCTTTTTCTTTCTTTCTTTCTTTCGTTGTTCCGTAGATTCTTTCTTTTTTTCCATCTTTCTCTCTTTATCTCTCATTTTCTTTCGTTCTTCTTTTCTTTCTTCCTTCCTTCCTTCCATCCTTTCTTTTTTTTCTTTCCTTATTTGTTTCTTTCTTTCGATGTTCGTAAGTTCTTTCTTCTTTCCGATCTTTCTTTCTTTCTTTCTTTCTTTCTTTTTTAATTTCGATGTCCGTAAGTTCTTTCTTCTTTCCGATCTTTCTTTCTTTCTTTCTTTCTTGCTTACTTTCGATGTTTGTAAGTTCTTTCTTATTTCCGATCTTTCTTTCTTTCTTTCTTTCTTTCTTTCTTTCTTTCTTTCTTTCTTTCATTCTTTCATTGTTCCGTTGGTTGTTTCTTCTTTGCCATCTTTCTTTCTTTATCTCTCATTTTCTTTCTTCCCTTCTGTCTTTCTTTCCTTCGATGTTCGTAAGTTTTTTCTTCTTTCCTATCTTTCTTTCTTTCTTTCTTTCTTTCTTTCTTTCTTTCCTTATTTCTTTCTTTCATTGTTCGTAAGTTCTTTCTTCTTTCCGATCCTTCTGTCTTTCTTTCTTTCTTTCTTTTTCGTTGTGCCGTAGGTTCTTTCTTCTTTCCCATCTTTCTTTCTTTATCTCTCATTTTCTTTCTTCCTTCCTTCCTTTCTTTCTTTCCTTCCTTTCTACTTTCTTTCTTTCTTTCTTTCTTTCGATGTTCGTAAGATCTTTCTTCTTTCCGTTCTTTCTTTCTTTCTTTCCTTATTTCTTTCTTTATTTCTTTCAATGTTCGTAAGTTCTTTCTTCTTTCCGATCTTTCTTTCTTTGTTTGTTTCTTTCTTACTTTCTTTCTTTCTTTCTTTCTTTCTTTCTTTCTTTCTTTCTTTCGTTGTTCCATAGGTTATTTCTTCTTTTCCATCTTTTTTTCTTTCTCTCATTTTCTTTCGTTCTTCCTTCCTTCCTTCATTTCTTTCTTTCCTACTTTTTTCTTTCTTTCTTTCTTTCTTTCTTTCCTTCGATGTTCGTAAGTTATTTCTTCTTTCTGATCTATCTTTCTTTCTTTCTTTCTTTCTTTCTTTCTTTCTTTCGTTGTTCCGTAGGTTCTTCCTTCATTTCCATCTTTTTTTTCTTTATCTCTCATTTTCTTTCGTTCTTTCTTTCTTCCTTCCTTCCTTCCTTTCTTTCTTTCCCTTTTTCTTTGTTTCATTTTATGTTCGTAAGTTCTTTCTTCTTTAAGATCTTTCTTTCTTTCTTTCGATGTTCGTAAGTTCTTTTTTCTTTCCTATTCCTTCCTTCCTTCTTTCTTTCTTTCTTTCTTACTTTCGATGTTCGTAAGTTCTTTCTTATTTCCGATATTTCTTTCTTTCTTTCTTTCTTTCTTTCTTTCTTTTTTTCTTTCGTTGTTCCGTAGGTTCTTTCTTCTTTCCCATCTTTCTTTCTTTCTTTCTGTCTTCCTTTCTTTCTTTCTTTCTTTCTTTCGATGTTCGTAAGTTCTTTCTTCTTTCCGATCCTTCTTTCTTTCTTTTCTTTCTTTCTTTCTTTCTTTCTTTCTTTCTTTCTTTCATTGTTCTGTTCATTCTTTCTACTTTCCCATCTTTCTTTCTTTATCTCTTATTTTTCTTTCTTTCTTTCTGTCTATCTTTCTTTCGATGTTCGTAAGTTCTTTCTTCTTTCCGATCTTTCTTTGTCTTTCTTTCTTTCTTTCTTTCTTTCGTTCTTTCCTTATTTCTTTCATTCGTAGTTCATAGGTTCTTTCTTCTTTCCGATCCTTCTGTCTTTCTGTCTTTCTTTCTTTCTTTCTTTCTTTCTTTCTTTCTTTCTTTCTTTCTTTCCAGCTCTAACCCTAACCCTGACCCTAACCCTAATCATAACTGATCTTTCTTTCTTTCGTTCTTTCTTTCTTTCGTTCTTTCTTTCTCTCTTTCGATGTTCGTAAATTCTTTCTTCTTTCCGATCTTTCTTTCTGTCTTTCTTTCTTTCTTTCTTTCTTTCGTTCTTTCCTTATTTCTTTCATTCGTAGTTCATAGGTTCTTTCTTCTTTCCGATCCTTCTGTCTTTCTTTCTTTCTTTCTTTCTTTCTTTCTTTCTTTCTTTCTTTCTTTCTTTCTTTCTCTTTCATTGTTCCGTAGGTACTTTCTTCTTTCCCATCTTTCTTTATCTCTCATTTTCTTACTTTCTTTCTTTCTTTCATTCTTCCTTTTAATTCTTTCTTTCTTTCTTCCTTCCTTCTTTCCTTCCTTCCTTCTTTCCTTCCTTCCTTTCTTTCCTTCCTTCCTTCCTTCCTACTTTCTTTTTTCTTTCGATGTTCGTAAGTTCTTTCTTCTTTCCGATCTTTCTTTCTTTCTTTCCTTATTTCTTTCTTTCTTTTGACGTTCGTAAGATGTTTCTTCTTTCCGATCTTTCTTTCTTTCTTTTTTTCTTTTTCTCTCATTTTCCTTCATTCTTTCTTCCTTCCTTTCTTCGTTCCTTCCTTCCGTTCTTTCCTTTTTTAATTCTTTCTTTCGATGTTCGTAAGTTCTTTTTTCTTTCCGATGTATCTTTCTTTCTTTCTTTCCTTATTTCTTTCTTTCTTTCTTTTTATGTTCGTAAGTTCTTATTTCTTTCCGATTCCTTCTTTCTTTCTTTCTTTCTTTCTTTCTTTCATTCTTTTTGTTTCTTTCTTTCTTTCGTTGTTCCGTAGGTTCTTTCTTTTTTTCCATCTTTCTCTCTTTATCTCTCATTTTCTTTCGTTCTTCTTTCCTTCCTTTCTTCCTTCCTTCCATCCTTTCTTTTTTTCTTTCCTTCTTTCTTTCTTTCTTTCTTTCGATGTTCGTAAGTTCTTTCTTCTTTCCGAACTTTCTTTCTTTCTTTCATTCTTTCTTTCTTTCTTTCTTTCTTTCTTTCTTTCTTTCTTACTTACTTTCGATGTCCGTAAGTTCTTTCTTCTTTCCGATCTTTCTTTATTTCTTTCTTTCTTACGTACTTACTTTCGATGTTCGTAAGTTCTTTCTTATTTCCGATCTTTCTTAATTTCTTTCTTTCTTTCTTTCTCTCTTTCTTTCGTTGTTCCTTAGTTTCTTTCTTTTTTCCCTTCTTTCTTTCTTTATCTCTCATTTTCTTTCTTTCTTTCTGTCTTTCTTCCTTTCTTTCTTTCTTTCTTTCGATGTTCGTCAGTTCTTTCTTCTTTCCGATCTTTCTTTATTTCTTTCTTTCTTAATTACTTACTTTCGATGTTCGTAAGTTCTTTCTTATTTCCGATCTTTCTTTCTTTCTTTCTTTCTTTCTTTCTTTCTTTCTTTCTTTCTTTCTTTCTTTCTTTCTTTCTTTCTTCATTTCGTTGTTCCGTAGGTTCTTTCTTCTTTCCCATCTTTCTTTCTTTATCTCTCATTTTCTATCTTTATTTATGTCTTTCTTTCTTTCTTTCTTTCGATGTTCGTAAGTTCTTTCTTCTTTCCGATCTTTCTTTCTTTCTTTCTTTCTTTCATTTTTTACTTTCGATGTTCGTAAGTTCTTTCTTACTTCCGATCTTTCTTTCTTTCTTTCCTTATTTCTTTCTTTCGTAGTTCGTAGGTTCTTTCTTATTTACCGATCTTTCTTAATTTCTTTCTTTCTTTCTTTCTTTCTTTCTTTCGTTGTTCCGTAGGTTCTTTCTTTTTTCCCATCTTTCTTTCTTTAACATTCGTTTTCTTTCTTTCTTTCTGTCTTTCTTCCTTCCGTTCTTTCTTTCTTTCTTTCTTTCGATGTTCGTCAGTTATTTCTTCTTTCCGTTCTTTCTTTCTTTCTTTCTTTCTTTCTTACTTTCGATGTTCGTAAGTTCTTTCTTATTTCCGATCTTTCTTTCTTTCTTTCTTTCTTTCTTTCTTTCTTTCTTTCTTTCTTTCTTTCTTTCATTCTACCGTTGGTTGTTTCTTCTTTCCCATCTTTCTTTCTTTATCTCTCATTTTCTTTCTTTTTCTTTCTTTCGATGTTCGTAAGTTCTTTCTTCTTTCCTATTTTTCTCTCTTTATTTCTTTCTTTCTTTCCTTATTTCTTTCTTTCGTAGTTCGTAGGTTCTTTCTTCTTTCCGATCCTTCTGTCTTTCTTTCTTTCTTTCTTTCTTTTTTTCTTTCTTTCTTTCTTTCTTTTTCGTTGTTCCATAGGTTCTTTCTTCTTTCCCATCTTTCTATATCTCTCTTTTTCTTTCTTCCTTCCATCCTTTCTTTCTTTCCTTCCTTCCTTTCTTCCTACTTTCTTTCTTTCTTTCTTTCGATGTTCGTAAGTTTTTTCTTCTCTCCGATCTTTCTTTCTTTCTTTCCTTATTTCTTTCTTTCTTTCGATGTTCGTAAGTTTCTTTCTTCTTTCCGATCTTTCTTTCTTTCTTTCTTTCTTTCTTTCTTTCTTTCTTTCTTTTTTTCTGTCTTTCTTTCGTTGTTCCGTAGGTTCTTTCTTCTTTCCCATCTTTCTTTCTATATCATTCATTTTCTTTCTTTCTGTCTTTCTTTCTTTCTTTCTTTCGATGTTCGTAAGTTCTTTCTTCTTTCCGATCTTTCTTTCTTTCTTTCTTTCTTTCTTTCTTTCATTCGATGTTCGTAAGTTCTTTCTTCTTTCCGATCCTTCTTTCTTTCTTTTCTTTCTTTCTTTCTTTCTTTCTTTCTTTCATTGTTCTGTTGGTTCTTTCTTCTTTCCCATCTTTCTTTCTTTATCTCTTGTTTTCTTTCTTTCTTTCTGTCTTTCTTTCTTTCTTTCTTTCTTTCTTTCTTACTTTCGATGTCCGAAAGTTCTTTCTTCTTTCCGATCTTTCTTTCTTTCTTTCTTTCGTTCTTTCTTTCCTTCCTTCCAGCCTTCCTTCTTTCTTTCGTTCTTTCTTTTGATGTTCGTAAGTTCTTTCTTCTTTCCGATCTTTCTTTATTTCTTTATTTCTTACTTACTTACTTTCGATGTTCGTAAGTTCTTTCTTCTTTCCGATCTTTCTTAATTTCTTTCTTTCTTTCTTTCTTTCGTTGTTCCGTAGGTTCTTTATTTTTTCCCATCTTTCTTTCTTTAACATTCATTTTCTTTCTTTCTTTCTGTCTTTCTTCCTTCCTTTCTTTCTTTCTTTCTTTCGATGTTCGTCAGTTCTTTCTTCTTTCCGATCTTTCTTTCTTTCTTTCTTTCTTGCTTACTTTCGCTGTTCGTAAGTTCTTTCTTATTTTCGATCTTTCTTTCTTTCTTTCTTTCTTTCTTTCTTTCTTTCTTTCTTTCTTTCTTTCTTTCTTTCATTGTTCCGTTGGTTGTTTCTTCTTTCCCATCTTTCTTTCTTTATCTCTCATTTTCTTTCTTCCTTTCTGTCTTTCTTTCTTTCGATGTTCGTAAGTTCTTTCTTCTTTCCGATCCTTCTGTCTTTCTTTCTTTCTTTCTTTCTTTCTTTCTTTCGATGTTCGTAAGTTCTTTCTTCTTTCCGATCCTTCTTTCTTTCTTTTCTTTCTTTCTTTCTTTCTTTCATTGTTCTGTTGGTTCTTCTTTCCCATCTTTCTTTCTTTATCTCTTATTTTCTTTCTTTCTTTTTGTCTTTCTTTCCTTCGATGTTCGTAAGTTCTTTCTTCTTTCCGATCTTTCTTTCTTTCTTTCTTTCTTTCCTTATTTCTTTCTTTCGTAGTTCGTAGGTTCTTTCTTCTTTCCGATCCTTCTGTCTTTCTTTTTTTCGTTCTTTCTTTTTTTCCTTCTTTCTTTCTTTTATTCTTTCATTCTTTTTCATTGTTCCGTAGGTTCTTTCTTCTTTCCCATCTTTCTTTATCTCTCATTTTCTTTCTTCCTTCCTTCCTTTCTTTCTTTCCTTCCTTCCTTCCTTCCTACTTTCTTTCTTTCTTTCTTTCTTTCTTTCTTTCTTCTTCTTTCTTTCTTTCTTTCATTGTTCGGTTGGTCGTTTCTTCTTTCCCATCTTTCTTTCTTTATCTCTCATTTTCTTTCTTCCTTTCTGTCTTTCTTTCTTTCGATGTTCGTAAGGTCTTTCTTTTTTCCGATCCTTCTGTCTTTCTTTCTTTCTTTCTTTCTTTCTTTCTTTCGATGTTCGTAAGTTCTTTCTTCTTTCCGATCCTTCTTTCTTTCTTTTCTTTCTTTCTTTCTTTCTTTCATTGTTCTGTTGGTTCTTTCTTCTTTCACATCTTTCTTTCTTTATCTCTTATTTTCATTCTTTCTTTTTGTCTTTCTTTCCGTCGATGTTCATGAGTTCTTTCTTCTTTCCGATCTTTCTTTCTTTCTTTCTTTCTTTCCTTATTTCTTTCTTTCGTAGTTCGTAGGTTCTTTCTTCTTTCCGATCCTTCTGTCTTTCTTTCTTTCTTTCTTTTTTTCCTTCTTTCTTTCTTTTTTTCTTTCATTCTTTTTCGTTGTTCCGTAGATTCTTTCTTCTTTCCCATCTTTCTTTATCTCTCATTTTCTTCCTTCCTTCCTTCCTTTCTTTCTTTCCTTCCTTCCTTCCTTCCTACTTTCTTTCTTTCTTTCTTTCTTTCTTTCTTTCTTACTTTCGATGTTCGTAAGTTCTTTCTTCTTTCCTATCTTTCTCTCTTTCTTTCTTTCTTTCTTTCCTTATTTCTTTCTTTCGTAGTTCGTAGGTTCTTTCTTCTTTCCGATCCTTCTGTCTTTCTTTCTTTCTTTCTTTCTTTCTTTTTTTCTTTCTTTCTTTCTTTCTTTTTCGTTGTTCCATAGGTTCTTTCTTCTTTCCCATCTTTCTATATCTCTCATTTTCTTTCTTCCTTCCATCCTTTCTTTCTTTCCTTCCTTCCTTTCTTCCTACTTTCTTTCTTTCTTTCTTTCGATGTTCGTAAGTTTTTTCTTCTCTCCGATCTTTCTTTCTTTCTTTCCTTATTTCTTTCTTTCTTTCTTTCGATGTTCGTAAGTTCTTTCTTCTTTCCGATCTTTCTTTCTTTCTTCCTTTCTTTCTTTCTTTCTTTCTTTTTTCTCTGTCTTTCTTTCGTTGTTCCGTAGGTTCTTTCTTCTTTCCCATCTTTCTTTCTTTATCACTCATTTTCTTTCTTTCTGTCTTTCTTTCTTTCTTTCTTTCGATATTCGTAAGTTCTTTCTTCTTTCCGATCTTTCTTTCTTTCTTTCTTTCTTTCTTTTTTTCCATGTTCGTAAGTTCTTTCTTCTTTCCGATCCTTCTTTCTTTCTTTTCTTTCTTTCTTTCTTTCTTTCTTTCTTTCATTGTTCTGTTGGTTCTTTCTTCTTTCCCATCTTTCTTTCTTTATCTCTTATTTTCTTTCTTTCTTTCTGTCTTTCTTTCTTTCTTTCTTTCTTTCTTTCTTACTTTCGATGTCCGAAAGTTCTTTCTTCTTTCCGCTTTCTTTCTTTCTTTCTTTCTTTCTTTTGATGTTCGTAAGATCTTTCTTCTTTCCGATCCTCCTTTCTTTCTTTTCTTTCTTTCTTTCTTTCTTTCTTTCTTTCTTTCTTTCTTTCTTTCTTTCTTTCTTTCTTTCTTTCTTTCTTTCTTTCGTTGTCCCGTAGGTTCTTTCTTCTTTTCCATCTTTTTTTCTTTCTCTCATTTTCTTTCGTTCTTTCTTCCTTCCTTCCTTCCTTTCTTTCTTTCCTTTTTTCTTTCTTTCTTTTTATGTTTGTGTTCTTTCTTCTTTCCGATCTTTCTTTCTTTCTTTCTTTCTTTCTTTCTTTCTTTCGATGTTCGTAAGTTCTTTCTTCTTTCCGGTCTTTCTCTTTCTTTCTTTCTTTCGTTCTTTCTTTCCTTCCTTCCTTCCATCCATCCTTCTTTCTTTCGTTCTTTCGTTCGATTTTCGTAAGTTCTTTCTTCTTTCCGATCTTTCTTTCTTTCTTTCTTTCTTTTATTTTCTTTCCTTCTTTCTTTCTTTCGTTGTTCCGTAGGTTCTTTCTTTTTTCCCATCTTTCTTTCTTTATCTCTCATTTACTTTCTTTCTTTCTGTATTTTTGTCTTTCTGTCTTTCTGTCTTTCTTTCTTTCTTTCTTTCTTTCTTTCGTTGTTCCGTAAGTTCTTTCTTCTTTCCGATCTTTCTTTCTTTCTTTCTTTCTTTCTTTCTTTCTTTCTTTCTTTCTTTCTTTCTTTCGTTGTTCCGTAGGTTCTTCCTTCTTTCCCATGTTTCTTTCTATATCTCTCACTTTCTTTCTTTCTTTCTTTCTTTCAATGTTCGTAAGTTCTTACTTCTTTCCGATCTTTCTTTCTTTCTTTCTTTCTTTCTTTCTTTCTTTCTTCTTTCTTTCTTTCTATCTCTTTTCTTTCTTTCTTTCTTTTATCTTTCTTTCTTTCTTTCTTTTTTTCGTTGTTCTATAGGTTCTTATTTCTTCCCAACATTTCTTTATCTCTCATTTTCTTTCGTTTCTTTCTTCCTTCCTTCCTTCCTTCCTTCCTACCTTTCATTCTTTCTTTCCTTCCTACCTTCTTTCTTTCTTTCTTTCTTTCTTTCTCTCTTTCTTTCTTTCTTTCGTTGTTCAGTCGGTTCTTCCTTTTTTCCAATCTTTATTTTGTTTTTCTCTCATTTTCTTTCTTTCTGTCTGTCTTTCTATCTTTCTGTCTTTCTTTTTTTCTTTTTTTCGATGTTCGTAAGTTCTTTTTTCTTTCTGATATTTCTTTCTTTCGTTCTTTCCTAATTTCTTTCTTTCTTTCGATGTTCGTAAGTTCTTTCTTCATTCATATTTTTCTTTCTTTCTTACCTTATTTCTTTTTTTCTTTCGATGTTCATAAGTTCTTTCTTCTTTCCCATTTTTCTTTCTTTCTTCCTTTCATTCTTTCTTTCGATGTTTGTAAGTTCTTTCTTCTTTCTGGTTCTTTCTTTCTTTCTTTCCTTCTTTCTTTCTTTCTTTCGTTCTATCGATGTTCATAAGTTCTTTTTTCTTTCCGATCCTTCTTTCTTTCTTTCTTTCTTTATTTCCTTCTTTCTTTCTTTCAATGTTCGTAAGTTCTTTCTTCTTTCCGATTCTTTCTTTCTTTCGATGTCCGTAAGTTCTTTCTTCTTTTCGATCTTTCTTTCTTTCTTTCCTTATTTCTTTCTTTCTTTCGATTTTTGTAAGTTCTTTCTTCTTTCCGATCTTTCTTTCTTTCTTTCTTTCTTTCTTTCCTGCGTTCATTCTTTCTTTTTTCTTTCGTTGTTCCTTAGGTTCATTCTTCTTTTCCTTTTTTCTTTAGCTCTCATTTTTTTCGTTCGTTCGTTTCGTTCGTTCGTTCGTTCTTCCTTCCTTCCTTCCTTCCTTCCTTCCTTCCTCTCTTTCTTTCTTTCTTTCCTTCTTTCAATCTTTCTTTCGATGTTCGTAAGTTCTTTCTTCTTTCCTATCTTTCTCTCTTTCTTTCTTTCTTTCTTTCCTTATTTCTTTCTTTCATAGTTCGTAGGTTCTTTCTTCTTTCCGATCCTTCTGTCTTTCTTTCTTTCTTTCTTTCTTTTTTTTTTCTTTCTTTCTTTCTTTTTCGTTGTTCCATAGGTTCTTTCTTCTTTCCCATCTTTCTATATCTCTCATTTTCTTTCTTCCTTCCATCCTTTCTTTCTTTCCTTCCTTCCTTTCTTCCTACTTTCTTTCTTTCTTTCTTTCGATGTTCGTAAGTTTTTTCTTCTCTCCGATCTTTCTTTCTTTCTTTCCTTATTTCTTTCTTTCTTTCTTTCGATGTTCGTAAGTTCTTTCTTCTTTCCGATCTTTCTTTCTTTCTTCCTTTCTTTCTTTCTTTCTTTCTTTTTTTTCTGTCTTTCTTTCGTTGTTCCGTAGGTTCTTTCTTCTTTCCCATCATTCTTTCTTTATCACTCATTTTCTTTCTTTCTGTCTTTCTTTCTTTCTTTCTTTCGATATTCGTAAGTTCTTTCTTCTTTCCGATCTTTCTTTCTTTCTTTCTTTCTTTCTTTCTTTTTTTCCATGTTCGTAAGTTCTTTCTTCTTTCCGATCCTTCTTTCTTTCTTTTCTTTCTTTCTTTCTTTCTTTCTTTCTTTCTTTCTTTCTTTCATTGTTCTGTTGGTTCTTTCTTCTTTCCCATCTTTCTTTCTTTATCTCTTATTTTCTTTCTTTCTTTCTGTCTTTCTTTCTTTCTTTCTTTCTTTCTTTCTTTCTTACTTTCGATGTCCGAAAGTTCTTTCTTCTTTCCGCTTTCTTTCTTTCTTTCTTTCTTTCTTTCGATGTTCATAAGTTCTTTCTTCTTTCCGATCTTTCTTTCGTTCTTTCTTTCTTTCTTCCTTCCTTCCTTCCTTCCTTCCTTTCTTTCTTTCTTTCTTTCTTTCTTTCTTTCGTTGTTCCGTACGTTCTTTCTTCATTTCCATCTTTTTTTCTTTATCTCTCATTTTCTTTCGTTCTTTCTTCCTTCCTTCCTTCCTTTCTTTCTTTCCTTTTTTATTTCTTTCTTTTTATGTTCGTGTTCTTTCTTCTTTCCGATCTTTCTTTCTTTCTTTCTTTTTTTCTTTCTTTCCCTCTTTCTTTCGATGTTCGTAAGTTCTTTCTTCTTTCCGGTCTTTCTCTTTCTTTCTTTCTTTCGTTCTTTCTTTCCTTCCTTCCATCCATCCTTCCTTCTTTCTTTCGTTCTTTCTTTCGATGTTCGTAAGTTCATTCTTCTTTCCGATCTTTCTTCCTTTCTTTCTTTCTTTTATTTTCTTTCTTTCTTTCTTTCTTTCGTTGTTCCGTAGGTTCTTTCTTTTTTCCCATCTTTCTTTCTTTATCTCTCATTTACTTTCTTTCTGTCTTTTTGTCTTTCTGTCTTTCTGTCTTTCTTTCTTTCTTTCTTTCGTTGTTCTGTAAGTTCTTTCTTCTTTCCGATCTTTCTTTCTTTCTTTCTTTCTTTCTTTCTTTCTTTCTTTCTTTCTTTCTTTTTTTCTTTCTTTCTTTCTTTCGTTGTTCCGTAGGTTCTTCCTTCTTTCCCATGTTTCTTTCTATATCTCTCACTTTCTTTCTTTCTTTCTTTCTTTCAATGTTCGTAAGTTCTTACTTCTTTCCGATCTTTCTTTCTTTCTTTCTTTCTTTCTTTCTTTCTTTCTTCTTTCTTTCTTTCTATCTCTTTTCTTTCTTTCTTTCTTTTATCTTTCTTTCTTTCTTTCTTTTTTTCGTTGTTCTATAGGTTCTTATTTCTTCCCAACATTTCTTTATCTCTCATTTTCTTTCGTTTCTTTCTTCCTTCCTTCCTTCCTTCCTTCCTACCTTTCATTCTTTCTTTCCTTCCTACCTTCTTTCTTTCTTTCTTTCTTTCTTTCTCTCTTTCTTTCTTTCTTTCGTTGTTCAGTAGGTTCTTCCTTTTTTCCAATCTTTATTTTGTTTTTCTCTCATTTTCTTTCTTTCTTTCTGTCTTTCTATCTTTCTGTCTTTCTTTCTTTCTTTTTTTCGATGTTCGTAAGTTCTTTTTTCTTTCTGATATTTCTTTCTTTCGTTCTTTCCTAATTTCTTTCTTTCTTTCGATGTTCGTAAGTTCTTTCTTCATTCATATTTTTCTTTCTTTCTTACCTTATTGCTTTTTTCTTGCGATGTTCATAAGTTCTTTCTTCTTTCCCATTTTTCTTTCTTTCTTCCTTTCATTCTTTCTTTCGATGTTTGTAAGTTCTTTCTTCTTTCTGGTTCTTTCTTTCTTTCTTTCCTTCTTTCTTTCTTTCTTTCGTTCTATCGATGTTCATAAGTTCTTTTTTCTTTCCGATCCTTCTTTCTTTCTTTCTTTCCTTATTTCCTTCTTTCTTTCTTTCAATGTTCGTAAGTTCTTTCTTCTTTCCGATTCTTTCTTTCTTTCGATGTCCGTAAGTTCTTTCTTCTTTTCGATCTTTCTTTCTTTCTTTCCTTATTTCTTTCTTTCTTTCGATTTTTGTAAGTTCTTTCTTCTTTCCGATCTTTCTTTCTTTCTTTCTTTCTTTCCTGCGTTCATTCTTTCTTTTTTCTTTCGTTGTTCCTTAGGTTCATTCTTCTTTTCCTTTTTTCTTTAGCTCTCATTTTTTTCGTTCGTTCGTTCGTTCGTTCGTTCGTTCGTTCTTCCTTCCTTCCTTCCTTCCTTCCTTCCTCTCTTTCTTTCTTTTTTCCTTCTTTCAATCTTTCTTTCGATGTTCGTAAGTTCTTTCTTCTTTCCGATCTTTCTTTCTTTCTTTCTTTCTTTCTTTCTTTCTTTCTTTCTTTCCTTCCTTCCTTCCTTCCATCCTTCCTTCTTTCTTTCTTTCTTTCTTTCTTTCTTTCTTTCTTTCTTTCTTTCTTTCTTTCTTTCTTTCTTTCTTTCTTTCTTTCTTTCTTTCCAGCTCTAACCCTAAAACTGACCCTATCCCTAATCATAACTGATCTTTCTTTCTTTCGTTCTTTCTTTCTTTCGTTCTTTCTTTCTCTCTTTCGATGTTCGAAAGTTCTTTTTTCTTTCCGATCCTTCTTTCTTTGTTTCTTTCTTTCTTTCTCTTTCGTTGTTCCGTAGGTACTTTCTTCTTTCCCATCTTTCTTTATCTCTCATTTTCTTACTTTCTTTCTTTCTTTCTTTCATTCTTTCTTTTATTTCTTCCTTCCTTCCTTCCTTCCTTCCTTCCTTCCTTCCTTCCTTCCTTCCTTTCTTTCCTTCCTTCCTTCCTTCCTACTTTCTTTTTTCTTTCGATGTTCGTAAGTTCTTTCTTCTTTCCGATCTTTCTTTCTTTCTTTCCTTATTTCTTTCTTTCTTTCGACGTTCGTAAGATGTTTCTTCTTTCCGATCTTTCTTTCTTTCTTTTTTTCTTTTTCTCTCATTTTCCTTCATTCTTTCTTCCTTCCTTTCTTCGTTCCTTCCTTCCGTTCTTTCCTTTTTTAATTCCTTCTTTCGATGTTCGTAAGTTCTTTTTTCTTTCCGATGTATCTTTCTTTCTTTCTTTCCTTATTTCTTTCTTTCTTTCTTTTTATGTTCGTAAGTTCTTATTTCTTTCCGAATCCTTCTTTCTTTCTCTCTTTCTTTCTTTCATTCTTTTTCTTTCTTTCTTTCTTTCGTTGTTCCGCAGGTTCTTTCTTTTTTTCCATCTTTCTCTCTTTATCTCTCATTTTCTTTCGTTCTTCTTTCCTTCCTTTCTTCCTTCCTTCCATCCTTTCTTTTTTTCTTTCCTTCTTTCCTTCTTTCTTTCGATGTTCGTAAGTTATTTCTTCTTTCCGAACTTTCTTTCTTTCTTTCATTCTTTCTTTCTTTCTTTCTTTCTTTCTTTCTTTCTTTCTTTCTTTCTTACTTTCGATGTCCGTAAGTTCTTTCTTCTTTCCGATCTTTCTTTCTTTCTTCTTTCTTTCTTTCTTTCTTTCGTTGTTCCATAGGTTCTTTCTTTTTTCCCTTCTTTCTTTCTTTATCTCTCATTTTCTTTCTTTCTTTCTGTCTTTCTTCCTTTCTTTCTTTCTTTCTTTCGATGTTCGTCAGTTCTTTCTTCTTACCGATCTTTCTTTCTTTCTTTCTTTCTTTCTTTCTTTCTTTCTTTCTTTCTTTCTTTCTTTCTTTCTTTCTTCATTTCGTTGTTCCGTAGGTTCTTTCTTCTTTCCCATCGTTCTTTCTTTATCTCTCATTTTCTATCTTTATTTATGTCTTTCTTTCTTTCTTTCTTTCTTTCGATGTTCGTAAGTTCTTTCTTCTTTCCGATCTTTCTTTCTTTCTTTCTTTCTTTCTTTCTTTCTTACTTTCGATGTTCGTAGGTTCTTTCTTATTTCCGATCTTTCTTAATTTCTTTCTTTCTTTCTTTCTTTCTTTCTTTCTTTCGTTGTTCCGTAGGTTCTTTCTTTTTTCCCATCTTTCTTTCTTTAACATTCGTTTTCTTTCTTTCTTCCTGTCTTTCTTCCTTTCTTTCTTTCTTTCTTTCTTTCGATGTTCGTCAGTTATTTCTTCTTTCCGTTCTTTCTTTCTTTCTTTCTTTCTTACTTTCGATGTTCGTAAGTTCTTTCTTATTTCCGATCTTTCTTTCTTTCTTTCTTTCTTTCTTTCTTTCTTTCTTTCTTTCTTTCATTGTACCGTTGGTTGTTTCTTCTTTCCCATCTTTCTTTCTTTATCTCTAATTTTCTTTCTTTGTCTTTCTTTCTTTCGATGTTCGTAAGTTCTTCCTTCTTTCCTATTTTTCTCTCTTTATTTCTTTCTTTCTTTCCTTATTTCTTTCTTTCGTAGTTCGTAGGTTCTTTCTTCTTTCCGATCCTTCTGTCTTTCTTTCTTTCTTTCTTTCTTTTTTTCTTTCTTTCTTTCTTTCTTTTTCGTTGTTCCATAGGTTCTTTCTTCTTTCCCATCTTTCTATATCTCTCTTTTTCTTTCTTCCTTCCATCCTTTCTTTCTTTCCTTCCTTCCTTTCTTCCTACTTTCTTTCTTTCTTTCTTTCGATGTTCGTAAGTTTTTTCTTCTCTCCGATCTTTCTTTCTTTCTTTCCTTATTTCTTTCTTTCTTTCTTTCGATGTTCGTAAGTTCTTTCTTCTTTCCGATCTTTCTTTCTTTCTTTCTTTCTTTCTTTCTTTTTTTCTGTCTTTCTTTCGTTGTTCCGTAGGTTCTTTCTTCTTTCCCATCTTTCTTTCTTTATCACTCATTTTCTTTCTTTCTCTCTTTCTTTCTTTCTTCTTTCGATGTTCGTAAGTTCTTTCTTCTTTCCGATCTTTCTTTCTGTCTTTCTTTCTTTCTTTCTTTCGATGTTCGTAAGTTCTTTCTTCTTTCCGATCTTTCTTTCTTTCTTTCTTTTCTTTCTTTCTTTCTTTCTTTCTTTCTTTCTTTCTTTCTTTCTTTCATTGTTCTGTTGGTTCTTTCTTCTTTCCCATCTTTCTTTCTTTATCTCTTGTTTTCTTTCTTTCTTTCTGTCTTTCTTTCTTTCTTTCTTTCTTTCTTACTTTCGATGTCCGAAAGTTCTTTCTTCTTTCCGATCTTTCTTTCTTTCTTTCTTTCGTTCTTTCTTTCCTTCCTTCCAGCCTTCCTTCTTTCTTTCGTTCTTTCTTTCGATGTTCGTAAGTTCTTTCTTCTTTCCGATCTTTCTTTATTTCTTTATTTCTTACTTACTTACTTTCGATGTTCGTAAGTTCTTTCTTCTTTCCGATCTTTCTTAATTTCTTTCTTTCTTTCTTTCTTTCTTTCGTTGTTCCGTAGGTTCTTTCTTTTTTCCCATCTTTCTTTCTTTAACATTCATTTTCTTTCTTTCTTTCTGTCTTTCTTCCTTCCTTTCTTTCTTTCTTTCGATGTTCGTCAGTTCTTTCTTCTTTCCGATCTTTCTTTCTTTCTTTCTTTCTTGCTTACTTTCGCTGTTCGTAAGTTCTTTCTTATTTTCGATCTTTCTTTCTTTCTTTCTTTCTTTCTTTCTTTCTTTCTTTCATTGTTCCGTTGGTTGTTTCTTCTTTCCCATCTTTCTTTCTTTATCTCTCATTTTCTTTCTTCCTTTCTGTCTTTCTTTCTTTCGATGTTCGTAAGTTCTTTCTTCTTTCCGATCCTTCTTTCTTTCTTTTCTTTCTTTCTTTCTTTCTTTCATTGTTCTGTTGGTTCTTTCTTCTTTCCCATCTTTCTTTCTTTATCTCTTATTTTCTTTCTTTCTTTTTGTCTTTCTTTCCTTCGATGTTCGTAAGTTCTTTCTTCTTTCCGATCTTTCTTTCTTTCTTTCTTTCTTTCCTTATTTCTTTCTTTCGTAGTTCGTAGGTTCTTTCTTCTTTCCGATCCTTCTGTCTTTCTTTTTTCGTTCTTTCTTTTTTTCCTTCTTTCTTTATTTTTTTCTTTCATTCTTTTTCGTTGTTCCGTAGGTTCTTTCTTCTTTCCCATCTTTCTTTATCTCTCATTTTCTTTCTTCCTTCCTTCCTTTCTTTCTTTCCTTCCTTCCTTCCTTCCTACTTTCTTTCTTTCTTTCTTTCTTTCTTTCTTTCTTTCTTTCTTTCTTTCTTTCATTGTTCCGTTGGTCGTTTCTTCTTTCCCATCTTTCTTTCTTTATCTCTCATTTTCTTTCTTCCTTTCTGTCTTTCTTTCTTTCGATGTTCGTAAGGTCTTTCTTCTTTCCGATCCTTCTGTCTTTCTTTCTTTCTTTCTTTCTTTCTTTCTTTCTTTCGATGTTCGTAAGTTCTTTCTTCTTTCCGATCCTTCTTTCTTTCTTTCCTTCCTTCCTTCCTTCCTACTTTCTTTCTTTCTTTCTTTCTTTCTTTCTTTCTTTCTTTCTTTCTTTCTTTCTTTCTTTCTTACTTTCGATGTCCGTAAGTTCTTTCTTCTTTCCGATCTATCTTTCTTTCTTTCTTTCTTTCCTTATTTCTTTCGTAGTTCGTAGGTTCTTTCTTCTTTCCGATCCTTCTGTCTTTCTTTCTTTCTTTCTTTCTTTCTTTTTTTCTTTCTTTCTTTCTTTTTCGTTGTTCCATAGGTTCTTTCTTCTTTCCCATCTTTCTATATCTCTCTTTTTCTTTCTTCCTTCCATCCTTTCTTTCTTTCCTTCCTTCCTTTCTTCCTACTTTCTTTCTTTCTTTCTTTCGATGTTCGTAAGTTTTTTCTTCTCTCCGATCTTTCTTTCTTTCTTTCCTTATTTCTTTCTTTCTTTCTTTCGATGTTCGTAAGTTCTTTCTTCTTTCCGATCTTTCTTTCTTTCTTTCCTTTCTTTCTTTCTTTCTTTCTGTCTTTCTTTTTTTTCTGTCTTTCTTTCGTTGTTCCGTAGATTCTTTCTTCTTTCCCATCTTTCTTTCTTTATCACTCATTTTCTTTCTTTCTGTCTCTCTTTCTTTCTTTCTTTCTATGTTCGTAAGTTCTTTCTTCTTTCCGATCTTTCTTTCTTTCTTTCTTTCTTTCTTTCTTTCGATGTTCGTAAGTTCTTTCTTTTTTCCGATCCTTCTTTCTTTCTTTTCTTTCTTTCTTTCTTTCTTTCTTTCATTGTTCTGTTGGTTCTTTCTTCTTTCCCATCTTTCTTTCTTTATCTCTTGTTTTCTTTCTTTCTTTCTGTCTTTCTTTCTATCTTTCTTACTTTCGATGTCCGAAAGTTCTTTCTTCTTTCCGATCTTTCTTTCTTTCTTTCTTTCGTTCTTTCTTTCTTTCTTTCTTTCTTTCTTTCTTTCTTTCTTTCGTTCTTTCTTTCGATGTTCGTAAGTTCTTTCTTCTTTCCGATCTTTCTTTATTTCTTTATTTCTTACTTACTTACTTTCGATGTTCGTAAGTTCTTTCTTCTTTCCGATCTTTCTTAATTTCTTTCTTTCTTTCTTTCTTTCTTTCGTTGTTCCGTAGGTTATTTCTTTTTTCCCATCTTTCTTTCTTTAACATTCATTTTCTTTCTTTCTTTCTGTCTTTCTTCCTTCCTTTCTTTCTTTCTTTCTTTCGATGTTCGTCTTTCTTCGATGTTCGTCAGTTCTTTCTTCTTTCCGATCTTTCTTTCTTTCTTTCTTTCTTGCTTACTTTCGCTGTTCGTACGTTCTTTCTTATTTTCGATCTTTCTTTCTTCTTTCTTTCTTTTCTTTCTTTCTTCTTCTTTCTTTCTTTCTTTCTTTCTTTCTTTCTTTCTTTCATTGTTCCGTTGGTTGTTTCTTCTTTCCCATCTTTCTTTCTTTATCTCTCATTTTCTTTCTTCCTTTCTGTCTTTCTTTCTTTCGATGTTCGTAAGTTCTTTCTTCTTTCCGATCCTTCTGTCTTCTTTCTTTCTTTCTTTCTTTCTTTCTTTCTTTCGATGTTCGTAAGTTCTTTCTTCTTTCCGATCCTTCTTTCTTTCTTTTCTTTCTTTCTTTCTTTCTTTCTTTCATTGTTCTGTTGGTTTCTTTCTTCTTTGCCCATCTTTCTTTCTTTATCTCTTATTTTCTTTCTTTCTTTTTGTCTTTCTTTCCTTCGATGTTCGTAAGTTCTTTCTTCTTTCCGATCTTTCTTTCTTTCTTTCTTTCTTTCCTTATTTCTTTCTTTCGTAGTCGTAGGTTCTTTCTTCTTTCCGATCCTTCTGTCTTTCTTTTTTTCGTTCTTTCTTTTTTTCCTTCTTTCTTTCTTTTTTCTTTCATTCTTTTTCGTTGTTCCGTAGGTTCTTTCTTCTTTCCCATCTTTCTTTATCTCTCATTTTTCTTCTTCCTTCCTTCCTTTCTTTCTTTCCTTCCTTCCTTCCTTCCTACTTTCTTTCTTTCTTTCTTTCCTTTCTTTCTTTCTTTCTTTCTTTCTTTCATTGTTCCGTTGGTCGTTTCTTTCTTTATCTCTCATTTTCTTTCTTCCTTTCTGTCTTTCTTTCTTTCGATGTTCGTAAGGTCTTTCTTCTTTCCGATCCTTCTTTCTTTCTTTTCTTTCTTTCTTTCTTTCTTTCATTGTTCTGTTGGTTCTTTCTTCTTTCACATCTTTCTTTCTTTATCTCTTATTTTCATTCTTTCTTTTTGTCTTTCTTTCCGTCGATGTTCATAAGTTCTTTCTTCTTTCCGATCTTTCTTTCTTTCTTTCTTTCTTGCTTACTTTCGCTGTTCGTAAGTTCTTTCTTATTTTTGATCTTTCTTTCTTTCTTTCTTTCTTTCTTTCTTTCTTTCCTTCTTTCTTTCTTTCTTTCATTGTTCCGTTGGTTGTTTCTTCTTTCCCATCTTTCTTTCTTTATCTCTCATTTTCTTTCTTCCTTTCTGTCTTTCTTTCTTTCGATGTTAGTAAAGTCTTTCTTCTTTCCGATCCTTCTGTCTTTCTTTCTTTCTTTCTTTCTTTCTTTCTTTCGATGTTCGTAAGTTCTTTCTTCTTTCCGATCCTTCTTTCTTTCTTTTCTTTCTTTCTTTCTTTCTTTCTTTCATTGTTCTGTTGGTTCTTTCTTCTTTCACATCTTTCTTTCTTTATCTCTTATTTTCATTCTTTCTTTTTGTGTTTCTTTCCTTCGATGTTCATAAGTTCTTTCTTCTTTCCGATCTTTCTTTCTTTCTTTCTTTCCTTATTTCTTTCTTTCGTAGTTCGTAGGTTCTTTCTTCTTTCCGATCATTCTGTCTTTCTTTATTTATTTATTTCTTTCCTTCTTTCTTTCTTTCTTTCTTTCTTTCTTTCTTTCTTACTTTCGATGTCCGTAAGTTCTTTCTTCTTTCCGATCTATCTATCTTTCTTTCTTTCTTTCCTTATTTCTTTCTTTCGTAGTTCGTAGGTTCTTTCTTCTTTCCGATCCTTCCATCCTTTCTTTCTTTCCTTCCTTCCTTCCTTCCTACTTTCTTTCTTTCTTTCTTTCTTTCGATGTTCGTAAGTTTTTTCTTCTTTCCCGTCTTTCTTTCTTTCTTTCTTTCTTTTTTTCTTTCTTTCTTTCTTACTTTCGTTGTTGTTGTAAGTTCTTTCTTCTTTCCGATCTTTCTTTCTTTCTTTCTTTCGTTCTTTCTTTCGTTGTTCCATATGTTCTTTCTTCTTTCCCATCTTTCTTTCTTTAGCTCTCATTTTCTTTCTTTCTGTCTTTCTTTCTTTCTTTCTTTCGATGTTCGTAAGTTCTTTCTTCTTTCCGATTTTTCTTTATTTCTTTCTTTCTTACTTACTTACTTTCGATGTTTGTAAGTTCTTCCTTCTTTCCGATCTTTCTTTCTTTCTTTCTTTCTTTCTTTCCTTATTTCTTTCTTTTATTGTTCGTAAGTTCTTTCTTCTTTCCGATCCTTCTTTCTTTCTTTCTTTCCTTATTTCTTTCTTTCGTAGTTCGTAGGTTCTTTCTTCTTTCCGATCCTTCTGTCTTTCTTTCTTTCTTTCTTTCTTTCTTTTTCGTTGTTCCGTAGGTTCTTTCTACTTTCCCATCTTTCTTTATCTCTCATTTTCTTTCTTCCTTCCTTCCTTTCTTTCTTTCCTTCCTTCCTTCCTTCCTACTTTCTTTCTTTCTTCTCTTTCTTTCTTTCTTTCTTTCTTTCTTTCTTTCTTTCTTTCTTTCTTTCTTTCTTTCTTTCTTTCTATGTCCGTAAGTTCTTTCTTCTTTCCGATCTATCCTTCTTTCTTTCTTTCTTTCCTTATTTCTTTCTTTCGTAGTTCGTAGGTTCTTTCTTCTTTCCGATCCTTCCTTCCTTCCTTTCTTTCTTTCTTTCTTTCTTTCTTTATTTATTTCTTTCTTACTTACTTACTTACTTTCGATGTACGTAAGTTCTTTCTTATTTCCGATCTTTCTTAATTTCTTTCTTTCTTTCTTTCTTTCTTTCGTTGTTAAGTAGGTTCTTTCTTTTTTCCCATCTTTCTTTCTTTAACATTCATTTTCTTTCTTTCTTTCTGTCTTCTTCCTTCCTTTCTTTCTTTATTTCTTCCGATGTTCGTCAGTTCTTTCTTCTTTCCGATCTTTCTTTCTTTCTTTCTTTCTTTCTTTCTTTCTTTCTTTCTTTCTTTCTTTCATTGTTCCTTTGCTTGTTTCTTCTTTCCCATCTTTCTTTCTTTATCTCTCATTTTCTTTCTTCCTTTCTGTCTTTCTTTCTTTCGATGTTCGTAAGTTCTTTCTTCTTTCCGATCCTCCTTTCTTTCTTTTCTTTCTTTCTTTCTTTCTTTCTTTCTTCTTTCTTTCTTTCTTTCTTTCGTTGTCCCGTAGGTTCTTTCTTCTTTTCCATCTTTTTTTCTTTCTCTCATTTTCTTTCGTTCTTCCTTCCTTCCTTCCTTTCTTTCTTTCCTACTTCCTTTCTTTCTTTCTTTCTTTTTTTTTTTCTTTCCTTCTTTCTTTCGATGTTCGTAAGTTCTTTCTTCTTACCCATCTTTCTTTCTTTAGCTCTCATTTTCTTTCTTTCTGTCTTTCTTTCTTTCTTTCGATGTTCGTAAGTTCTTTCTTCTTTCTGATCTTTCTTTATTTCTTTCTTTCTTACTTACTTACTTTCGATGTTCGTAAGTTCTTTCTTATTTCCGATCTTTCTTAATTTCTTTCTTTCTTTCTTTCTTTCGGTGTTCCGTAGGTTCTTTCTTTTTTCCCATCTTTCTCTCTTTAACATTCATTTTCTTTCTTTCTGTCTGTCTTTCTTCCTTTCTTTCTTTCTTTCTTTCGATGTTCGTCAGTTCTTTCTTCTTTCAGATCTTTTTTTTTCTTTCTTTCTTGCTTACTTTCGCCGTTCGTTAGCTCTTTCTTATTTCCGATCTTTCTTTCTTTCTTTCTTTCTTTCTTTCTTTCTTTCTTTCTTTCTTTCTTTCTTTCTTCCTTCTTTCTTTCTTTCTTTCTTTCATTGTTCCGTTGGTTGTCTCTTCTTTCCCATCTTTCTTTCTTTATCTCTCATTTTCTTTCTTCCTTTCTGTCTTTCTTTCTTTCGATGTTCGTAAGTTCTTCCTTCTTTCCGATCTTTCTTTCTTTCTTTCTTTCTTTCTTTCTTTCTTTCTTTCTTTCCTTATGTCTTTCTTTCATTGTTCGTAAGTTCTTTCTTCTTTCCGATCCTTCTTTCTTTCTTTTCTTTCTTTCTTTCTTTCTTTATTTCATTGTTCTGTTGGTTCTTTCTTCTTTCCCATCTTTCTTTCTTTATCTCTTATTTTCTTTCTTTCTTTTTGTCTTTCTTTCCTTCGATGTTCGTAAGTTCTTTCTTCTTTCCGATCTTTCTTTCTTTCTTTCTTTCTTTCTTTCCTTATTTCTTTCTTTCGTAGTTCGTAGGTTCTTTCTTCTTTCCGATCCTTCTGTCTTTCTTTCTTTCTTTCTTTCTTTCTTTTTCGTTGTTCCGTAGGTTCTTTCTGCTTTCCCATCTTTCTTTATCTCTCATTTTCTTTCTTCCTTCCTTCCTTTCTCTCTTTCCTTCCTTCCTTCCTTCCTACTTTCTTTCTTTCTTTCTTTCTTTCTTTCTTCTTCTTTCTTTCTTTCTTTCTTTCTTTCTTTCTTTCTTACTTTCGATGTCCGTAAGTTCTTTCTTCTTTCCGATCTATCTTTCTTTCTTTCTTTCTTTCCTTATTTCTTTCTTTCGTAGTTCGTAGGTTCTTTCTTCTTTCCGATCCTTTCTTCCTTTCTTTCTTTCCTTCCTTCCTTCCTTCCTACTTTCTTTCTTTCTTTCTTTCTTTCGATGTTCGTAAGTTTTTTCTTCTTTCCGATCTGTCTTTCTTTCTTTCTTGCTTGCTTTCTTTCTTTGTTTCTTACTTTCGATGTCCGTAAGTTCTTTCTTCTTTCCGATCTTTCTTTCTTTCTTTCTTTCGTTCTTTCTTTCCTTCCTTCCAGCCTTAATTCTTTCTTTCGTTCTTTCTTTCGATGTTCGTAAGTTCTTTCTTCCTTCCGATCTTTCTTTATATCTTTCTTTCTTACTTACTTACTTTCGATGTTCGTAAGTTCTTTCTTTTTTCCCATCTTTCTTTATCTCTCATTTTCTTTCTTTCTTTCTTTTCTTTCTTTCTTTCCTTTCTTTCTTACTTTCGATGTCCGTAAGTTCTTTCTCTTTCCGATCTATCTTTCTTTCTTTCTTTCTTTCCTTATTTCTTTCTTTCGTAGTTCGTAGGTTCTTTCTTCTTTCCGATCCTTTCTTCCTTTCTTTCTTTCCTTCCTTCCTTCCTTCCTACTTTCTTTCTTTCTTTCTTTCTTTCGATGTTCGTAAGTTTTTTCTTCTTTCCGATCTGTCTTTCTTTCTTTCTTGCTTGCTTTCTTTCTTTGTTTCTTACTTTCGATGTCCGTAAGTTCTTTCTTCTTTCCGATCTTTCTTTCTTTCTTTCTTTCGTTCTTTCTTTCCTTCCTTCCAGCCTTAATTCTTTCTTTCGTTCTTTCTTTCGATGTTCGTAAGTTCTTTCTTCCTTCCGATCTTTCTTTATATCTTTCTTTCTTACTTACTTACTTTCGATGTTCGTAAGTTCTTTCTTATTTCCGATCTTTCTTAATTTCTTTCTTTCTTTCTTTCTTTCTTTCGTTGTTCCGTAGGTTCTTTCTTTTTTCCCATCTTTCTTTCTTTAACATTCATTTTCTTTCTTTCTTTCTGTCTTTTCTTCCTTCCTTTCTTTCTTTATTTCTTCCGATGTTCGTCAGTTCTTTCTTCTTTCCCATCTTTCTTTCTTTATCTCTCATTTTCTTTCTTCCTTTCTGTCTTTCTTTCTTTCGATGTTCGTAAGTTCTTTCTTCTTTCCGATCTTTCTTTCTTTCTTTCTTTCTTTCTTTCTTTCGATGTTCGTAAGTTCTTTCTTCTTTCCGATCCTCCTTTCTTTCTTTTCTTTCTTTCTTTCTTTCTTTCTTTCTTTCTTTCTTTCTTTCTTTCTTTCTTTCTTTCTTTCGTTGTCCCGTAGGTTCTTTCTTCTTTTAAATCTTTTTTTCTTTCTCTCATTTTCTTTCGTTCTTCCTTCCTTCCTTCCTTTCTTTCTTTCCTACTTCCTTTCTTTCTTTCTTTCTTTTTTTTTCTTTCTTTCTTTCTTTCGATGTTCGTAAGTTCTTTCTTCTTTCCGATCTTTCTTTCTTTCCTTATTTCTTTCTTTCTTTCGATGTTCGTAAGTTCTTTCTTCTTTCCGATCATTCTTTCTTTCTTTCTTTCTTTCTTTCTTCCTTCCCTTCCTTCCTTTCTTTCTTTCTTTCTTTCTTTCTTTCTTTCTTTCTTTCTTTCGTTGTTCCGTACGTTCTATCTTCATTTCCATCTTTTTTTCTTTATCTCTCATTTTATTTCGTTCTTTCTTCCTTCCTTCCTTCCTTTCTTTCTTTCCTTTTTTCTTTCTTTCTTTTTATGTTCGTGTTCTTTCTTCTTTCCGATCTTTCTTTCTTTCTTTCTTTTTTTCTTTCTTTCTCTCTTTCTTTCGATGTTCGTAAGTTCTTTCTTCTTTCCGGTCTTTCTCTTTCTTTCTTTCTTTCGTTCTTTCTTTCCTTCCTTCCATCCATCCTTCCTTCTTTCTTTCGTTCTTTCTTTCGATGTTCATAAGTTCATTCTTCTTTCCGATCTTTCTTTCTTTCTTTCTTTCTTTCTTTTATTTTCTTTCTTTCTTTCTTTCTTTTGTTGTTCCGTAGGTTCTTTCTTTTTTCCCATCTTTCTTTCTTTATCTCTCATTTACTTTCTTTCTTTCTGTCTTTTTGTCTTTCTGTCTTTCTGTCTTTCTTTCTTTCTTTCTTTCTTTCGTTGTTCCGTAAGTTCTTTCTTCTTTCCGATCTTTCTTTCTTTCTTTCTTTCTTTCTTTCTATCTTTCTTTCTTTCTTTCTTTCGTTGTTCCGTAGGTTCTTTCTTCTTTCCCATGTTTCTTTCTATATCTCTCATTTTCTTTCTTTCTTTCTTTCTTTCTTTCTTTCTTTCAATGTTCGTAAGTTCTTACTCCTTTCCGATCTTTCTTTCTTTCTTTCTTTCTTTCTTTCTTTCTTTCGTTCTTTCTTTCCTTCCTTCCATCCATCCTTCCTTCTTTATTTCGTTCTTTCTTTCGATGTTCATAAGTTCATTCTTCTTTCCGATCTTTCTTTCTTTCTTTCTTTCTTTTATTTTCTTTCTTTCTTTCTTTCTTTTGTTGTTCCGTAGGTTCTTTCTTCTTTCCCATGTTTCTTTCTATATCTCTCATTTTCTTTCTTTCTTTCTTTCTTTCTTTCTTTCTTTCTTTCTTTCTTTCAATGTTCGTAAGTTCTTACTCCTTTCCGATCTTTCTTTGTTTTTCTCTCATTTTCTTTCTTTCTTTCTGTCTTTCTATCTTTCTGTCTTTCTTTCTTTCTTTTTTTTCGATGTTCGTAAGTTCTTTTTTTCTTTCTGATATTTCTTTCTTTCGTTCTTTCCTAATTTCTTTCTTTCTTTCGATGTTCGTAAGTTCTTTCTTCATTCATATTTTTCTTTCTTTCTTACCTTATTGCTTTTTTCTTGCGATGTTCATAAGTTCTTTCTTCTTTCCCATTTTTCTTTCTTTCTTCCTTTCATTCTTTCTTTCGATGTTTGTAAGTTCTTTCTTCTTTCTGGTTCTTTCTTTCTTTCTTTCCTTCTTTCTTTCTTTCTTTCGTTCTATCGATGTTCATAAGTTCTTTTTTCTTTCCGATCCTTCTTTCTTTCTTTCTTTCCTTATTTCCTTCTTTCTTTCTTTCAATGTTCGTAAGTTCTTTCTTCTTTCCGATTCTTTCTTTCTTTCGATGTCCGTAAGTTCTTTCTTCTTTTCGATCTTTCTTTCTTTCTTTCCTTATTTCTTTCTTTCTTTCGATTTTTGTAAGTTCTTTCTTCTTTCCGATCTTTCTTTCTTTCTTTCTTTCTTTCCTGCGTTCATTCTTTCTTTTTTTCTTTCGTTGTTCCTTAGGTTTCATTCTTCTTTTCCTTTTTTCTTTAGCTCTCATTTTTTTCGTTCGTTCGTTCGTTCGTTCGTTCGTTCGTTCTTCCTTCCTTCCTTCCTTCCTTCCTTCCTCTCTTTCTTTCTTTTTTCCTTCTTTCAATCTTTCTTTCGATGTTCGTAAGTTTCTTTTCTTCTTTCCGATCTTTCTTTCTTTCTTTCTTTCTTTCTTTCTTTCTTTCTTTCTTTCCTTCCTTCCTTCCTTCCATCCTTCCTTCTTTCTTTCTTTCTTTTCTTTCTTTCTTTCTTTCTTTCTTTCTTTCTTTCTTTCTTTCTCTTCTTTCTTTCCTTTCTTTCTTTCTTTCCAGCTCTAACCCTAAAACTGACCCTATCCCTAATCATAACTGATCTTTCTTTCTTTCGTTCTTTCTTTTCTTTCGTTCTTTCTTTCTCTCTTTCGATGTTCGAAAGTTCTTTTTTCTTTCCGATCCTTCTTTCTTTGTTTCTTTCTTTCTTTCTCTTTCGTTGTTCCGTAGGTACTTTCTTCTTTCCCATCTTTCTTTATCTCTCATTTTCTTACTTTCTTTCTTTCTTTCTTTCATTCTTTCTTTTATTTCTTCCTTCCTTCTTCCTTCCTTCCTTCCTTTCCTTCCTTCCTTCCTTCCTTTCTTTCCTCCTTCCTTCCTTCCTACTTTCTTTTTTTCTTTCGATGTTCGTAAGTTCTTTCTTCTTTCCGATCTTTCTTTCTTTCTTTCCTTCTTTCTTTCTTCTTTCGGACGTTCGTAAGATGTTTCTTCTTTCCGATCTTTCTTTCTTTTCTTTTTTTCTTTTTCCTCTCATTTTCCTTCATTCTTTCTTCCTTCCTTTCTTCGTTCCTTCCTTCCGTTCTTTCCTTTTTTAATTCCTTCTTTCGATGTTCGTAAGTTCTTTTTTCTTTCCGATGTATCTTTCTTTCTTTCTTTCCTTATTTCTTTCTTTCTTTCTTTTTATGTTCGTAAGTTCTTATTTCTTTCCGAATCCTTCTTTCTTTCTCTCTTTCTTTCTTTCATTCTTTTTCTTTCTTTCTTTCTTTCGTTGTTCCGCAGGTTCTTTCTTTTTTTCCATCTTTCTCTCTTTATCTCTCATTTTCTTTCGTTCTTCTTTCCTTCCTTTCTTCCTTCCTTCCATCCTTTCTTTTTTTCTTTCCTTCTTTCCTTCTTTCTTTCGATGTTCGTAAGTTATTTCTTCTTTCCGAACTTTCTTTCTTTCTTTCATTCTTTCTTTCTTTTCTTTCTTTCTTTCTTTCTTTCTTTCTTTCTTTCTTACTTTCGATGTCCGTAAGTTCTTTCTTCTTTCGATCTTTCTTTCTTTCTTTCTTCTTTCTTTTCTTTCTTTCGTTGTTCCATAGGTTCTTTCTTTTTTCCCTTCTTTCTTTCTTTATCTCTCATTTTCTTTCTTTCTTTCTGTCTTTCTTCCTTTCTTTCTTCTTTCTTTCGATGTTCGTCAGTTCTTTCTTCTTACCGATCTTTCTTTCTTTCTTTCTTTCTTTCTTTCTTTCTTTCTTTCTTTCTTTCTTTCTTTCTTTCTTTCTTCATTTCGTTGTTCCGTAGGTTCTTTCTTCTTTCCATCGTTCTTTCTTTATCTCTCATTTTCTATCTTTATTTATGTCTTTCTTTCTTTCTTTCTTTCTTTCGATGTTCGTAAGTTCTTTCTTCTTTCGATCTTTCTTTCTTTCTTTCTTTCTTTCTTTCCTTTCTTACTTTCGATGTTCGTAGGTTCTTTCTTATTTCCGATCTTTCTTAATTTCTTTCTTTCTTTCTTTCTTTCTTCTTTCTTTCGTTGTTCCGTAGGTTCTTTCTTTTTTCCCATCTTTCTTTTCTTTAACATTCGTTTTTCTTTCTTTCTTCCTGTCTTTCTTCCTTTCTTTCTTTCTTTCTTTCTTTCGATGTTCGTCAGTTATTTCTTCTTTCCGTTCTTTCTTTCTTTCTTTCTTTCTTACTTTCGATGTTCGTAAGTTCTTTCTTATTCCGATCTTTCTTTCTTTCTTTCTTTCTTTCTTTCTTTCCTTTCTTTCTTTCTTTCATTGTACCGTTGGTTGTTTCTTCTTTCCATCTTTCTTTCTTTATCTCTAATTTTCTTTCTTTGTCTTTCTTTCTTTCGATGTTCGTAAGTTCTTCCCTTCTTTCCTATTTTTCTCTCTTTATTTCTTTCTTTCTTTCCTTATTTCTTTCTTTCGTAGTTCGTAGGTTCTTTCTTCTTTCCGATCCTTCTGTCTTTCTTTCTTTCTTTCTTTCTTTTTTTCTTTCTTTCTTTCTTTCTTTTTCGTTGTTCCATAGGTTCTTTCTTATTTCCCATCTTTCTATATCTCTCTTTTTCTTTCTTCCTTCCATCCTTTCTTTCTTTCCTTCCTTTCCTTTCTTCCTACTTTCTTTCTTTCTTTCTTTCGATGTTCGTAAGTTTTTTCTTCTCTCCGATCTTTCTTTCTTTCTTTCCTTATTTCTTTCTTTCTTTCTTTTCGATGTTCGTAAGTTCTTTCTTCTTTCCGATCTTTCTTTCTTTCTTTCTTTCTTTCTTTCTTTTTTCTGTCTTTCTTTCGTTGTTCCGTAGGTTCTTTCTTCTTTCCCATCTTTCTTTCTTTATCACTCATTTTCTTTCTTTCTCTCTTTTCTTTCTTTCTTCTTTCGATGTTCGTTAAGTTCTTTCTTCTTTCCGATCTTTCTTTCTGTCTTTCTTTCTTTCTTTCTTTCGATGTTCGTAAGTTCTTTCTTTCTTTCCGATCTTTCTTTCTTTCTTTCTTTTTCTTTCTTTCTTTCTTTCTTTCTTTCTTTCTTTCTTTCTTTCTTTCATTGTTCTGGTTGGTTCTTTCTTCTTTCCCATCTTTCTTTCTTTATCTCTTGTTTTCTTTCTTTCTTTCTGTCTTTCTTTCTTTCTTTCTTTCTTTCTTACTTCGATGTCCGAAAGTTCTTTCTTCTTTCCGATCTTTCTTTCTTTCTTTCTTTCGTTCTTTCTTCCTTCCTTCCAGCCTTCCTTCTTTCTTTCGTTCTTCTTTCGATGTTCGTAAGTTCTTTCTTCTTTCCGATCTTTCTTTATTTCTTTATTTCTTACTTACTTACTTTCGATGTTCGTAAGTTCTTTCTTCTTTCCGATCTTTCTTAATTTCTTTCTTTCTTTCTTTCTTTCTTTCGTTGTTCCGTAGGTTCTTTCTTTTTTCCCATCTTTCTTTCTTTAACATTCATTTTCTTTCTTTCTTTCTGTCTTCTTCCCTTCCTTTCTTTCTTTCTTTCGATGTTCGTCAGTTCTTTCTTCTTTCCGATCTTTCTTTCTTTCTTTCTTTCTTGCTTACTTTCGCTGTTCGTAAGTTCTTTCTTATTTTCGATCTTTCTTTCTTTCTTTCCTTTCTTTCTTTCTTTCTTTCTTTCATTGTTCCGTTGGTTGTTTCTTCTTTCCCATCTTTCTTTCTTTTATCTCTCATTTTCTTTCTTCCTTTCTGTCTTCTTTCTTTCGATGTTCGTAAGTTCTTTCTTCTTTCCGATCCTTCTTTCTTTCTTTTTCTTTCTTTCTTTCTTTCTTTCATTGTTCTGTTGGTTCTTTCTTCTTTCCCATCTTTCTTCTTTATCTCTTATTTTCTTTCCTTTCTTTTTGTCTTTCTTTTCCTTCGATGTTCGTAAGTTCTTTCTTCTTTCCGATCTTTCTTTCTTTCTTTCTTTCTTTCCTTATTTCTTTCTTTCGTAGTTCGTAGGTTTCTTTCTTCTTTCCCGATCCTTCTGTCTTTCTTTTTTTCGTTCTTTCTTTTTTTCCTTCTTTCTTTATTTTTTTCTTTCATTCTTTTTCGTTGTTCCGTAGGTTCTTTCTTCTTTCCCATCTTTCTTTATCTCTCATTTTCTTTCTTCCTTCCTTCCTTTCTTTCTTTCCTTCCTTTCCTTCCTTCCTACTTTCTTTCTTTCTTTCTTTCTTTCTTTCTTTCTTTCTTTCTTTCTTTCTTTCATTGTTCCGTTGGTCGTTTCTTCTTTTCCCATCTTTCTTTCTTTATCTCTCATTTTCTTTCTTCCTTTCTGTCTTTCTTTCTTTCGATGTTCGTAAGGTCTTTCTTCTTTCCGATCCTTCTGTCTTTCTTTCTTTCTTTCTTTCTTTCTTTCTTTTCTTTCGATGTTCGTAAAGTTCTTTCTTCTTTCCGATCCTTCTTTCTTTCTTTTCCTTCCTTCCTTCCTTCCTACTTTCTTTCTTTCTTTCTTTCTTTCTTTCTTTCTTTCTTTCTTTCTTTCTTTCTTTCTTTCTTACTTTCGATGTCCGTAAGTTCTTTCTTCTTTCCGATCTATCTTTCTTTCCTTTCTTTCTTTCCTTATTTCTTTCGTAAGTTCGTAGGTTCTTTCTTCTTTCCGATCCTTCTGTCTTTCTTTCTTTCTTTCTTTCTTTCTTTTTTTCTTTCTTTCTTTCTTTTTCGTTGTTCCATAGGTTCTTTCTTCTTTCCCATCTTTCTATATCTCTCTTTTTCTTTCTTCCTTCCATCCTTTCTTTCTTTCCTTCCTTCCTTTCTTCCTCTTTCTTTCTTTCTTTCTTTCGATGTTCGTAAGTTTTTTCTTCTCTCCGATCTTTCTTTCTTTCTTTCCTTATTTCTTTCTTTCTTTCTTTCGATGTTCGTAAGTTCTTTCTTCTTTCCGATCTTTCTTTCTTTCTTCCTTTCTTTCTTTCTTTCTTTCTGTCTTTCTTTTTTTTCTGTCTTTCTTTCGTTGTTCCGTAGATTCTTTCTTCTTTCCCATCTTTCTTTCTTTATCACTCATTTTCTTTCTTTCTGTCTCTCTTTCTTTCTTTCTTTCTATGTTCGTAAGTTCTTTCTTCTTTCCGATCTTTCTTTCTTTCTTTCTTTCTTTCTTTCTTTCGATGTTCGTAAGTTCTTTCTTTTTTCCGATCCTTCCTTTCTTTCTTTTCTTTCTTTCTTTCTTTCTTTCTTCATTGTTCTGTTGGTTCTTTCTTCTTTCCCATCTTTCTTTCTTTATCTCTTGTTTTCTTTCTTTCCTTTTCTGTCTTTCTTTCTATCTTTCTTACTTTCGATGTCCGAAAGTTCTTTCTTCTTTCCGATCTTTCTTTCTTTCTTTCTTTCGTTCTTTTCTTTCTTTCCTTTCTTTCTTTCTTTCTTTCCTTTCTTTCGTTCTTTCTTTCTTTCGATGTTCTTTCTTTCTTCTTTCCGATCTTTCTGTATTTCTTTCTTTCTTACTTACTTACTTTCGATGTTCGTAAGTTCTTTCTTATTTCCGTTCTTTCTTAATTTCTTTCTTTCTTTCTTTCTTTCTTTCTTTCGTTGTTCCGTAGTTTCTTTCTTTCTTCCCATCTTTCTTTCTTTATCTCTCATTTTCTTTCTTTCTGTCTGTCTTTCTTCCTTTCTTTCTTTCTTTCGATGTTCGTCAGTTCTTTCTTCTTTTCCGATCTTTCTTTCTTTCTTTCTTTCTTGCTTACTTTCGATGTTTGTAAGTTCTTTCTTATTTCCGATCTTTCTTTCTTTCTTTCTTTCTTTCTTTCTTTCTTTCTTTCTTTCTTTCATTGTTCCGTTGGTTGTTTCTTCTTTCCCATCTTTCTTTCTTTATCTCTTTTTCTTTCTTCCCTTCTGTCTTTCTTTCCTTCGATGTTCGTAAGTTCTTTCTTCTCTCCGATCTTTCTTTCTTTCTTTCTTTCTTTCTTTCTTTCTTTCTTTTTTTCTTTCTTTCTTTCCTTATTTCTTTCTTTCGTAGTTCGTAGGTTCTTTCTTCTTTCCGATCCTTCCTTCCTTTCTTTCTTTCCTTAATTCCTTCATTCCTACTTTCTTTCTTTCTTTCTTTCTTTCGATGTTCGTAAGTTTTTTCTTCTTTCCGATCTTTCTTTCTTTCTTTCTTTATTTCTTTCTTTCTTACTTTCGATGTCCGTAAGTTCTTTCTTCTTTCCGATCTTTCTTTCTTTCTTTCTTTCTTTCTTTCTTTCTTTCTTTCTTTCTTTCCTTCCTTCCAGCCTTCCTTCTTTCTTTCGTTCTTTCTTTCGATGTTCGTAAGTTCTTTCTTCTTTCCGATCTTTCTTTATTTCTTTCTTTCTTACTTACATACTTTCGATGTTGGTAAGTTCTTTCTTCTTTCCGATCTATCTTTCTTTCTTTCTTTCTTTCCTTATTTCTTTCTTTCGTAGTTCGTAGGTTCTTTCTTCTTTCCGATCCTTACTTCCTTTCTTTCTTTCCTTCCTTCCTTCCTTTCTTTCTTTCTTTCTTTCTTTCTTTCTTACTTTCGATGTCCGTAAGTTCTTTCTTCTTTCCGATCTTTCTTTCTTTCTTTCTTTCTTTCTTTCCTTCCTTCCAGTCTTCCTTCTTTCTTTCGTTCTTTCTTTCGATGTTTGTAAGTTCTTTCTTCTTTCCGATCTTTCTTTATTTCTTTTCTTTCTTACTTACATACTTTCGATGTTCGTAAGTTCTTTCTTCTTTCCGATCTATCTTTCTTTCTTTCTTTCTTTCCTAATTTCTTTCTTTCGTAGTTCGTAGGTTCTTTCTTCTTTCCGATCCTTACTTCCTTTCTTTCTTTCCTTCCTTCCTTCCTTTCTTTCTTTCTTTCTTTCTTTCTTTCTTTCTTACTTTCGATGTCCGTAAGTTCTTTCTTCTTCCGATCTTTCTTTCTTTCTTTCTTTCGTTCTTTCTTTCCTTCCTTCCTTCCTTCCTACTTTCTTTCTTTCTTTCTTTCTTTCTTACTTTCGATGTCCGTAAGTTCTTTCTTCTTTCCGATCTTTCTTAATTTCTTTCTTTCTTTCTTTCTTTCTTTCGTTGTTCCGTAGGTTCTTTTCTTTTTTCCCATCTTTCTTTCTTTAACATTCTTTTTCTTTCTTTCTTTCTGTCTTTCTTCCTTTCTTTCTTTCTTTCGATGTTCGTCAGTTCTTTCTTCTTTCCGATCTTTCTTTCTTTCTTTCTTTCTTGCTTACTTTCGATGTTTGTAAGTTCTTTCTTATTTCCGATCTTTCTTTCTTTCTTTCTTTCTTTCTTTCTTTCTTTCTTTCTTTCTTTCTTTCATTGTTCCGTTGGTTGTTTCTTCTTTCCCATCTTTCTTTCTTTATCTCTTTTTCTTTCTTCCCTTCTGTCTTTCTTTCCTTCGATGTTCGTAAGTTCTTTCTTCTTTCCGATCTTTCTTTCTTTCTTTCTTTCTTTCTTTCTTTCTTTCTTTCTTTTTTTCTTTCTTTCCTTATTTCTTTCTTTCGTAGTTCGTAGGTTCTTTCTTCTTTCCGATCCTTCCTTCTTTCTTTCTTTCCTTAATTCCTTCCTTCCTACTTTCTTTCTTTCTTTCTTTCTTTCGATGTTCGTAAGTTTTTTCTTCTTTCCGATCTTTCTTTCTTTCTTTCTTTCTTTCTTCTTACTTTCGATGTCCGTAAGTTCTTTCTTCTTTCCGATCTTTCTTTCTTTCTTTCTTTCTTTCTTTCTTTCTTTCCTTCCTTCCAGCCTTCCTTCTTTCTTTCGTTCTTTCTTTCGATGTTCGTAAGTTCTTTCTTCTTTCCGATCTTCTTTATTTCTTTCTTTCTTACTTACATACTTTCGATGTTGGTAAGTTCTTTCTTCTTTCCGATCTATCTTTCTTTCTTTCTTTCTTTCCTTATTTCTTTCTTTCGTAGTTCGTAGGTTCTTTCTTCTTTCCGATCCTTACTTCCTTTCTTTCTTCCTTCCTTCCTTCCTTCCTACTTTCTTTCTTTCTTTCTTTCTTTCTCTCTTACTTACTTTCGATGTCCGTAAGTTCTTTCTTCTTTCCGATCTTTCTTTCTTTCTTTCTTACTTTCTTTCTCTCCTTCCTTTAAGTCCTCCTTCTTTCTTTCGTTCTTTCTTTCGATGTTTGTAAGTTCTTTCTTCTTTCCGATCTTTCTTTATTTCTTTCTTTCTTACTTACATACTTTCGATGTTCGTAAGTTCTTTTCTTCTTTCCGATCTATCTTTCTTTCTTTCTTTCTTTCCTTATTTCTTTCTTTCGTAGTTCGTAGGTTCTTTCTCTTTCCGATCCTTACTTCCTTTCTTTCTTTCCTTCCTTCCTTCCTTCCTACTTTCTTTCTTTCTTTCTTTCTTTCTTTCTTTCTTACTTTCGATGTCCGTAAGTTCTTTCTTCTTTCCGATCTTTCTTTCTTTCTTTCTTTCGTTCTTTCTTTCCTTCCTTCCTTCCTTCCTACTTTCTTTCTTTCTTTCTTTCTTTCTTACTTTCGATGTCCGTAAGTTCTTTCTTCTTTCCGATCTTTCTTAATTTCTTTCTTTCTTTCTTTCTTTCTTTCGGTTGTTCCGTAGGTTCTTTCTTTTTTTCCCATCTTTCTTTCTTTAACATTCTTTTTCTTTCTTTCTTTCTGTCTTTCTTCCTTTCTTTCTTTCTTTCTTTCGATGTTCGTCAGTTCTTTCTTCTTTCCGATCTTTCTTTCTTTCTTTCTTTCTTGCTTACTTTCACCGTTCGTAAGTTCTGTCTTCTTTCCGATCTTTCTTTCTTTCTTTCTTTCTTTCTTTCTTTCTTTCTTTCTTTCTTTCTTTCTTTCTTTCTTTCTTTCTTTCTTTCTTTCTTTCTTTCTTTCTTTCTTTCTTTCATTGTTCCATTGGTTGTTTCTTCTTTCCCATCTTTCTTTCTTTATCTCCCATTTTCTTTCTTCTTTTCTGTCTTTCTTTCTTTCGATGTTCGTAAGTTCTTTCTTCTTTCCGATCTTTCTTTCTTTCTTTCTTTCTTTCCTTATTTCTTTCTTTCATTGTTCGTAAGTTCTTTCTTCTTTCCGATCCTTCTTTCTTTCTTTTCTTTCTTTCTTTCTTTCTTTCTTTCATTGTTTTGTTGGTTCTTTCTTCTTTCCCATCTTTCTTTCTTTATCTCTTATTTTCTTTCTTTCTTTTTGTATTTCTTTCCTTCGATGTTCGTACGTTCTTTCTTCTTTCCGATCTTTCTTTCTTTCTATCTTTCCTTATTTCTTTCTTTCGTAGTTCGTAGGTTCTTTCTTCTTTCCGATCCTTCTGTCTTTCTTTCTTTCTTTCTTTCTTTCTTTCTTTCTTTCTTTCTTTCTTTTTCGTTGTTCCGTAGGTTCTTTCTTCTTTCCCATCTTTCTTTATCTCTCATTTTTTTTCTTCCTTCCTTCCTTTCTTTCTTTCCTTCCTTCCTTCCTTCCTACTTTCTTTCTTTCTTTCTTTCTTTCTTACTTTCGATGTGCGTAAGTTCTTTCTTCTTTCCGATCTATCTATCTTTCTTTCTTTCTCTCCTTATTTCTTTCTTTCGTAGTTCGTAGGTTCTTTCTTCTTTCCGATCCTTCCTTCCTTTCTTTCTTTCCTTCCTTCCTTCCTCCTACTTTCTTTATTTCTTTCTTTCTTTCTTTCTTTCGATGTTCGTAAGTTTTTTCTTCTTTCCGATCTGTCTTTCTTTCTTGCTTGCTTGCTTTCTTTCTTTGTTTCTTACTTTCGATGTCCGTAAGTTCTTTCTTCTTTCCGATATTTCTTTCTTTCTTTCTTTCGTTCTTTCTTTCCTTCCTTCCAGCCTTCCTTCTTTCTTTCGTTCTTTCTTTCGATGTTCGTAAGTTCTTTCTTCCTTCCGATCTTTCTTTATTTCTTTCTTTCTTACTTACTTACTTTCGATGTTCGTAAGTTCTTTCTCATTTCCGATCTTTCTTAATTTCTTTCTTTCTTTCTTTCTTTCTTTCTTTCTTTCTTTCTTTCTTTCTTTCTTTCTTTCGTTGTTCCGTAGGTTCTTTCTTTTTTCCCATCTTTCTTTCTTTATCTCTCACTCTCTTTCTTTCTTTCTGTCTTTCTTTCTTTCGATGTTCGTAAGTTCTTTCTTCTTTCCGATCTTTCTTTCTTTCTTTCTTTCTTTCGATGTTCGTAAGTTCTATCTTCTTTCCGATCCTCCTTCTTTCTTTTCTTTCTTTCTTTCTTTCTTTCTTTCTTTCTTTCTTTCTTTCTGTCTTTCTTTCTTCCTTTCTTTCTTTCTTTCTTTCTTTCTTTCGATGTTTGTCAGTTCTTTCTTCTTTCCGATCTTTCATTCTTTCTTTCTTTCTTGCTTACTTTCGATGTTCGTAAGTTCTTTCTTATTTCCGATCTTTCTCTTTCTTTCTTTCTTTCTTTCTTTCTTTCTTTCTTTCTTTCATTGTTCCGTTGGTTGTTTCTTCTTTAGCATCTTTCTTTCTTTATCTCTCATTTTCTTTCTTCCTTTCTGTCTTTCTTTCTTTCGATGTTCGTAAGTTCTTTCTTCTTTCCGATCTTTCTTTCTTTCTTTCTTTCTTTCTTTCGATGTTCGTAAGTTCTTTCTTCTTTCCGATCCTAATTTCTTTCTTTTCTTTCTTTCTTTCTTTCTTTCTTTCTTTCATTGTTCTGTTGGTTCTTTCTTCTTTCCCATCTTTCTTTCTTTATCTCTTGTTTTCTTTCTTTCTTTCTTTCTTTTCTTTCTTTCTTTCTCTCTTTCTTTCGATGTTCGTAAGTTCTTTCTTCTTTCCGGTCTTTCTCTTTCTTTCTTTCTTTCGTTCTTTCTTTCCTTCCTTCCTTCCATCCTTCCTTCTTTCTTTCGTTCTTTCTTTCGATGTTCGTAAGTTCTTTCTTCTTTCTGATCTTTCTTTCTTTCTTTCTTTCTTTTATTTTCTTTCTTTTTTTTCTTTCTTTCGTTGTTCCGTAGGTTCTTTCTTCTTTCCCATCTTTCTTTCTTTATCTCTCATTTTCTTTCTTCCTTTCTGTCTTTCTTTCTTTCGATGTTCGTAAGTTCTTTCTTCTTTCCGATCTTTCTTTCTTTCTTTCTTTCTTTCTTTCTTTCTTCCTTTCTTTCTTTCTTTCCTTATTTCTTTCTTTCATTGTTCGTAAGTTCT
>JBAJHW010000018.1:214684-219684 GCA_037013535.1 Intellagama lesueurii | reverse complement strand
CTTCGATGTTCGTAAGTTCTTTCTTCTTTCCGATCTTTCTTTCTTTCTTTCTTTCTTTCTTTCTTTCTTTCTTTCTTTCTTTCCTTATTTCTTTCTTTCATTGTTCGTAAGTTCTTTCTTCTTTCCGATCCTTCTGTCTTTCTTTCTTTCTTTCTTTTTCGTTGTTCCGTAGGTTCTTTCTTCTTTCCCATCTTTCTTTCTTTATCTCTCATTTGCTTTCTTCCTTCCTTCCTTTCTTTCTTTCCTTCCTTTCTACTTTCTTTCTTTCTTTCTTTCTTTCGATGTTCGTAAGATCTTTCTTCTTTCCGTTCTTTCTTTCTTTCTTTCCTTATTTCTTTCTTTATTTCTTTCAATGTTCGTAAGTTCTTTCTTCTTTCCGATCTTTCTTTCTTTGTTTGTTTCTTTCTTACTTTCTTTCTTTCTTTCTTTCAATCTTTCTTTCTTTCTTTCGTTGTTCCATAGGTTATTTCTTCTTTTCCATCTTTTTTTCTTTCTCTCATTTTCTTTCGTTCTTCCTTCCTTCATTCATTTCTTTCTTTCCTACTTTTTTCTTTCTTTCTTTCTTTCTTTCTTTCTTTCCTTCGATGTTCGTAAGTTATTTCTTCTTTCTGATCTTTCTTTCTTTCTTTCTTTCTTTCTTTCTTTCTTTCTTTCGTTGTTCCGTAGGTTCTTCCTTCATTTCCATCTTTCTTTCTTTATCTCTTATTTTCTTTCTTTCTTTCTGTCTATCTTTCTTTCGATGTTCGTAAGTTCTTTCTTCTTTCCGATCTTTCTTTGTCTTTCTTTCTTTCTTTCTTTCTTTCGTTCTTTCCTTATTTCTTTCATTCGTAGTTCATAGGTTCTTTCTTCTTTCCGATCCTTCTGTCTTTCTTTCTTCCTTCCTTCCTTCCATCCTTTCTTTTTTTTCTTTCCTTATTTGTTTCTTTCTTTCGATGTTGGTAAGTTCTTTCTTCTTTCCGATCTTTCTTTCTTTCTTTCTTTCTTTCTTTTTTAATTTCGATGTCCGTAAGTTCTTTCTTCTTTCCGATCTTTCTTTCTTTCTTTCTTTCTTGCTTACTTTCGATGTTTGTAAGTTCTTTCTTATTTCCGATCTTTCTTTCTTTCTTTCTTTCTTTCTTTCTTTCTTTCTTTCCTTCTTTCTTTCTTTTATTCTTTCGTTGTTCCATACATTCTTTCTTCTTATCCATCTTTTTTTCTTTTTCTCTCATTTTCCTTCGTTCTTTCTTCCTTCCTTTCTTCCTTCCTTCCTTCCTTTCGTTCCTTTTTTAATTCTTTGTTTCGATGTTCGTAAGTTCTTTTTTCTTTCCGATGTTTCTGTCTTTCTTTCTTTCCTTATTTCTTTCTTTCTTTCTTTTTATGTTCGTAAGTTCTTTCTTCTTTCCGATTCCTTCTTTCTATCTTTCTTTCTCTCTTTCTTTCTTTCTTTCATTCTTTTTCTTTCTTTCTTTCTTTCGTTGTTCCGTAGATTCTTTCTTTTTTTCCATCTTTCTCTCTTTATCTCTCATTTTCTTTCGTTCTTCTTTTCTTCCTTCCTTCCTTCCTTCCATCCTTTCTTTTTTTTCTTTCCTTATTTGTTTCTTTCTTTCGATGTTGGTAAGTTCTTTCTTCTTTCCGATCTTTTTTTCTTTCTTTCTTTCTTTCTTTTTAATTTCGATGTCCGTAAGTTCTTTCTTCTTTCCGATCTTTCTTTCTTTCTTTCTTTCTTGCTTACTTTCGATGTTTGTAAGTTCTTTCTTATTTCCGATCTTTCTTTCTTTCTTTCTTTCTTTCTTTCTTTCTTTCTTTCTTTCTTTCTTTCTTTCTTTCTTTCTTTCATTGTTCCGTTGGTTGTTTCTTCTTTCCCATCTTTCTTTCTTTATCTCTCATTTTCTTTCTTCCCTTCTGTCTTTCTTTCCTTCGATGTTCGTAAGTTCTTTCTTCTTTCCGATCTTTCTTTCTTTCTTTCTTTCTTTCTTTCTTTCTTTCTTTCTTTCTTTCCTTATTTCTTTCTTTCATTGTTCGTAAGTTCTTTCTTCTTTCCGATCCTTCTGTCTTTCTTTCTTTCTTTCTTTTTCGTTGTTCCATAGGTTCTTTCTTCTTTCCCATCTTTCTTTCTTTATCTCTCATTTTCTTTCTTCCTTCCTTCCTTTCTTTCTTTCCTTCCTTTCTACTTTCTTTCTTTCTTTCTTTCTTTCGATGTTCGTAAGATCTTTCTTCTTTCCGTTCTTTCTTTCTTTCTTTCCTTATTTCTTTCTTTATTTCTTTCAATGTTCGTAAGTTCTTTCTTCTTTCCGATCTTTCTTTCTTTGTTTGTTTCTTTCTTACTTTCTTTCTTTCTTTCTTTATTTCTTTCTTTCTTTCTTTCTTTCTTTCGTTGTTCCATAGGTTATTTCTTCTTTTCCATCTTTTTTTCTTTCTCTCATTTTCTTTCGTTCTTCCTTCCTTCATTCATTTCTTTCTTTCCTACTTTTTTCTTTCTTTCTTTCTTTCTTTCTTTCTTTCCTTCGATGTTCGAAAGTTATTGCTTCTTTCTGATCTATCTTTCTTTCTTTCTTTCTTTCTTTCTTTCGTTGTTCCGTAGGTTCTTCCTTCATTTCCATCTTTTTTTCTTTATCTCTCATTTTCTTTCGTTCTTTCTTTCTTCCTTCCTTCCTTCCTTTCTTTCTTTCCCTTTTTCTTTGTTTCTTTTTATGTTCGTAAGTTCTTTCTTCTTTAAGATCTTTCTTTCTTTCTTTCGATGTTCGTAAGTTCTTTTTTCTTTCCTATTCCTTCCTTCCTTCTTTCTTTCTTTCTTTCTTTCTTTCTTTCTTTCTTTCTTTCTTTTTTTCTTTCGTTGTTCCGTAGGTTCTTTCTTCTTTCCCATCTTTCTTTCTTTCTTTCTGTCTTCCTTTCTTTCTTTCTTTCTTTCGATGTTCGTAAGTTCTTTCTTCTTTCCGATCCTTCTTTCTTTCTTTTCTTTCTTTCTTTCTTTCTTTCTTTCATTGTTCTGTTCATTCTTTCTACTTTCCCATCTTTCTTTCTTTATCTCTTATTTTCTTTCTTTCTTTCTGTCTATCTTTCTTTCGATGTTCGTAAGTTCTTTCTTCTTTCCGATCTTTCTTTGTCTTTCTTTCTTTCTTTCTTTCTTTCTTTCGTTCTTTCCTTATTTCTTTCATTCGTAGTTCATAGGTTCTTTCTTCTTTCCGATCCTTCTGTCTTTCTTTCTTCCTTCCTTCCTTCCATCCTTTCTTTTTTTTCTTTCCTTATTTGTTTCTTTCTTTCGATGTTGGTAAGTTCTTTCTTCTTTCCGATCTTTCTTTCTTTCTTTCTTTCTTTCTTTTTTAATTTCGATGTCCGTAAGTTCTTTCTTCTTTCCGATCTTTCTTTCTTTCTTTCTTTCTTGCTTACTTTCGATGTTTGTAAGTTCTTTCTTATTTCCGATCTTTCTTTCTTTCTTTCTTTCTTTCTTTCCTTCTTTCTTTCTTTTATTCTTTCGTTGTTCCATACATTCTTTCTTCTTATCCATCTTTTTTTCTTTTTCTCTCATTTTCCTTCGTTCTTTCTTCCTTCCTTTCTTCCTTCCTTCCTTCCTTTCGTTCCTTTTTTAATTCTTTGTTTCGATGTTCGTAAGTTCTTTTTTCTTTCCGATGTTTCTGTCTTTCTTTCTTTCCTTATTTCTTTCTTTCTTTCTTTTTATGTTCGTAAGTTCTTTCTTCTTTCCGATTCCTTCTTTCTATCTTTCTTTCTCTCTTTCTTTCTTTCTTTCATTCTTTTTCTTTCTTTCTTTCTTTCGTTGTTCCGTAGATTCTTTCTTTTTTCCATCTTTCTCTCTTTATCTCTCATTTTCTTTCGTTCTTCTTTTCTTTCTTCCTTCCTTCCTTCCATCCTTTCTTTTTTTTCTTTCCTTATTTGTTTCTTTCTTTCGATGTTGGTAAGTTCTTTCTTCTTTCCGATCTTTCTTTCTTTCTTTCTTTCTTTCTTTTTTAATTTCGATGTCCGTAAGTTCTTTCTTCTTTCCGATCTTTCTTTCTTTCTTTCTTTCTTGCTTACTTTCGATGTTTGTAAGTTCTTTCTTATTTCCGATCTTTCTTTCTTTCTTTCTTTCTTTCTTTCTTTCTTTCCTTTTTTCTTTCTTTTATTCTTTCGTTGTTCCATACATTCTTTCTTCTTATCCATCTTTTTTTCTTTTTCTCTCATTTTCCTTCGTTCTTTCTTCCTTCCTTTCTTCCTTCCTTCCTTCCTTTCGTTCCTTTTTTAATTCTTTGTTTCGATGTTCGTAAGTTCTTTTTTCTTTCCGATGTTTCTGTCTTTCTTTCTTTCCTTATTTCTTTCTTTCTTTCTTTTTATGTTCGTAAGTTCTTTCTTCTTTCCGATTCCTTCTTTCTATCTTTCTTTCTCTCTTTCTTTCTTTCTTTCATTCTTTTTCTTTCTTTCTTTCTTTCGTTGTTCCGTAGATTCTTTCTTTTTTTCCATCTTTCTCTCTTTATCTCTCATTTCTTTCGTTCTTCTTTTCTTTCTTCCTTCCTTCCTTCCATCCTTTCTTTTTTTTCTTTCCTTATTTGTTTCTTTCTTTCGATGTTGGTAAGTTCTTTCTTCTTTCCGATCTTTCTTTCTTTCTTTCTTTCTTTCTTTTTTAATTTCGATGTCCGTAAGTTCTTTCTTCTTTCCGATCCTTCTGTCTTTCTTTCTTTCTTTCTTTTTCGTTGTTCCGTAGGTTCTTTCTTCTTTCCCATCTTTCTTTCTTTATCTCTCATTTTCTTTCTTCCTTCCTTCCTTTCTTTCTTTCCTTCCTTTCTACTTTCTTTCTTTCTTTATTTCTTTCAATGTTCGTAAGTTCTTTCTTCTTTCCGATCTTTCTTTCTTTGTTTGTTTCTTTCTTTCTTTCTTTCTTTCTTTCTTTATTTCTTTCTTTCTTTCTTTCTTTCTTTCGTTGTTCCATAGGTTATTTCTTCTTTTCCATCTTTTTTTCTTTCTCTCATTTTCTTTCGTTCTTCCTTCCTTCATTCATTTCTTTCTTTCCTACTTTTTTCTTTCTTTCTTTC
>JBAJHW010000018.1:204684-212184 GCA_037013535.1 Intellagama lesueurii | reverse complement strand
ATTTCTTTCTTTCTTTCGACGTTCGTAAGATTGTTTCTTCTTTCCGATCTTTCTTTCTTTCTTTTTTTCTTTTTCTCTCATTTTCCTTCATTCTTTCTCCTTCCTTTCTTCGTTCCTTCCTTCCGTTCTTTCCTTTTTTAATTCTTTCTTTCGATGTTCGTAAGTTCTTTTTTCTTTCCGATGTATCTTTCTTTCTTTCTTTCCTTATTTCTTCTTTCTTTCTTTTTATGTTCGTAAGTTCTTATTTCTTTCCGATTCCTTCTTTCTTTCTTTCTTTCTTTCTTTCATTCTTTTTGTTTCTTTCTTTCTTTCGTTGTTCCGTAGGTTCTTTCTTTTTTTCCATGTTCTCTCTTTATCTCTCATTTTCTTTCGTCTTCTTTCCTTCCTTTCTTCCTTCCTTCCATCCTTTCTTTTTTTTCTTTCCTTCTTTCTTTCTTTCTTTCTTTCGATGTTCGTAAGTTCTTTCTTCTTTCCGAACTTTCTTTCTTTCTTTCATTCTTTCTTTCTTTCTTTCTTTCTTTCTTTCTTTCTTACTTACTTTCGATGTCCGTAAGTTCTTTCTTCTTTCCGATCTTTCTTTATTTCTTTCTTTCTTACGTACTTACTTTCGATGTTCGTAAGTTCTTTCTTATTTCCGATCTTTCTTAATTTCTTTCTTTCTTTCTTTCTCTCTTTCTTTCGTTGTTCCTTAGTTTCCTTTCTTTTTTCCCTTCTTTCTTTCTTTATCTCTCATTTTCTTTCTTTCTTTCTGTCTTTCTTCCTTTCTTTCTTTCTTTCTTTCGATGTTCGTCAGTTCTTCTTCTTTCCGATCTTTCTTTATTTCTTTCTTTCTTAATTACTTACTTTCGATGTTCGTAAGTTCTTTCTTATTTCCGATCTTTCTTTCTTTCTTTCTTTCTTTCTTCTTTTCTTTCTTTCTTTCTTCATTTCGTTGTTCCGTAGGTTCTTTCTTCTTTCCCCATCTTCTTTCTTTATCTCTCATTTTCTATCTTATTTATGTCTTTCTTTCTTTCTTTCTTTCGATGTTCGTAAGTTCTTTCTTCTTTCCGATCTTTCTTTCTTTCTTTCTTTCTTTCTTTCTTACTTTCGATGTTCGTAAGTTCTTTCTTACTTCCGATCTTTCTTTCTTTCTTTCCTTATTTCTTTCTTTCGTAGTCGTAGGTTCTTTCTTATTCACCGATCTTTCTTAATTTCTTTCTTTCTTTCTTTTCTTTCTTTCTTTCTTTCTTTCTTTCGTTGTTCCGTAGGTTCTTTCTTTTTCCCATCTTTCTTTCTTTAACATTCGTTTTTCTTTCTTTCTTTCTGTCTTCTTCCTTTCTTCTTTCTTTCTTTCTTTCTTTCGATGTTCGTCAGTTATTTCTTCTTTCCGTTCTTTCTTTCTTTCTTTCTTTCTTACTTTCGATGTTCGTAAGTTCTTTCTTATTTCCGATCTTTCTTTCTTTCTTTCTTTCTTTCTTTCTTTCTTTCTTTCTTTCTTTCATTGTACCGTTGGTTGTTTCTTCTTTCCCATCTTTCTTTCTTTATCTCTCATTTTCTTTCTTCCCTTCTGTCTTTCTTTCCTTCGATGTTCGTAGTTCTTTCTTCTTTCCGATCTTTCTTTCTTTCTTTCTTTCTTTCTTTCTTTCTTTCTTTCCTTATTTCTTTCTTTCATTGTTCGTAAGTTCTTTCTTCTTTCCGATCCTTCTGTCTTTCTTTCTTTCTTTCTTTTTCGTTGTTCCGTAGGTTCTTTCTTCTTTCCCATCTTTCTTTCTTTATCTCTCATTTTCTTTCTTCCTTCCTTCCTTTCTTTCTTTCCTTCCTTTCTACTTTCTTCTTTCTTTCTTTCTTTCGATGTTCGTAAGATCTTTCTTCTTTCCGTTCTTTCTTTCTTTCTTTCCTTATTTCTTTCTTTATTTCTTTCAATGTTCGTAAGTTCTTTCTTCTTTCCGATCTTTCTTTCTTTGTTTGTTTCTTCTTACTTTCTTTCTTTCTTTCTTTCTTTCTTTCTTTCTTTCTTTCTTTCTTTCTTTCGTTGTTCCATAGGTTATTTCTTCTTTTCCATCTTTTTTTCTTTCTCTCATTTTCTTTCGTTCTTCCTTCCTTCATTCATTTCTTTCTTTCCTACTTTTTTCTTTCTTTCCTTTCTTTCTTTCTTTCCTTCGATGTTCGTAAGTTATTGCTTCTTTCTGATCTATCTTTCTTTCTTTCTTTCTTTCTTTCTTTCTTTCTTTCTTTCTTCGTTGTTCCGTAGGTTCCTCCTTCATTTCCATCTTTTTTTCTTTATCTCTCATTTTCTTTCGTTCTTTCTTTCTTCCTTCCTTCCTTCCTTTCTTTCTTTCCCTTTTTCTTTGTTTCTTTTTATGTTCGTAAGTTCTTTCTTCTTTAAGATCTTTCTTTCTTTCTTTCGATGTTCGTAAGTTCTTTTTTCTTTCCTATTCCCTTCCCTTCCTTCTTTCTTTCTTTCTTTCTTACTTTCGATGTTCGTAAGTTCTTTCTTATTTCCGATATTTCTTTCTTTCTTTCTTTCTTTCTTTCTTCTTTCTTTTTTTCTTTCGTTGTTCCGTAGGTTCTTTCTTCTTTCCCATCTTCTTTCTTTCTTTCTGTCTTCCTTTCTTCTTTTCTTTCTTTCGATGTCGTAAGTTCTTTCTTCTTTCCGATCCTTCTTTCTTTCTTTTCTTCTTTCTTTCTTTCTTTCTATCTTTCATTGTTCTGTTCATTCTTTCTACTTTCCCATCTTTCTTTCTTTATCTCTTATTTTCTTTCTTTCTTTCTGTCTATCTTTCTTTCGATGTTCGTAAGTTCTTTCTTCTTTCCGATCTTTCTTTGTCTTTCTTTCTTTCTTTCTTTCTTTCGTTCTTTCCTTATTTCTTTCATTCGTAGTTCATAGGTTCTTTCTTCTTTCCGATCCTTCTGTCTTTCTTTCTTTCTTTCTTTCTTTCTTTCTTTCTTTCTTTCTTTCTTTTCTTTCTTTCTTCTTCCAGCTCTAACCCTAACCCTGACCCTAACCCTAATCATAACTGATCTTTCTTTTCTTTCGTTCTTTATTTCTTTCGTTCTTTCTTTCTCTCTTTCGAATGTTCGTAAAATTCTTTTCTTCTTTCCGATCTTTCTTTCTGTCTTTCTTTCTTTCTTTCTTTCGTTCTTTCCTTATTTCTTTCATTCGTAGTTCATAGGTTCTTTCTTCTTTCCGATCCTTCTGTCTTTCTTTCTTTCTTTCTTTCTTTCTTTCTTTCTTTCTTTCTTTCTCTTTCATTGTTCCGTTGGTACTTTCTTCTTTCCCATCTTTCTTTATCTCTCATTTTCTTACTTTCTTTCTTTCTTTCATTCTTCCTTTTAATTCTTTCTTTCTTTCTTCCTTCCTTCTTTCCTTCCTTCCTTCCTTCCTTCCTTCCTTCTTTCTTCCTTCCTTTCTTTCCTTTCCTTCCTTCCTTCCTACTTTCTTTTTTCTTTCGATGTTCGTAAGTTCTTTCTTCTTTCCGATCTTCTTTCTTTCTTTCCTTATTTCTTTCTTTCTTTCGACGTTCGTAAGATGTTTCTTCTTTCCGATCTTTCTTTCTTTCTTTTTTTCTTTTTCTCTCATTTTCCTTCATTCTTTCTTCCTTCCTTTCTTCGTTCCTTCCTTCCGTTCTTTCCTTTTTTAATTCTTTCTTTCGATAGTTCGTAAGTTCTTTTTTCTTTCCGATGTATCTTTCTTTCTTTCTTTGATTATTTCTTTCTTTCTTTCTTTTTATGTTCGTAAGTTCTTATTTCTTTCCGATTCCTTCTTTCTTTCTTTCTTTCTTTCTTTCATTCTTTTTGTTTCTTCTTTCTTTCGTTGTTCCGTAGGTTCTTTCTTTTTTTCCATCTTTCTCTCTTTATCTCTCATTTTCTTTCGTTCTTCTTTCCTTCCTTTCTTCCTTCCTTCCATCCTTTCTTTTTTTCTTTCCTTCTTTCTTTCTTTCTTTCTTTCGATGTTCGTAAGTTCTTTCTTCTTTCCGAACTTTCTTCTTTCTTTCATTCTTTCTTTCTTTCTTTCTTTCTTTCTTTCTTTCTTTCTTACTTACTTTCGATGTCCGTAAGTTCTTTCTTCTTTCCGATCTTTCTTTATTTCTTTCTTTCTTACGTACTTACTTTCGATGTTCGTAAGTTCTTTCTTATTTCCGATCTTTCTTAATTTCTTCTTTCTTTCTTTCTCTCTTTCTTTCGTTGTTCCTTAGTTTCTTTCTTTTTTCCCTTCTTTCTTTCTTTATCTCTCATTTTCTTTCTTTCTTTCTGTCTTTCTTCCTTTCTTTCTTTCTTTCTTTCGATGTTCGTCAGTTCTTTCTTCTTTCCCGATCTTTCTTTATTTCTTTCTTTCTTAATTACTTACTTTCAATGTTCGTAAGTTTCTTTCTTATTTCCGATCTCTTCTTTCTTTCTTTCTTTCTTTCTTTCTTCTTCCTTTCTTTCTTTCTTTCTTCATTTCGTTGTTCCGTAGGTTCTTTCTTCTTTCCCATCTTTCTTTCTTTATCTCTCATTTTCTATCTTTATTTATGTCTTTCTTTCTTTCTTTCTTTCGATGTTCGTAAGTTCTTTCCTTCTTTCCGATCTTTCTTTCTTTCTTTCTTTCTTTCTTTCTTACTTTCGATGTTCGTAAGTTCTTTCTTACTTCCGATCTTTCTTTCTTTCTTTCCTTATTTCTTTCTTTCGTAGTTCGTAGGTTCTTTCTTATTTACCGATCTTTCTTAATTTCTTTCTTTCTTTCTTTCTTTCTTTCTTTCTTTCTTTCTTTCTTTCGTTGTTCCGTAGGTTCTTCTTTTTTCCCATCTTTCTTTCTTTAACATTCGTTTTCTTTCTTTCTTTTCTGTCTTTCTTCCTTTCTTTCTTTCTTTCTTTCTTTCTTTCGATGTTCGTCAGTTATTTCTTCTTTCCGTTCTTTCTTTCTTCTTTCTTTCTTTCTTACTTTCGATGTTCGTAGTTCTTTCTGATTTCCGATCTTTCTTTCTTTCTTTCTTTCTTTCTTTCTTTCTTTCTTTCTTTCTTTCTTTCTTTCATTGTACCATTGGTTGTTTCTCCTTTCCCATCTTTCTTTCTTTATCTCTCATTTTCTTTCTTTTTCTTTTTTTCGATGTTCGTAAGTTCTTTCTTCTTTCCTATTTTTCTCTCTTTATTTCTTTCTTTCTTTCCTTATTTCTTTCTTTCGTAGTTCGTAGGTTCTTTCTTCTTTCCGATCCTTCTGTCTTTCTTTCTTTCTTTCTTTCTTTCTTTCTTTCTTTTTCGTTGTTCCATAGGTTCTTTCTTCTTTCCCATCTTTCTATATCTCTCTTTTTCTTTCTTCCTTCCATCCTTTCTTTCTTTCCCTTCCTTCCTTTCTTCCTACTTTCTTTCTTTCTTTCTTTCGATGTTCGTAAGTTTTTTCTCTCTCCGATCTTTCTTTCTTTCTTTCCTTATTTCTTTCTTTTCTTTCGATGTTCGTAAGTTCTTTCTTCTTTCCGATCTTTCTTTCTTTCTTTCTTTCTTCTTTCTTTCTTTCTTTCTTTCTTTTTTTCTGTCTTTCTTCGTTGTTCCGTAGGTTCTTTCTTCTTTCCCATCTTTCTTTCTTTATCACTCATTTTCTTTCTTTCTGTCTTTCTTTCTTTCTTTCTTTCGATGTTCGTAAGTTCTTTCTTCCTTTCCGATCTTTCTTTCTTTCTTTCTTTCTTTCTTTCGATGTTCGTAGTTCTTTCTTCTTTCCGATCCTTCTTTCTTTCTTTTCTTTCTTTCTTTCTTTCTTTCTTTCATTGTTCTGTTGGTTCTTTCTTCTTTCCCATCTTCTTCTTTATCTCTTGTTTTCTTTCTTTCTTTCTGTCATTCTTTCTTTCTTTCTTTCTTTCTTTCTTACTTCGATGTCCGAAAGTTCTTTCCTTCTTTCCGATCTTTCTTTCTTTCTTTCTTTCTTTCTTTCTTTCTTTCTTTCTTTCCTTCCTTCCAGCCTTCCTTCTTTCTTTCGTTCTTTCTTTCGATGTTCGTAAGTTCTTTCTCCTTTCCGATCTTTCTTTATTTCTTTATTTCTTACTTACTTACTTTCAAATGTTCGTAAGTTCTTTCTTCTTTCCGATCTTTCTTAATTTCTTTCTTTCTTTCTTTCTTTCGTTGTTCCGTAGGTTCTTTATTTTTTCCCATCTTTCTTTCTTTAACATTCATTTTCTTTCTTTCTTTCTGTCCTTCTTCCTTCCTTTTCTTTCTTTCTTTCTTTCGATGTTCGTCAGTTCTTTCTTGTTTCCGATCTTTCTTTCTTTCTTTCTTGCTTACTTTCGCTGTTCGTAAGTTCTTTCTTATTTTCGATCTTTCTTTCTTTCTTTCTTTCTTTCTTTCTTTCTTTCTTTCTTTCTTTCTTTCTTTCTTTCTTTCTTTCTTTCTTTCATTGTTCCGTTGGTTGTTTCTTCTTTCCCATCTTTCTTTCTTTATCTCTCATTTTCTTTCTTCCTTTCTGTCTTTCTTTCTTTCGATGTTCGTAAGTTCTTTCTTCTTTCCGATCCTTCTGTCTTTCTTTCTTTCTTTCTTTCTTTCTTTCTTTCGATGTTCGTAAGTTCTTTCTTCTTTCCGATCCTTCTTTCTTTCTTTTCTTTCTTTCTTTCTTTCTTTCATTGTTTCTGTTGGTTCTTTCTTCTTTCCCATCTTTCTTTCTTTATCTCTTATTTTCTTTCTTTCTTTTTGTCTTTCTTTCCTTCGATGTTCGTAAGTTCTTCTTTCCGATCTTTCTTTCTTTCTTTCTTTCTTTCCTTATTTCTTTTTTCGTAGTTCGTAGGTTCTTTCTTCTTTCCGATCCTTATGTCTTTCTTTTTTTCGTTCTTTCTTTTTTTCCTTCTTTCTTTCTTTTTTTCTTTCATTTCTTTTTCGTTGTTCCGTAGGTTCTTTCTTCTTTCCCATCTTTCTTTATCTCTCATTTTCTTTCTTCCTTCCTTCCTTTCTTTCTTCCTTTTCCTTCCTTCCTTCCTACTTTCTTTCTTTCTTTCTTTCTTTCTTTCTTTCTTTCTTTCTTTCTTTCATTGTTCGGTTGGTCGTTTCTTCTTTCCCATCTTTCTTCTTTATCTCTCATTTTCTTTCTTCCTTTCTGTCTTTCTTTCTTTCGATGTTCGTAAGGTCTTTCTTCTTTCCGATCCTTCTGTCTTTCTTTCTTTCTTTCTGTCTTTCTTTCTTTCGATGTTCGTAAGGTCTTTCTTCTTTCCGATCCTTCTGTCTTTCTTTCTTTCTTTCTTTCCTTTCTTTCTTTCTTTCTTTCGATGTTCGTAAGTTCTTTCTTCTTTCCGATCCTTCTTTCTTTCTTTTCCTTTTCTTTCTTTCTTTCTTTCATTGTTCTGTTGGTTCTTTCTTCTTTCACATCTTTCTTTCTTTATCTCTTATTTTCATCTTTCTTTTTGTCTTTCTTTCCGTCGATGTTCATAAGTTCTTTCTTCTTTCCGATCTTTCTTTCTTCTTTCTTTCTTTCCTTATTTCTTTCTTTCGTAGTTCGTAGGTTCTTTCTTCTTTCCGATCCTTCTCTTTCTTTCTTTCTTTCTTTTTTTCCTTCTTTCTTTCTTTTTT
>JBAJHW010000018.1:184501-204184 GCA_037013535.1 Intellagama lesueurii | reverse complement strand
GAAAGAAAGAAAGAAAGAAAGAAAGGAAGGAAGAAAGAAAGAAAGAAATAAATAAAGAAAGAAAGAAAGAAAGAAAGAAAGAAAGAAAGATCGGAAAGAAGAAAGAAATAACGAACATCGAAAGAAAAAAATAAAGGAATAAGGAAAGGAAGGAAGAAAGAAAGAAAGACAATGAGAGATGAGGAAAGAAAGATGGGAAAGAAGAAAGAACCTACGGAACAACGAAAGACAAAAAGAAAAAAGGAAAGAAAGATCGGAAAGAAGAAAGAACTTACGAACATAGAAAGAAAGAAAGAAAGAAGGAAGGAAGGAAAGAAATTAAGAAAGGAAGGAAGAACGAAAGAAAATGAGAGATAAAGAAAAATGATGGTAATGAAGAAAGAACCTACGGAACAACGAAAGAAAGAAAGAAAGAAAGAAAAGAAAAGAAAGAAAGAAGGATCGGAAAGAAGAAAGAACTTACAAACATCGAAAGAAAGAAATAAGGAAAGAAAGAAAGAACGAAAGAAAGAAAGATTAGTTATGATTAGGGTTAGGGTCACGGTTAGGGTTAGAGCTGGAAAGAATGAAAGAAAGAAAGAAAGAAAGAAAGAAAGAAAGAAAGAAAGATCGGAAAGAAGAAAGAACTTACGAACATCAAATGAAAGAAAGAAAGAAAGAAAGAAAGAAAGAAAATGAGAGATAAAGAAAGAAAGAAAGAAAGAAACAAACAAAGAAAGAAAAAAAGAAAGAAAGAAAGAAAGAAAGAAAGAAAGAAAGATCGGAAAGAAGAAAGACTGACAAACATCGAAAGAAAGAAAGAAAGGAAGAAAGAGAGAAAGAAAGAAAGAAAATGAGAGATAAAGAAAGAAAGATGGGAAAAAAGAAAGAACCTACGGAACAACGAAAGAAAGAAAGAAAGAAAGAAAGAAAGAAAGAAAGAAAGAAAGAAAGAAAGAAAGAAAGAAAGAAAGAAAGAAAGAAAGAAAGAAATTAAGAAAGATCGGAAATAAGAAAGAACTTACGAACATCGAAAGTAAGTAAGTAAGAAAGAAAGAAATAAAGAAAGATCGGAAAGAAGAAAGAACTTACGAACATCGAAAGAAATAAAGAAAGAAATAAGGAAAGAAAGAAAGATCGGAAAGAAGAAAAAGCTTACAAACATCGAAAGAAAGAAAGAAAGAAAGTAGGAAGGAAGGAAAGAAAGAAAGGAAGGAAGGAAGAAAGAAAATGAGAGATAAAGAAAGAAAGATGGGAAAGAAGAAAGAACCTACGGAACAATGAAAGAAAGAAAGAAAGAAAGAAAGAAAGAAAGAAAGAAAGAAAGAAAGAAAGAAAGAAAGAAAGAAAGATCGGAAATAAGAAAGAACTTACGAACATCGAAAGTAAGAAAGAAAGAAAGAAAGAATGAAAGATCGGAAAGAAGAAAGAACTTACGAACATCGAAAGAAAGAAAGAAAGAAAGGAAGGAAGGAAGAAAGACAGAAAGAAAGAAAGAAAATGAATGTTAAAGAAAGAAAGATGGGAAAAAAGAAAGAACCTGCGGAACAACGAAAGAAAGAAAGAAAGAAAGAAAGAAAGAAAGAAATTAAGAAAGATCGGAAATAAGAAAGAACCTACGAACATCGAAAGTAAGAAAGAAAGAAAGAAAGAAAGAAAGAAAGAAAGATCGGAAAGAAGAAAGAACTTACGAACATTGAAAGTAATAAAGAAAGAAATAAGGATAAAAAGAAAGATCGGAAAGAAGAAAGATCTTACGAACATCGAAAGAAAGAAAGAAAGAAAGTAGGAAGGAAGGAAAGAAAGAAAGGAAGGAAGGAAGAAAGAAAATGAGAGATAAAGAAAGAAAGATGGGAAAGAAGAAAGAACCTACGGAACAACGAAAAAGAAAGAAAGAAAGAAAGAAAGAAAGACAGAAGGATCCGAAAGAAGAAAGAACTTACGAACAATGAAAGAAAGAAATAAGGAAAGAAAGAAAGAAAGAAAGAAAGAAAGAAAGACAGAAAGAAAGAAAGAAAGACAGAAAGATCGAAAGAAGAAAGAACTTTCGAACATCGAAGGAAAGAAAGACAGAAAGGAAGAAAGAAAATGGAAGATAAAGAAAGAAAGATGGGAAAGAAGAAACAACCAACGTAACAATGAAAGAAAGAAAGAAAGAAAGAAAGAAAGAAAGAAAGATCGGAAAGAAGAAAGAACTTACGAACATAGAAAGAAATAAAGAAAGAAATAAGGAAAGAAAGAAAGAAAGTAGGAAAGAAAGAAAGAAAGGGAGGAAGGAAGAACGAAAGAAAATGAGAGAAAGAAAAAAAGATGGAAAAGAAGAAAGACCCTACGGAACAATGAAAGATAGAAAGAAAGAAAGAAAGTAAGAAAGAATGAAAGAAAGAAAGAAAGAAAGAAAGATCGGAAAGAAGAAAGAACTTACGAACATTAAAAGAAATAAAGAAAGAAATAAGGAAAGAAAGAAAGATCGGAAAGAAGAAAAAGCTTACAAACATCGAAAGAAAGAAAGAAAGAAAGTAGGAAGGAAGGAAAGAAAGAAAGGAAGGAAGGAAGGAAGAAAGAAAATGAGAGATAAAGAAAGAAAGATGGGAAAGAAGAAAGAACCTACGGAACAATGAAAGAAAGAAAGAATGAATGAAAGAAAGAAAAAGAAAGATCGGAAAGAAGAAAGAACTTACGAACATTGAAAGAAAGAAAGAAATGAGTAAAGAAAGAAAGAAAGATCGGAAAGAAGAAAGAACTTACGAACATCGAAAGAAGAAAGAAAGAAAGAAAGGAAAAGAAAGAAAGGAAGGAAGGAAGAACAAAAGAAAATGAGAGATAAATAAAAAAAATGGAAAAGAAGAAAGAACCTACGGAACAACTAAAGAAGGAAAGAGAGAAAGAAAGAAAGACCAGAAAGAAGAAAGAACATATGAACATCGAAGGAAAGAAAGATATAAGGAAGAAAGAATGATCGAAAAAAGAAAGAACTTAAGAAAATCGAAAGAAAGAAAGAAAGAAAGGAAAAAAGAAAGAAAGAAAGTAGGAAAGAAAGAAAGAAAGGAAGTAACCAAGAAAGAAAGAAAGAAAGAAAGAAAGAAAGAAAGATCGGAAAGAAGAAAGAACTTACAAACATCGAAAAAAAGAATGAGAGAAAGAAGGAAGGAAGGAAGGAAGGAAGGAAGAACGAAAGAAAATGAGAGATAAAGAAAGAAAGATGGAAAAAAGAAAGAACCTACGGAACAATGAAAGAAAGAAAGAATGACTGAAAGAAAGAAAGAAGAAAGAAAGAAAAAGAAAGATCGGAAAGAAGAAAGAACTTACGAACATTGAAAGAAAGAAAGAAATGAGTAAAGAAAGAAAGAAAGATCGAAAGAAGAAAGAACTTACGAACATCGAATGAAAGAAAGAAAGAAAGAAAGAAAGAAAATGAGAGATAAAGAAAGAAAGAAAGAAACAAACAAACAAAGAAAGAAAAAAAGAAAGAAAGAAAGAAAGAAAGAAAGAAAGATCGGAAAGAAGAAAGAACTGACGAACATCGAAAGAAAGAAAGAAAGGAAGAAAGAGAGAAAGAAAGAAAGAAAATGAGAGATAAAGAAAGAAAGATGGGAAAAAAGAAAGAACCTACGAACAACGAAAGAAAGAAAGAAAGAAAGAAAGAAAGAAAGAAAGAAAGAAAGAAAGAAAGAAAGAAAGAAAGAAAGAAAGAAAGAAAGAAAGAACTTACGAACATCGAAAGAAAGAACGAAAGAAAGAAGGAAGGCTGGAAGGAAGGAAAGAAAGAACGATAGAAAGATAGAAAGATCGGAAAGAAGAAAGAACTTACGAACATCGAAAGAAAGAAAGAAAGAAGGAAAGAAAGAAAGAAAGAAAGAAAGAAAGAAAGAAAGAAAGAAAGAAAGAAAGAAAGAAAGAAAGAAAGATCGGAAAGAAGAAAGAACTTACGAACATCGAAAGAAAGAAAGAAAGAAGGAAAGAAAAAAGGAAGGATGGAAGGAAGGAAGGAAGGAAGGAAAGAAGAACAAAAGAAAATGAGAGATAAAGAGAGAAAGATGGAAAAAAAGAAAGAATCTACGGAACAACGAAAGAAAGAAAGAAAGAAAAAGAATGAAAGAAAGAAAGAAAGAGAGAAAGAAAGAAAGAAAGAAGGAATCGGAAAGAAGAAAGAACTTACGAACATAAAAGAAGAAAGAAAGAAATAAGGAAAGAAAGAAAGACAGAAACATCGAAAGAAAAAAGAACTTACGAACATCGAAAGAAAGAATTAAAAAAGGAAAGAAAGGAAGGAAGGAAGGAAGAAAGGAAGGAAGAAAGAACGAAGGAAAATGAGAGAAAAAGAAAAAAGATGGAAAAGAAGAAAGAACATACGGAACAACGAAAGAAAGAAAGAAAGATCGGAAAGAAGAAAGAACTTACGAACATCGAAAGAAATAAAGAAAGAATAAGGAAAGAAAGATCGGAAAGAAGAAAAAGCTTACAAACATCGAAAGAAAGAAAGAAAGAAAGTAGGAAGGAAGGAAAGAAAGGAAGGAAGGAAGGAAGAAAGAAAATGAGAGATAAAGAAAGAAAGATGGGAAAGAAGAAAGAACCTACGGAACAATGAAAGAAAGAAAGAAAGAAAGAAAGAAAGAAAGAAAGAAAGATCGGAAATAAGAAAGAACTTACGAACATCGAAAGTAAGAAAGAAAGAAAGAAAGAATGAAAGATCGGAAAGAAGAAAGAACTTACGAACATCGAAAGAAAGAAAGAAAGAAAGGAAGGAAGGAAGAAAGACAGAAAGAAAGAAAGAAAATGAATGTTAAAGAAAGAAAGATGGGAAAAAAGAAAGAACCTGCGGAACAACGAAAGAAAGAAAGAAAGAAAGAAAGAAAGAAAGAAAGAAAGAAATTAAGAAAGATCGGAAATAAGAAAGAACCTACGAACATCGAAAGTAAGAAAGAAAGAAAGAAAGAAAGAAAGAAAGAAAGATCGGAAAGAAGAAAGAACTTACGAACATTGAAAGTAATAAAGAAAGAAATAAGGATAAAAAGAAAGATCGGAAAGAAGAAAGATCTTACGAACATCGAAAGAAAGAAAGAAAGAAAGTAGGAAGGAAGGAAAGAAAGAAAGGAAGGAAGGAAGAAAGAAAATGAGAGATAAAGAAAGAAAGATGGGAAAGAAGAAAGAACCAACGTAACAATGAAAGAAAGAAAGAAAGAAAGAAAGAAAGAAAGAAAGAAAGAAAGAAAGAAAGAAAGAAAGAAAGAAAGATCGGAAATAAGAAAGAACTTACGAACATCGAAAGTAAGTAAGTAAGAAAGAAAGAAAGAAAGAACGATCGGAAAGAAGAAAGAACTTGCGAACATCGAAGGAAAGAAAGACAGAAAGGAAGAAAGAAAATGAGAGATAAAGAAAGAAAGATGGGAAAGAAGAAACAACCAACGTAACAATGAAAGAAAGAAAGAAAGAAAGAAAGAAAGAAAGAAAGAAAGACAGAAAGAAAGAAAGAAAGACAGAAAGATCGGAAAGAAGAAAGAACTTTCGAACATCGAAGGAAAGAAAGACAGAAAGGAAGAAAGAAAATGAGAGATAAAGAAGAAAGATGGGAAAGAAGAAACAACCAACGTAACAATGAAAGAAAGAAAGAAAGAAAGAAGAAAAGAAAGAAAGATCGGAAAGAAGAAAGAACTTACGAACATAGAAAGAAATAAAGAAAGAAATAAGGAAAGAAAGAAAGAAAGTAGGAAAGAAAGAAAGAAAGGGAGGAAGGAAGAACGAAAGAAAATGAAGAAAAGAAAAAAAAGATGGAAAAGAAGAAAGACCCTACGGAACAATGAAAGATAGAAAGAAAGAAAGAAAGTAAGAAAGAATGAAAGAAAGAAAGAAAGAAGAAAGATCGGAAAGAAGAAAGAACTTACGAACATTAAAAGAAATAAAGAAAGAAATAAGGAAAGAAAGAAAGATCGGAAAGAAGAAAAAGCTTACAAACATCGAAAGAAAGAAAGAAAGAAAGTAGGAAGGAAGGAAAGAAAGAAAGGAAGGAAGGAAGGAAGAAAGAAAATGAGAGATAAAGAAAGAAAGATGGGAAAGAAGAAAGAACCTACGGAACAATGAAAGAAAGAAAGAATGAATGAAAGAAAGAAAAAGAAAGATCGGAAAGAAGAAAGAACTTACGAACATTGAAAGAAAGAAAGAAATGAGTAAAGAAAGAAAGAAAGATCGGAAAGAAGAAAGAACTTACGAACATCGAAAGAAAGAAAGAAAGAAAGAAAGTAGAAAAGAAAGAAAGGAAGGAAGGAAGAACAAAAGAAAATGAGAGATAAATAAAAAAAATGGAAAAGAAGAAAGAACCTACGGAACAACTAAAGAAGGAAAGAGAGAAAGAAAGAAAGACCAGAAAGAAGAAAGAAACATATGAACATCGAAGGAAAGAAAGATATAAGGAAAGAAAGAATGATCGGAAAAAGAAAGAACTAAGAAAATCGAAAGAAAGAAAGAAAGAAAGGAAAAAAGAAAGAAAGAAAGTAGGAAAGAAAGAAAGAAAGGAAGTAACCAAGAAAGAAAGAAAGAAAGAAAGAAAGAAAGAAAGATCGGAAAGAAGAAAGAACTTACAAACATCGAAAAAAAGAATGAGAGAAAGAAGGAAGGAAGGAAGGAAGGAAGGAAGAACGAAAGAAAATGAGAGATAAAGAAGAAAGATGGAAAAAAGAAAGAACCTACGGAACAATGAAAGAAAGAAAGAATGACTGAAAGAAAGAAAGAAAGAAAGAAAGAAAAAGAAAGATCGGAAAGAAGAAAGAACTTACGAACATTGAAAGAAAGAAAGAAATGAGTAAAGAAAGAAAGAAAGATCGGAAAGAAGAAAGAACTTACGAACATCGAATGAAAGAAAGAAAGAAAGAAAGAAAGAAAATGAGAGATAAAGAAGAAAGAAAGAAACAAACAAACAAAGAAAGAAAAAAAGAAAGAAAGAAAGAAAGAAAGAAAGAAAGATCGGAAAGAAGAAAAGAACTGACGAACATCGAAAGAAAGAAAGAAAGGAAGAAAGAGAGAAAGAAAGAAAGAAAATGAGAGATAAAGAAAGAAAGATGGGAAAAAAGAAAGAACCTACGGAACAACGAAAGAAAGAAAGAAAGAAAGAAAGAAAGAAAGAAAGAAAGAAAGAAAGAAAGAAAGAAAGAAAGAAAGAAAGAAAGAAAGAACTTACGAACATCGAAAGAAAGAACGAAAGAAAGAAGAAGGCTGGAAGGAAGGAAAGAAAGAACGATAGAAAGATAGAAAGATCGGAAAGAAGAAAGAACTTACGAACATCGAAAGAAAGAAAGAAAGAAGGAAAGAAAGAAAGAAAGAAAGAAAGAAAGAAAGAAAGAAAGAAAGAAAGAAAGAAAGAAAGAAAGAAAGATCGGAAAGAAGAAAGAACTTACGAACATCGAAAGAAAGAAAGAAAGAAGGAAAGAAAAAAGGAAGGATGGAAGGAAGGAAGGAAGGAAGGAAAGAAGAACAAAAGAAAATGAGAGATAAAGAGAGAAAGATGGAAAAAAAGAAAGAATCTACGGAACAACGAAAGAAAGAAAGAAAGAAAAAGAATGAAAGAAAGAAAGAAAGAGAGAAAGAAAGAAAGAAAGAAGGAATCGGAAAGAAGAAAGAACTTACGAACATAAAAAGAAAGAAAGAAAGAAATAAGGAAAGAAAGAAAGACAGAAACATCGGAAAGAAAAAAGAACTTACGAACATCGAAAGAAAGAATTAAAAAAGGAAAGAAAGGAAGGAAGGAAGGAAGAAAGGAAGGAAGAAAGAACGAAGGAAAATGAGAGAAAAAGAAAAAAGATGGAAAAGAAGAAAGAACATACGGAACAACGAAAGAAAGAAAGAAAGATCGGAAAGAAGAAAGAACTTACGAACATCGAAAGAAATAAGAAAGAAATAAGGAAAGAAAGAAAGATCGGAAAGAAGAAAAAGCTTACAAACATCGAAAGAAAGAAAGAAAGAAAGTAGGAAGGAAGGAAAGAAAGGAAGGAAGGAAGGAAGAAAGAAAATGAGAGATAAAGAAAGAAAGATGGGAAAGAAGAAAGAACCTACGGAACAATGAAAGAAAGAAAGAAAGAAAGAAAGAAAGAAAGAAAGAAAGATCGGAAATAAGAAAGAACTTACGAACATCGAAAGTAAGAAAGAAAGAAAGAAAGAATGAAAGATCGGAAAGAAGAAAGAACTTACGACATCGAAAGAAAGAAAGAAAGAAAGGAAGGAAGGAAGAAAGACAGAAAGAAAGAAAGAAAATGAATGTTAAAGAAGAAAGATGGGAAAAAAGAAAGAACTGCGGAACAACGAAAGAAAGAAAGAAAGAAAGAAAGAAAGAAAGAAAGAAAGAAATTAAGAAAGATCGGAAATAAGAAAGAACCTACGAACATCGAAAGTAAGAAAGAAAGAAAGAAAGAAAGAAAGAAAGAAAGATCGGAAAGAAGAAAGAACTTACGAACATTGAAAGTAATAAAGAAAGAAATAAGGATAAAAAGAAAGATCGGAAAGAAGAAAGATCTTACGAACATCGAAAGAAAGAAAGAAAGAAAGTAGGAAGGAAGGAAAGAAAGAAAGGAAGGAAGGAAGAAAGAAAATGAGAGATAAAGAAAGAAAGATGGGAAAGAAGAAAGAACCAACGTAACAATGAAAGAAAGAAAGAAAGAAAGAAAGAAAGAAAGAAAGAAAGAAAGAAAGAAGAAAGAAAGAAAGAAAGATCGGAAATAAGAAAGAACTTACGAACATCGAAAGTAAGTAAGTAAGAAAGAAAGAAAGAAAGAACGATCGAAAGAAGAAAGAACTTGCGAACATCGAAGGAAAGAAAGACAGAAAGGAAGAAAGAAAATGAGAGATAAAGAAAGAAAGATGGGAAAGAAGAAACAACCAACGTAACAATGAAAGAAAGAAAGAAAGAAAGAAAGAAAGAAAGAAAGAAAGACAGAAAGAAAGAAAGAAAGACAGAAAGATCGGAAAGAAGAAAGAACTTTCGAACATCGAAGGAAAGAAAGACAGAAAGGAAGAAGAAAATGAGAGATAAAGAAAGAAAGATGGGAAAGAAGAAACAACCAACGTAACAATGAAAGAAAGAAAGAAAAAAGAAAGAAAGAAAGAAAGAAAGAAAGAAAGAAAGAAAGAAAGAAAGAAAGATCGGAAATAAGAAAGAACTTACGAACATCGAAAGTAAGTAAGTAAGAAAGAAAGAAAGAAAGAACGATCGGAAAGAAGAAAGAACTTGCGAACATCGAAAGAAAGAACGAAAGAAGGAAGGCTGGAAGGAAGGAAAGAAAGAACGATAGAAAGATAGAAAGATCGGAAAGAAGAAAGAACTTACGGACATCGAAAGTAAGAAAGAAAGAAAGAAAGAAAGAAAGAAAGAAAGAAAGAAAGAAAGAAAGAAAGAAAGAAAGAAAGAAAGAAAGAAAGAAAGAAAGAAAGAAAGAAAGAAAGAAAGAAAGATCGGAAAGAAGAAAGAACTTACGAACATCGAAAGAAAGAAAGAAAGAAGGAAAGAAAAAAGAAAGGATGGAAGGAAGGAAGGAAGGAAGGAAAGAAGAACAAAAGAAAATGAGAGATAAAGAGAGAAAGATGGAAAAAAAGAAAGAATCTACGGAACAACGAAAGAAAGAAAGAAAGAAAAAGAATGAAAGAAAGAAAGAAAGAGAGAAAGAAAGAAAGAAGGAATCGGAAAGAAGAAAGAACTTACGAACATAAAAAGAAAGAAAGAAAGAAATAAGGAAAGAAAGAAAGACAGAAACATCGGAAAGAAAAAAGAACTTACGAACATCGAAAGAAAGAATTAAAAAAGGAAAGAAAGGAAGGAAGGAAGGAAGAAAGGAAGGAAGAAAGAACGAAGGAAAATGAGAGAAAAAGAAAAAAAGATGGAAAAGAAGAAAGAACGTACGGAACAACGAAAGAAAGAAAGAAAGAAAGAAAGATCGGAAAGAAGAAAGAACTTACGAACATCGAAAGAAATAAAGAAAGAAATAAGGAAAGAAAGAAAGAAAGTAGGAAAGAAAGAAAGAAAGGGAGGAAGGAAGAACGAAAGAAAATGAGAGAAAGAAAAAAAGATGGAAAAGAAGAAAGACCCTACGGAACAATGAAAGATAGAAAGAAAGAAAGAAAGTAAGAAAGAAAGAAAGAAAGAAAGAAAGAAAGAAAGATCGGAAAGAAGAAAGAACTTACGAACATTAAAGAAATAAGAAAGAAATAAGGAAAGAAAGAAAGATCGGAAAGAAGAAAAAGCTTACAAACATCGAAAGAAAGAAAGAAAGAAAGTAGGAAGGAAGGAAAGAAAGAAAGGAAGGAAGGAAGGAAGAAAGAAAATGAGAGATAAAGAAAGAAAGATGGGAAAGAAGAAAGAACCTACGGAACAATGAAAGAAAGAAAGAATGAATGAAAGAAAGAAAAAGAAAGATCGGAAAGAAGAAAGAACTTACGAACATTGAAAGAAAGAAAGAAATGAGTAAAGAAAGAAAGAAAGATCGGAAAGAAGAAAGAACTTACAAACATCGAAAGAAAGAAAGAAAGAAAGAAAGTAGAAAAGAAAGAAAGGAAGGAAGGAAGAACAAAAGAAAATGAGAGATAAATAAAAAAAATGGAAAAGAAGAAAGAACCTACGGAACAACTAAAGAAGGAAAGAGAGAAAGAAAGAAAGACCAGAAAGAAGAAAGAACATATGAACATCGAAGGAAAGAAAGATATAAGGAAAGAAAGAATGATCGGAAAAAAGAAAGAACTTAAGAAAATCGAAAGAAAGAAAGAAAGAAAGGAAAAAAGAAAGAAAGAAAGTAGGAAAGAAAGAAAGAAAGGAAGTAACCAAGAAAGAAAGAAAGAAAGAAAGAAAGAAAGAAAGAAAGATCGGAAAGAAGAAAGAACTTACAAACATCGAAAAAAGAATGAGAGAAAGAAGGAAGGAAGGAAGGAAGGAAGGAAGAACGAAAGAAAATGAGAGATAAAGAAAGAAAGATGGAAAAAAGAAAGAACCTACGGAACAATGAAAGAAAGAAAGAATGACTGAAAGAAAGAAAGAAAGAAGAAAGAAAGAAAAAGAAAGATCGGAAGAAGAAAGAACTTACGAACATTGAAAGAAAGAAAGAAATGAGTAAAGAAAGAAAGAAAGATCGGAAAGAAGAAAGAACTTACGAACATAGAATGAAAGAAAGAAAGAAAGAAAGAAAGAAAATGAGAGATAAAGAAAGAAAGAAAGAAAGAAACAAACAAAGAAAGAAAAAAAGAAAGAAAGAAAGAAAGAAAGAAAGAAAGATCGGAAAGAAGAAAGAACTGACGAACATCGAAAGAAAGAAAGAAAGGAAGAAAGAGAGAAAGAAAGAAAGAAAATGAGAGATAAAGAAAGAAAGATGGGAAAAAAGAAAGAAGCTACGGAACAACGAAAGAAAGAAAGAAAGAAAGAAAGAAAGAAAGAAAGAAAGAAAGAAAGAAAGAAAGAAAGAAAGAAAGAAAGAAAGAAAGAAATTAAGAAAGATCGGAAATAAGAAAGAACTTACGAACATCGAAAGTAAGTAAGTAAGAAAGAAAGAAATAAAGAAAGATCGGAAAGAAGAAACAACTTACGAACATCGAAAGAAAGAACGAAAGAAAGAAGGAAGGCTGGAAGGAAGGAAAGAAAGAACGATAGAAAGATAGAAAGATCGGAAAGAAGAAAGAACTTACGAACATCGAAAGAAAGAAAGAAAGAAGGAAAGAAAGAAAGAAAGAAAGAAAGAAAGAAAGAAAGAAAGAAAGAAAGAAAGAAAGAAAGAAAGAAAGAAAGAAAGAAAGAAAGATCGGAAAGAAGAAAGAACTTACGAACATCGAAAGAAAGAAAGAAAGAAGGAAAGAAAAAAGAAAGGATGGAAGGAAGAAGGAAGGAAGGAAGGAAAGAAGAACAAAAGAAAATGAGAGATAAAGAGAGAAAGATGGAAAAAAAGAAAGAATCTACGGAACAACGAAGAAAGAAAGAAAGAAAAAAGAATGAAAGAAAGAAAGAAAGAGAGAAAGAAGAAAGAAAGAAGGAATCGGAAAGAAGAAAGAACTTACGAACATAAAAAGAAAGAAAGAAAGAAATAAGGAAAGAAAGAAAGACAGAAACATCGGAAAGAAAAAAGAACTTACGAACATCGAAAGAAAGAATTAAAAAAGGAAAGAAAGGAAGGGAAGGAAGGAAGAAAGGAAGGAAGAAAGAACGAAGGAAAATGAGAGAAAAAGAAAAAAGATGGAAAAGAAGAAAGAACATACGGAACAACGAAAGAAAGAAAGAAAGAAAGAAAGGTCGGAAAGAAGAAAGAACTTACGAACATCGAAAGAAATAAAGAAAGAAATAAGGAAAGAAAGAAAGATCGGAAAGAAGAAAAAGCTTACAAACATCGAAAGAAAGAAAGAAAGAAAGTAGGAAGGAAGGAAAGAAAGAAAGAAAGGAAGGAAGAAAGAAAATGAGAGATAAAGAAAGAAAGATGGGAAAGAAGAAAGAACCTACGGAACAATGAAAGAAAGAAAGAAAGAAAGAAAGAAAGAAAGAAAGAAAGATCGGAAATAAGAAAGAACTTACGAACATCGAAAGTAAGAAAGAAAGAAAGAAAGAATGAAAGATCGGAAAGAAGAAAGAACTTACGAACATCGAAAGAAAGAAAGAAAGGAAGGAAGGAAGGAAGGAAGAAAGACAGAAAGAAAGAAAGAAAATGAATGTTAAAGAAAGAAAGATGGGAAAAAAGAAAGAACCTGCGGAACAACGAAAGAAAGAAAGAAAGAAAGAAAGAAAGAAAGAAATTAAGAAAGATCGGAAATAAGAAAGAACCTACGACATCGAAAGTAAGAAAGAAAGAAAGAAAGAAAGAAAGAAAGATCGGAAAGAAGAAGAACTTACGAACATTGAAAGTAATAAAGAAAGAAATAAGGATAAAAAGAAAGATCGGAAAGAAGAAAGATCTTACGAACATCGAAAGAAAGAAAGAAGAAAGTAGGAAGGAAGGAAAGAAAGAAAGGAAGGAAGGAAGAAAGAAAATGAGAGATAAAGAAAGAAAGATGGGAAAGAAGAAAGAACCTACGGAACAACGAAAAAGAAAGAAAGAAAGAAAGAAAGAAAGAAAGACAGAGGGATCCGAAAGAAGAAAGAACTTACGAACAATGAAAGAAAGAAATAAGGAAAGAAAGAAAGAAAGAAAGAAAGAAAGACAGAAAGAAAGAAAGAAAGACAGAAAGATCGGAAAGAAGAAAGAACTTTCGAACATCGAAGGAAAGAAAGACAGAAAGGAAGAAAGAAAATGAGAGATAAAGAAAGAAAGATGGGAAAGAAGAAACAACCAACGTAACAATGAAAGAAAGAAAGAAAGAAAGAAAGAAAGAAAGAAAGAAAGAAAGAAAGAAAGAAAGAAAGAAAGAAAGAAAGAAAGAAAGAAAGAAAGAAAGATCGGAAATAAGAAAGAACTTACGAACATCGAAAGTAAGTAAGTAAGAAAGAAAGAAATAAAGAACGATCGGAAAGAAGAAAGAACTTACGAACATCGAAAGAAAGAACGAAAGAAGGAAGGCTGGAAGGAAGGAAAGAAAGAACGATAGAAAGATAGAAAGATCGGAAAGAAGAAAGAACTTACGGACATCGAAAGTAAGAAAGAAAGAAAGAAAGAAAGAAAGAAAGAAAGAAAGAAAGAAAGAAAGAAAGAAAGATCGGAAAGAAGAAAGAACTTACGAACATCGAAAGAAAGAAAGAAAGATGGAAAGAAAAAAGAAAGGATGGAAGGAAGGAAGGAAGGAAGGAAAGAAGAACAAAAGAAAATGAGAGATAAAGAGAGAAAGATGGAAAAAAAGAAAGAATCTACGGAACAACGAAAGAAAGAAAGAAAGAAAAAAGAATGAAAGAAAGAAAGAAAGAGAGAAAGAAAGAAAGAAGGAATCGGAAAGAAGAAAGAACTTACGAACATAAAAAGAAAGAAAGAAAGAAATAAGGAAAGAAAGAAAGACAGAACATCGGAAAGAAAAAAGAACTTACGAACATCGAAAGAAAGAATTAAAAAAGGAAAGAAAGGAAGGAAGGAAGGAAGAAAGGAAGGAAGAAAGAACGAAGGAAAATGAGAGAAAAAGAAAAAAAGATGGAAAAGAAGAAAGAACGTACGGAACAACGAAAGAAAGAAAGAAAGAAAGATCGGAAAGAAGAAAGAACTTACGAACATCGAAAGAAATAAAGAAAGAAATAAGGAAAGAAAGAAAGAAAGTAGGAAAGAAAGAAAGAAAGGGAGGAAGGAAGAACGAAAGAAAATGAGAGAAAGAAAAAAAGATGGAAAAGAAGAAAGACCCTACGGAACAATGAAAGATAGAAAGAAAGAAAGAAAGTAAGAAAGAAAGAAAGAAAGATCGGAAAGAAGAAAGAACTTACGAACATTAAAAGAAATAAAGAAAGAAATAAGGAAAGAAAGAAAGATCGGAAAAAAGAAAAAGCTTACAAACATCGAAAGAAAGAAAGAAAGAAAGTAGGAAGGAAGGAAAGAAAGAAAGGAAGGAAGGAAGGAAGAAAGAAAATGAGAGATAAAGAAAGAAAGATGGGAAAGAAGAAAGAACCTACGGAACAATGAAAGAAAGAAAGAATGAATGAAAGAAAGAAAAAGAAAGATCGGAAAGAAGAAAGAACTTACGAACATTGAAAGAAAGAAAGAAATGAGTAAAGAAAGAAAGAAAGATCGGAAAGAAGAAAGAACTTACGAACATCGAAAGAAAGAAAGAAAGAAAGAAAGTAGAAAAGAAAGGAAGGAAGGAAGGAAGAACAAAAGAAAATGAGAGATAAATAAAAAAAATGGAAAAGAAGAAAGAACCTACGGAACAACTAAAGAAGGAAAGAGAGAAAGAAAGAAAGACCAGAAAGAAGAAAGAACATATGAACATCGAAGGAAAGAAAGATATAAGGAAAGAAAGAATGATCGGAAAAAAGAAAGAACTTAAGAAAATCGAAAGAAAGAAAGAAAGAAAGGAAAAAAGAAAGAAAGAAAGTAGGAAAGAAAGAAAGAAAGGAAGTAACCAAGAAAGAAAGAAAGAAAGAAAGAAAGAAAGAAAGATCGGAAAGAAGAAAGAACTTACAAACATCGAAAAAAAGAATGAGAGAAAGAAGGAAGGAAGGAAGGAAGGAAGGAAGAACGAAAGAAAAAGAGAGATAAAGAAAGAAAGATGGAAAAAAGAAAGAACCTACGGAACAATGAAAGAAAGAAAGAATGACTGAAAGAAAGAAAGAAAGAAAGAAAGAAAGAAAAAGAAAGATCGGAAAGAAGAAAGAACTTACGAACACTGAAAGAAAGAAAGAAATGAGTAAAGAAAGAAAGAAAGATCGGAAAGAAGAAAGAACTTACGAACATCGAATGAAAGAAAGAAAGAAAGAAAGAAAGAAAATGAGAGATAAAGAAAGAAAGAAAGAAACAAACAAACAAAGAAAGAAAAAAGAAAGAAAGAAAGAAAGAAAGAAAGATCGGAAAGAAGAAAGAACTGACGAACATCGAAAGAAAGAAAGAAAGGAAGAAAGAGAGAAAGAAAGAAAGAAAATGAGAGATAAAGAAAGAAAGATGGGAAAAAAGAAAGAACCTACGGAACAACGAAAGAAAGAAAGAAAGAAAGAAAGAAAGAAAGAAAGAAAGAAAGAAAGAAAGAAAGAAAGAAATTAAGAAAGATCGGAAATAAGAAAGAACTTACGAACATCGAAAGTAAGTAAGTAAGAAAGAAAGAAATAAAGAAAGATCGGAAAGAAGAAAGAACTTACGAACATCGAAAGAAAGAACGAAAGAAAGAAGGAAGGCTGGAAGGAAGGAAAGAAAGAACGATAGAAAGATAGAAAGATCGGAAAGAAGAAAGAACTTACGAACATCGAAAGAAAGAAAGAAAGAAGGAAAGAAAGAAAGAAAGAAAGAAAGAAAGAAAGAAAGAAAGAAAGAAAGAAAGAAAGATCGGAAAGAAGAAAGAACTTACGAACATCGAAAGAAAGAAAGAAAGAAGGAAAGAAAAAAGAAAGGATGGAAGGAAGGAAGGAAGGAAGGAAGGAAAGAAGAACAAAAGAAAATGAGAGATAAAGAGAGAAAGATGGAAAAAAAGAAAGAATCTACGGAACAACGAAAGAAAGAAAGAAAGAAAAAGAATGAAAGAAAGAAAGAAAGAGAGAAAGAAAGAAAGAAAGAAGGAATCGGAAAGAAGAAAGAACTTACGAACATAAAAAGAAAGAAAGAAAGAAATAAGGAAAGAAAGAAAGACAGAAACATCGGAAAGAAAAAAGAACTTACGAACATCGAAAGAAAGAATTAAAAAAGGAAAGAAAGGAAGGAAGGAAGGAAGAAAGGAAGGAAGAAAGAACGAAGGAAAATGAGAGAAAAAGAAAAAAGATGGAAAAGAAGAAAGAACATACGGAACAACGAAAGAAAGAAAGAAAGAAAGAAAGTAAGAAAGAAAGAAAGAAAGAAAGAAAGAAAGATCGGAAAGAAGAAAGAACTTACGAACATCGAAAGAAAGAAACAAATAAGGAAAGAAAAAAAGAAAGGATGGAAGGAAGGAAGGAAGGAAGGAAGGAAGGAAAGAAGAACGAAAGAAAATGAGAGATAAAGAGAGAAAGATGGAAAAAAAGAAAGTATCTGCGGAACAACGAAAGAAAGAAAGAAAGAAAAAGAATGAAAGAAAGAAAGAAAGAAAGAAAGAAAGAAAGAAAGGTCGGAAAGAAGAAAGAACTTACGAACATCGAAAGAAATAAAGAAAGAAATAAGGAAAGAAAGAAAGATCGGAAAGAAGAAAAAGCTTACAAACATCGAAAGAAAGAAAGAAAGAAAGTAGGAAGGAAGGAAAGAAAGAAAGAAAGGAAGGAAGAAAGAAAATGAGAGATAAAGAAAGAAAGATGGGAAAGAAGAAAGAACCTACGGAACAATGAAAGAAAGAAAGAAAGAAAGAAAGAAAGAAAGAAAGAAAGAAAGAAAGAAAGAAAGATCGGAAATAAGAAAGAACTTACGAACATCGAAAGTAAGAAAGAAAGAAAGAAAGAATGAAAGATCGGAAAGAAGAAAGAACTTACGAACATCGAAAGAAAGAAAGAAAGAAAGGAAGGAAGGAAGAAAGACAGAAAGAAAGAAAGAAAATGAATGTTAAAGAAAGAAAGATGGGAAAAAAGAAAGAACCTGCGGAACAACGAAAGAAAGAAAGAAAGAAAGAAAGAAATTAAGAAAGATCGGAAATAAGAAAGAACCTACGAACATCGAAAGTAAGAAAGAAAGAAAGAAAGAAAGAAACATCGGAAAGAAGAAAGATCTTACGAACATCGAAAGAAAGAAAGAAAGAAAGTAGGAAGGAAGGAAAGAAAGAAAGGAAGGAAGGAAGGAAGAAAATGAGAGATAAAGAAAGAAAGATGGGAAAGAAGAAAGAACCTACGGAACAACGAAAAAGAAAGAAAGAAAGAAAGAAAGAAAGAAAGAAAGAAAGAAAGACAGAAGGATCCGAAAGAAGAAAGAACTTACGAACAATGAAAGAAAGAAATAAGGAAAGAAAGAAAGAAAGAAAGAAAGAAAGAAAGAAAGACAGAAAGAAAGAAAGAAAGACAGAAAGATCGGAAAGAAGAAAGAACTTTCGAACATCGAAGGAAAGAAAGACAGAAAGGAAGAAAGAAAATGAGAGATAAAGAAAGAAAGATGGGAAAGAAGAAACAACCAACGTAACAATGAAAGAAAGAAAGAAAGAAAGAAAGAAAGAAAGAAAGAAAGAAAGAAAGAAAGAAAGAAAGAAAGAAAGAAAGAAAGAAAGAAAGAAAGAAAGATCGGAAAGAAGAAAGAACTTACGAACATCGAAAGAAAGAAAGAAGGAAGGAAAGAAAAAAGAAAGGATGGAAGGAAGGAAGGAAGGAAGGAAAGAAGAACAAAAGAAAATGAGAGATAAAGAGAGAAAGATGGAAAAAAGAAAGAATCTACGGAACAACGAAAGAAAGAAAGAAAGAAAAAGAATGAAAGAAAGAAAGAAAGAGAGAAAGAAAGAAAGAAGGAATCGGAAAGAAGAAAGAACTTACGAACATAAAAAGAAAGAAAGAAAGAAATAAGGAAAGAAAGAAAGACAGAAACATCGGAAAGAAAAAAGAACTTACGAACATCGAAAGAAGGAATTAAAAAAGGAAAGAAAGGAAGGAAGGAAGGAAGAAAGAAAGGAAGAAAGAACGAAGGAAAATGAGAGAAAAAGAAAAAAAGATGGAAAAGAAGAAAGAACGTACGGAACAACGAAAGAAAGAAAGAAAGAAAGAAAGATCGGAAAGAAGAAAGAACTTACGAACATCGAAAGAAATAAAGAAAGAAATAAGGAAAGAAAGAAAGAAAGTAGGAAAGAAAGAAAGAAAGGGAGGAAGGAAGAACGAAAGAAAATGAGAGAAAGAAAAAAAGATGGAAAAGAAGAAAGACCCTACGGAACAATGAAAGATAGAAAGAAAGAAAGAAAGAAAGTAAGAAAGAAAGAAAGAAAGAAAGAAAGAAAGATCGGAAAGAAGAAAGAACTTACGAACATTAAAAGAAATAAAGAAAGAAATAAGGAAAGAAAGAAAGATCGGAAAGAAGAAAAAGCTTACAAACATCGAAAGAAAGAAAGAAAGAAAGTAGGAAGGAAGGAAAGAAAGAAAGGAAGGAAGGAAGGAAGGAAGAAAATGAGAGATAAAGAAAGAAAGATGGGAAAGAAGAAAGAACCTACGGAACAATGAAAGAAAGAAAGAATGAATGAAAGAAAGAAAAAGAAAGATCGGAAAGAAGAAAGAACTTACGAACATTGAAAGAAAGAAAGAAATGAGTAAAGAAAGAAAGAAAGATCGGAAAGAAGAAAGAACTTACGAACATCGAAAGAAAGAAAGAAAGAAAGAAAGTAGAAAAGAAAGAAAGGAAGGAAGGAAGAACAAAAGAAAATGAGAGATTAATTAAAAAAAATGGAAAAGAAGAAAGAACCTACGGAACAACTAAAGAAGGAAAGAGAGAAAGAAAGAAAGACCAGAAAGAAGAAAGAACATATGAACATCGAAGGAAAGAAAGATATAAGGAAAGAAAGAATGATCGGAAAAAAGAAAGAACTTAAGAAAATCGAAAGAAAGAAAGAAAGAAAGGAAAAAAGAAAGAAAGAAAGTAGGAAAGAAAGAAAGAAAGGAAGTAACCAAGAAAGAAAGAAAGAAAGAAAGAAAGAAAGATCGGAAAGAAGAAAGAACTTACAAACATCGAAAAAAAGAATGAGAGAAAGAAGGAAGGAAGGAAGGAAGGAAGGAAGAACGAAAGAAAATGAGAGATAAAGAAAGAAAGATGGAAAAAAGAAAGAACCTACGGAACAATGAAAGAAAGAAAGAATGACTGAAAGAAAGAAAGAAAGAAAGAAAGAAAGAAAGAAAGAAAAAGAAAGATCGGAAAGAAGAAAGAACTTACGAACATTGAAAGAAAGAAAGAAATGAGTAAAGAAAGAAAGAAAGATCGGAAAGAAGAAAGAACTTACGAACATCGAATGAAAGAAAGAAAGAAAGAAAGAAAGAAAATGAGAGATAAAGAAAGAAAGAAAGAAACAAACAAACAAAGAAAGAAAAAAAGAAAGAAAGAAAGAAAGAAAGAAAGAAAGAAAGATCGGAAAGAAGAAAGAACTGACGAACATCGAAAGAAAGAAAGAAAGGAAGAAAGAGAGAAAGAAAGAAAGAAAATGAGAGATAAAGAAAGAAAGATGGGAAAAAAGAAAGAACCTACGGAACAACGAAAGAAAGAAAGAAAGAAAGAAAGAAAG
>JBAJHW010000018.1:169501-179501 GCA_037013535.1 Intellagama lesueurii | reverse complement strand
GAAGAAAGAGAGAAAGAAAGAAAGAAAATGAGAGATAAAGAAAGAAAGATGGGAAAAAAGAAAGAACCTACGGAACAACGAAAGAAAGAAAGAAAGAAAGAAAGAAAGAAAGAAAGAAAGAAAGAAAGAAAGAAAGAAAGAAAGAAAGAAAGATCGGAAAGAAGAAAGAACTTACGAACATCGAAAGAAAGAAAGAAAGAAATAAGGAAAGAAAGAAAGAAAGTAGGAAAGAAAGAAAGAAAGGAAGGAAGGAAGAACGAAAGAAAATGAGAGAAAGAAAAAAAGATGGAAAAGAAGAAAGACCCTACGGAACAATGAAAGAAAGAAAGAAAGAAAGTAAGAAAGAAAGAAAGAAAGAAAGAAAGAAAGAAAGAAAGAAAGAAAGAAAGAAAGAAAGATCGAAAAGAAGAAAGAACTTACGAACATTGAAAGAAATAAAGAAAGAAATAAGGAAAGAAAGAAAGATCGGAAAGAAGAAAAAGCTTACAAACATCGAAAGAAAGAAAGAAAGAAAGTAGGAAGGAAGGAAAGAAAGAAAGGAAGGAAGGAAGGAAGAAAGAAAATGAGAGATAAAGAAAGAAAGATGGGAAAGAAGAAAGAACCTACGGAACAACGAAAGAAAGAAAGAAAGAAAGTAAGAAAGAAAGAAAGAAAGAAAGAAAGAAAGAAAGAAAGAAATAAGGAAAGAAAGAAAGAAAGAAAGAAAGAAAGAAAGAAAGAAAGAAAGAAAGAAAGATCGGAAAGAAGAAAGAACTTACGAACATCGAAAGAAAGAAAGAAAGGAAGAAAGAGAGAAAGAAAGAAAGAAAGAAAGAAAGAAAGAAAGAAAGAAAGAAAGAAAGAAAGAAAGAAAGAAAGATCGGAAAGAAGAAAGAACTTACGAACATCGAAAGAAAGAAAGAAAGGAAGAAAGAGAGAAAGAAAGAAAGAAAATGAGAGATAAAGAAAGAAAGATGGGAAAAAAGAAAGAACCTACGGAACAACGAAAGAAAGAAAGAAAGAAAGAAAGAAAGAAAGAAAGAAAGAAAGAAAGAAAGAAAGAAAGAAAGAAAGATCGGAAAGAAGAAAGAACTTACGAACATCGAAAGAAATAAAGAAAGAAATAAGGAAAGAAAGAAAGAAAGTAGGAAAGAAAGAAAGAAAGGAAGGAAGGAAGAACGAAAGAAAATGAGAGAAAGAAAAAAAGATGGAAAAGAAGAAAGACCCTACGGAACAATGAAAGAAAGAAAGAAAGAAAGAAAGTAAGAAAGAAAGAAAGAAAGAAAGAAAGAAAGAAAGAAAGAAAGAAAGAAAGAAAGAAAGAAAGAAAGAAAGATCGAAAAGAAGAAAGAACTTACGAACATTGAAAGAAATAAAGAAAGAAATAAGGAAAGAAAGAAAGATCGGAAAGAAGAAAAAGCTTACAAACATCGAAAGAAAGAAAGAAAGAAAGTAGGAAGGAAGGAAAGAAAGAAAGGAAGGAAGGAAGGAAGAAAGAAAATGAGAGATAAAGAAAGAAAGATGGGAAAGAAGAAAGAACCTACGGAACAATGAAAGAAAGAAAGAATGAATGAAAGAAAGAAAAAGAAAGATCGGAAAGAAGAAAGAACTTACGAACATTGAAAGAAAGAAAGAAATGAGTAAAGAAAGAAAGAAAGATCGGAAAAAAGAAAGAACTTACGAACATCGAAAGAAAGAAAGAAAGAAAGAAAGTAGAAAAGAAAGAAAGGAAGAAAGGAAGAACAAAAGAAAATGAGAGATAAATAAAAAAAATGGAAAAGAAGAAAGAACCTACGGAATAACTAAAGAAGGAAATAGAGAAAGAAAGAAAGATCAGAAAGAAGAAAGAACTTATGAACATCGAAGGAAAGAAAGATATAAGGAAAGAAAGAATGATCGGAAAGAAGAAAGAACTTACGAACATCGAAAGAAAGAAAGAAAGAAAGGAAAAAAGAAAGAAAGAAAGTAGGAAAGAAAGAAAGAAAGGAAGTAAGGAAGAAAGAAAGAAAGAAAGAAAGAAAGAAAGAAAGAAAGAAAGAAAGAAAGAAAGAAAGATCGGAAAGAAGAAAGAACTTACGAACATCGAAAAAAAGAATGAGAGAAAGAAGGAAGGAAGGAAGGAAGGAAGAACGAAAGAAAATGAGAGATAAAGAAAGAAAGATGGAAAAAAGAAAGAACCTACGGAACAATGAAAGAAAGAAAGAATGACTGAAAGAAAGAAAGAAAGAAAGAAAGAAAGAAAAAGAAAGATCGGAAAGAAGAAAGAACTTACGAACATTGAAAGAAAGAAAGAAATGAGTAAAGAAAGAAAGAAAGAAAAAAACAAAGAAAGAAAGAAAGTAGGTACGAAAGAAAGAAAGGAAGTAAGGAAGAAAGAAAGAAAGAAAGAAAGTAGGAAAGAAAGAAAGGAAGGAAGGAAGGAAGAACGAAAGAAAATGAGAGAAAGAAAAAAAGATGGAAAAGAAGAAAGAACCTACGGAACAACGAAAGAAAGAAAGAAAGAAAGTAAGAAAGAAAGAAAGAAAGAAAGAAATAAGGAAAGAAAGAAAGATCGGAAAGAAGAAAGAACTTACAAACATCGAAAGAAAGAAAGAAAGAAAGTAGGAAAGAAAGAAAGGAAGGAAGGAAGAACGAAAGAAAATGAGAGATAAAGAAAAAAAATGAAAAAGAAGAAAGAACCTACGGAACAACAAAAGAAGGAAAGAAAGAAAGAAAGAAAGAAAGAAAGAAAGAAAGAAAGAAAGAAAGAAAGAAAGAAAGAAAGAAAGAAAGAAAGAAAGACAGACCGGAAAGAAGAAAGAACTTATGAACATCGAAAAAAAAAGAAAGAAAGACAGAATGAAAGAAAGAAAATGAGAGATAAAGAAAGAAAGATGGGAAAGAAGAAAGAATGTACGGAACAACGAAAGAAAGAAAGAAAGAAAGAAAGAAGGAAAGAAAGAAAAAAAGAAAGAAAGAAAGAAAGAAAGAAAGATCGGAAAGAAGAAAGAACTTACGAACGTCGAAAGAAAGAAAGAAATAAGGAAAGAAAGAAAGAAAGATCGGAAAGACGAAAGAACTTACGAACATCGAAAGAAAGAAAGAAAGTAGGAAGGAAGGAAGGAAAGAAATGAAGGAAGGAAGGAAGGAAGGAAGGAAGGAAGGAAGGAAGGAAGGAAGAAATAAAGAAAGAATGAAATTAAGAAAGAAAGTAAATGAGAGATAAACAAAGATGGGAAAGAAGAAAGTACCTACGGAACAACGAAAGAGAAAGAAAGAAAGAAACGAAGAAAGAAGGATCGGAAAGAAGAAAAAAACTTACGAACATCGAAAGAGAGAAAGAAAGAACGAAAGAAAGAAAGAACGAAAGAAAGAAAGATCAGTTATGATAAGGTTAGGGTCAGGGTTAGGGTTAGAGCTGGAAAAAAAGAAAGAAAGGAAGAAAGAAAGGAAGAAAGAAAGAAAGAAAGAAAGAAAGAAAGAAAGATCGGAAAGAAGAAAGAAATAACGAACATCGAAAGAAAAAAAGAAAGAAATAAGGAAAGGAAGAAAGAAAGAAAGAAAGACAATGAGTGATGAGGAAAGAAAGATGGGAAAGAAGAAAGAACCTACGGAACAACGAAAGACAAAAAGAAAAAAGGAAAGAAAGATCGGAAAGAAGAAAGAACTTACGAACATAGAAAGAAAGAAAGAAATAAGGAAAGAAAGAAAGAAAGAAAGAAAGAAAGAAAGAAAGAAAGAAAGAAAGATCGGAAAGAAGAAAGAACTTACGAACATCGAAAGAAAGAAAGAAAGAAAGACATAAAGAAAGATAGAAAATGAGAGATAAAGAAAGAAAGATGAGAATGAAGAAAGAACCTACGGAACAACGAAAGAAAGAAAGAAAGAAAGAAAGAAAGAAAGAAACATAGATCAGAAAGAAGAAATAACTTACGAACATCGAAGGAAAGAAAGAAAGAAAAAAAGAAAGAAAGAAAGAAAGAAAGTAGGAAAGAAAGAAATGAAGGAAGGAAGGAAGAACGAAATTAAATGAGAGAAAGAAAAAAAGATGGAAAATAAGAAATAACCTATGGAACAACGAAAGAAAGAAAGAAAGAAAGAAAGAAAGAAAGAAAGAAAGAAAGAAAGAAAGAAAGAAAGAAAGAAAGAAAGAAAGATCGGAAAGAAGAAAGAACTTACGAACATTGAAAGTAATAAAGAAAGAAATAAGGAAAGAAAGAAAGATCGGAAAGAAGAAAGATCTTACGAACATCGAAAGAAAGAAAGAAAGAAAGTTGGAAGGAAGGAAAGAAAGAAAGGAAGGAAGGAAGAAAGAAAATGAAAGATAAAGAAAGATGGGAAATAAGAAAGAACCTACGGAACAACGAAAAAGAAAGAAAGAAAGAAAGAAAGAAAGAAAGAAAGAAAGAAAGAAAGAAAGAAAGAAGGATCCGAAAGAAGAAAGAACTTACGAACAATGAAAGAAAGAAATAAGGAAAGAAAGAAAGAAAGAAAGAAAGACGGACAGAAAGAAAGAAAGAAAGACAGAAAGATCGGAAAGAAGAAAGAACTTATGAACATCGAAGGAAAGAAAGACAGAAAGGAAGAAAAAAAATGAGAGATAAAGAAAGAAAGATGGGAAAGAAGAAACAACCAACGGAACAATGAAAGAAAGAAAGAAAGAAAGAAAGAAAGAAAGAAAGAAAGAAAGAAAGAAAGAAAGAAAGAAAGAAAGAAAGAAAGAAAGAAAGATCGGAAATAAGAAAGAACTTACGAACATCGAAAGTAAGCAAGAAAGAAAGAAAGAAAGAAAGAAAGATCAGAAAGAAGAAAGAAAGAACATCGAAAGAAAGAACGAAAGAAAGAAGGAAGGCTGGAAGGAAGGAAAGAAAGAGCGATAGAAAGAAAGAAAGAAAGATAGGAAGAAGAAAGAACTTACGGACATCGAAAGAAAGAAAGAAAGAAAGAAAGAAAGAAAGAAAGAAAGAAAGAAAGAAAGAAAGAAAGAAAGAAAGAAAGAAAGGAAGAAAGACAGAAAGAAAGAAAGAAAATGAGAGATAAAGAAAGAAAGATGGGAAAAAAGAAAGAAACTACGGAACAACGAAAGAAAGAAAGAAAGAAAGAAAGAAAGAAAGAAAGAAAGAAAGAAAGAAAGAAAGATCGGAAATAAGAAAGAACTTACGAACATCGCAAGTAAGTAAGTAAGAAAGAAAGAAATAAAGAAAGATCAGAAAGAAGAAAGAAAGAACATCGAAAGAAAGAACGAAAGAAAGAAGGAAGGCTGGAAGGAAGGAAAGAAAGAGCGATAGAAAGAAAGAAAGAAAGATAGGAAAGAAGAAAGAACTTACGAACATCGAAAGAAAGAAACAAATAAGGAAAGAAAAAAAGAAAGGATGGAAGGAAGGAAGGAAGGAAGGAAGGAAGGAAAGAAGAACGAAAGAAAATGAGAGATAAAGAGAGAAAGATGGAAAAAAAGAAAGTATCTGCGGAACAACGAAAGAAAGAAAGAAAGAAAAAGAATGAAAGAAAGAAAGAAAGAAAGAAAGAAAGAAAGAAAGATCGGAAAGAAGAAAGAACTTACGAACATCGAAAGAAAGAAAGACAGAAAGGAAGAAAGAAAATGAGAGATAAAGAAAGAAAGATGGGAAAAAAGAAAGAACCTATGGAACAACGAAAGAAAGAAAGAAAGAAAGAAAGAAATTAAGAAAGATCAGAAATAAGAAAGAACTTACGAACATCGAAAGTAAGTAAGTAAGAAAGAACGAAATAAAGAAAGATCGGAAGGAAGGAAGAACTTACGAACATCGAAAAGAAAGAAATAAGGAAAGAAAGAAAGAAAGAAAGAAAGATCAGAAAGAATAAAGAACTTAGGAACATCGAAAGAAAGAAAGAAAGAAATAAGGAAAGAAAGAAAGAAAGATCGGAAAGAAGAATAAACTTACGAACATCGAAAGAAAGAAACAAAGAAAGAAAGTAGGAAGGAAGGAAGGAAGGAAGAAGAAAGGAAAGGAAGGAATGAAGAAAGAAAATGAGAGATAAAGAAAGATGGGAATGAAGAAAGTACCTACGGAACAACGAAAAAGAAAGAAAGAAAGAAAGAAAGAAAGAAAGAAAGAAAGAAAGAAAGAAAGAAAGAAAGAAAGACAGAAGGATCGGAAAGAAGAAAGAACTTACGAACAATGAAAGAAAGAAAGAAATAAGGGAAAGAAAGAAAGATAGGAAAGAAGAAATAACTTACGGACATCAAAAGAAAGAAAGAAAGAAAGAAAGAAAGAAAGAAAGAAAGAAAGAAAGAAAGAAAGAAAGAAAGAAATTAGGAAAGAAAGAAAGGAAGGAAGGAAGGAAGAACGAAAGAAAATGAAAGAAAGAAAAAATATGGAAAAGAAGAAAGAACTACGAACATCGAAAGAAAGAAAGAAAGAAAGAAAGAAGGAAAGAAAGAAGAAAGATCGGAAAGAAGAAAAAACTTATGAACATCGAAATAAAGAAAGAAAGTAGGAAAGGAAGAAAGGATCGAAGGAAAGAAAGAAAGGAAGGAAGGAAGGAAGAAAATGAGAGATAAAGAAAGAAAGATGGGAAAGAAGAAAAGAATCACAGAACAACGAAAAAGAAAGAAAGAAAGAAAAAAAAGAAAGAAAGAAAGAAATAAACACAAGGATCGGAAAGAAGAAAGAACTTACGAACAACGAAAGAAAGAAATAAGGAAAGAAAGAAAGAAAGAAAGAAAGAAAGAAAGAAAGAAAGAAAGAAAGAAAGAAAGATCGGAAAGAAGAAAGAACTTACAAACATCGAAAAACAGATAGACAGAAAGAAAGAAAGAAAGAAAGAAAGAAAGAAAGAAAGAAAGAAAGAAAGAAAGAAAGAAAGAAAGAAAGAAAGAAAGATCGGAAATAAGAAAGAAATAACGAACATCGAAAGAAAGAAAGAAAGAAAGACAGAAGAAAGAAAGAAAGAAAGAAAAATGAGAGATAAAGAAAGAAAGATCGGAAAGAAGAAAGAACTTACGAACATCGAAAGAAAGAAAAAAGAAAGAAAGAAAGAAAGAAAGAAAGAAAGAAAGAAAGAAAGAAAAAAGAAAGAAAGAATGAAAGACAGAAGGATCGGAAAGAAGAAAGAACCTACGAACTACGAAAGAAAGAAATAAAGAAGGAAAGAAGAAAGAAAGAAAGAAACAAAGAAATAAAAGAAAGAAAGAAAGAAAGATCGGAAAGAAGAAAAAACTTACGACATCGAAAGAAAGAAACAAAGAAAGAAATTAGGAAGGAAGGAAGGAAAGAAAGAAAGGAAGGAAGGAAGAAAGAAAATGAGAGATAAAGAAAGATGGGAAAGAAGAAAATACCTATGGAACAACGAAAAGGAAAGAAAGAAAGAAAGAAAGAAAGAAAGAAAGAAAGAAAGAAAGAAAGAAAGAAAGAAAGAAAGAAAGGACAAAAGGATCGGAAAGAAGAAAGAACTTACGAACAATGAAAGAAAGAAATAAGGAAAGAAAGAAAGAAAGAAAGAAAGATTGGAAAGAAGAAAGAACTTACGGACATCAAAAGAAAGAAAGAAAGAAGTTAGGAAAGAAATAAAGCAAGCAAGGAAGGAAGATCGAAAGAAAATGAGAGAAAGAAAAATAGATGGAAAAGAAGAAAGAACCTACGGAACAACGAAAAAAAGTAAGAAAGAAAGAAAGAAAGAAAGATCGGAAAGAAGAAAGAACTTACGAACATAGAAAGAAAGAAAGAAAGAAAGAAAGAAAGAAAGAAAGTAGGAAGGAAGGAAGGAAGAAGGAAAGAAAGGGAGTAAGGAAGGAAGAAAGAAAATGAGAGATAAAGAAAGATGGAAAAGAAGAAAGAACCTACGGAACAACGAAAAAGAAAGAAAGAAAGAAAGAAAAAAGAAAAAAAGAAAGACAGATGGATCGGAAAGAAGAAAGAACCTACGAACTACGAAAGAAAGAAATAAGGAACGAAAGAAAGAAAGAAAGAAAGACAAGGATTGGAAATAAGAAGAAATAACGAACATCGAAAGAAAGAAATAAGACAGACGAACATCGAAAGAAAGAAAGAAAGACAGAAAGAAAGAAAGAAAATGAGATAAAAAAAGAAAGATGAGAAAGAAGAAAGAACTTACGAAAATTGAAAGAAAGAAGGAAAGAAAGAAAGCAAGAAAGAAAGAAAGATCGGAAAGAAGAAAGAACTTACGAACATAAAAGAAAGAAAGAAAAAAGTAAAGTAAGAAAGGAAGGAAGGAAGAAAGAAAGAACGAAAGAAAATGAGAGATAAGAAAAAAAGATGGAAATGAAGAAAGAACCTACGGAACAACGAAAGAAAGAAAGAAGGAAAGAAAGAAAGAAAGAAAGAAAGAAAGAAAGAAAGAAAAGAATGAAAGAAAGAAAGAAAGAAGGATCGGAAAGAAGAATGAACTTACGAACATCGAAAGAAAGAAATAAGGAAAGAAAGAAAGATCGGAAAGAAGAAAGAACTTACGAACATCCAAGAAAGAAAGAAAAAAAGAAAGAAAGAAAGAAAGTAGGAAAGAAAGAAAGGAAGGAAGGAAGAACGAAAGAAATGAGAGAAAGAAAAAAAGATGGAAAAGAAGAAAGAACCTACGGAACAATGAAAGAAAGAAAGAAAGAAAGAAAGAAAGAAAGAAAAGAAGAGAAAGAAAGAAAGAAGAGAAAGAAAGAAAGAAAAGAAAGAAAGAAAGAAAGAAAGAAAGAAAGAAAGAAAGAAAGAAAGAAAGATCGGAAAGAAGAAAAAACTTACGAACATTGAAAGAAAGAAAGAAAGAAAGAAAGTAGGAAGGAAGGAAAGAAAGAAAGGAAGGAGGGAAGGAAGAAAAAGAGAGATAAAGAAAGATGGGAAAGATCAAAATACCTACGGAACAACGAAAAAGAAAGAAAGAAAGAAAGAAAGAAAAAGAAAGAAAGAAAGAAAGACAGAAAGACAGAAGGATCGAAAGAAGAAAGAACCTACGAACTACGAAAGAAAGAAATAAGGAAAGAAAGAAAGAAATAAAGAAAGCTCGGAAAGAAGAAAGAACTTACGAACATCGAGAGAAAGAAAGAAAGAAATAAGGAAAGAAAGAAAGAAAGATCGGAAAGAAGAAAAAACTTACGAACATCGAAAGAAAGAAACAAAGAAAGAAAGTAGGAGGAAGGAAAGGAAGGAAGGAAAGAAAGAAAGGAAGGAAGGAAGAAAGAAAATGAGAGATAAAGAACGATGGGAATGAAGAAAGTCCCTACGGAACAACGAAAAAGAAAGAAAGAAAGAAAGAAAGAAAGAAAGAAAGAAAGAAAGAAAGACCGAAGGATCGGAAAGACGAAAGAACTTACAAACAATGAAAGAAAGAAATAAGGAAAGAAAGAAAGAAAGAAAGAAAGATCAGAAAGAAGAAAGAACTTATGAACATCGAAAGAAAGAAAGAAATAAGGAAAGAAAGAAAGATCGGAAAGAAGAAATAACTTACGGACATCGAAAGAAAGAAAGAAAGAAAGAAAGAAAGAAAGAAAGAAAGAAAGAAAGAAAGAAAGAAAGAAAGAAAGAAAGAAAGAAAGAAGAAAGAAAGAAAGAAAGAAATTAGGAAAGAAAGAAAGGAAGGAAGGAAGGAAGAACGAAAGAAAATGAGAGAAAGAAAAAAATATGGAAAAGAAGAAAGAACTTACGAACAACGAAAGAAAGAAATCAGGAAAGAAAGAAAGAAAGAAAGAAGGAAAGAAAAAGATCGGAAAGAAGAAAGAAATAACGAACATCGAAAGAAAAAAAGAAAGACAGAAAGAAAGAAAGAAAATGAGAGATAAAGAAAGAAAGATGAGAATTAAGAAAGAACTTACGAACATCGAAAGAAAGAAAGAAAGAAAGAAAGAAAGAAAGAAAGAAAGAAAGAAAGAAAGAAAGAAAGAAGGATCGGAAAGAAGAATGAACTTACGAACATCGAAAGAAAGAAAGAAATAAGGAAAGAAAGAAAGATCGGAAAGAAGAAAGAACTTACGAACATCCAAAGAAAGAAAGAAAAAAAGAAAGAGAGAAAGAAAGAAAGAAAGAAAGTAGGAAAGAAAGGAAGGAAGGAAGGAAGAACA
>JBAJHW010000018.1:152001-162001 GCA_037013535.1 Intellagama lesueurii | reverse complement strand
TTATTCTTCTGTACATAATAGTTATTCTAGAATAGATTTTATGTTTATTTCACAAAACTTAATTTCAAAAGTAGTAGATACAAATATTAATGTGATAAAAATAACAGATCATGCGTTGATGGTGTTAGAGATGAAAGTTAAGAAGGACTATAGAGAAGCTAGAAGATGGAGAATGGACTCCAATATTTTTCAACATACAGAGGTTGTGGATAAAGTTAAGAAAGAATGGTTGGAAATATGGTCATTTAATGAAGCAGGTGGAATAAAATAGGAGTGTTATGGGACACTATGAAAGCAGTCATGAGAGGAATCGCCATAAGAGAAATCCTGTAGATTTAAAAAATTGAGAGAAGAAAATATAAATAGAATTGTAGAATCATTAAAGGATTTAGAAAGCAAATATTTTATGGATAGAGATAACAAAAAATTAATTGAGATCCAAGCTAAAAGAAAGGAATTAGAAGGTATAGAGCTAGAAAAGGTCCAGAGAGACTTGATATACGCTAGGAGGAATTTTTTCGAATACAGTAATAAAAATTCAAAACTTTTAGCTAGATTAGTTCAAACTAAAAGAGCAAAAAATATAATTGGAGTGATTAAAGACAAAACGGGAAAGAATTGTAGCTTAATGAAAGAAAAACTAAAGATAATACATGAATTCTATCAAAATTTGTATAAAGGTAATAGTGTATCGAAAGAAGATATAGAAAATTATATTAAAGAAAATGTTAAGAGTAAATTATCAGAGAATGATAAAAAGGATTTAGATAAAGAGATAAAAGAGGAAGAGATTATAGAGATTATTAATAAATTAAAAAATGGTAAAACTCCAGGTTTTGACGGTTTAGGATCAGAATATTATAAAACTTTTAAACCAATATTGATCCCTAAGTTAAAAGTGCTCTATAATGAAATATTGGAAGGAGAGAGAATACCAGATTCTTGGAAACATTCATTAATAACTCTTATCCCAAAGCCTAATAAAGACTTAACAGACCCAAGTTCATATAGACCCATTTCACTATTAAATCAAGATGCAAAGATTTTTACTGCAATACTTGCGAATAGAATTAATAAATTTATTATAAAATATATTAAAGAGGATCAGAATGGTTTTTTAAAGGGTAGACAAATGGAGAATTTGACTAGGAGGGTATTGAATATTTTATACAATATAGAAAAAGACAAATTGAAGGCAGGTATCTTATCATTAGATATATTTAAGGCATTTGATTGCGTGGAATGGCCAACATTAAAGATTTTGTTAAAAGGTTGGGGTTTTGGAAAGAAATTTAGGGGGATAATAGATCAACTATATCTGGGGAATACCTCTGTAGTAATAGTTAATGATGGGATTACAGAACAAAATAGCTTTAGGCCGAGGCACTAGACAAGGTTGCCCTCTTTCTCCAGTTCTGTTTTGTTTGATTATTGAAATGTTGGCAAATGTAATAAGGAATGATGATTTAATCGAAGGTATGGGGAAAAAGAATAAAATAAAGATTAATTTATTTGCTGATGATTCCTTGTTGACAGTGAAAAATCCGTTAGAATGCGTAGATAAAATTAGAACTCATTTAGAAAAATTTGGAAGAATAACTGGATTATGTGTGAATTGGCAAAAATCTGAATTAATGTTATTTAATCATAATAGAGTAGAACAAGAAAGGTGTGTTGAAAAATATGATTTCAGATTATGCAAATCAATTAAATATTTAGGAATAGATCTAGCAAAAAATATTCAAAAAATAAAGGAATATAATTATAATAAACTAAAGGAAGTGATTAAAAACAAATTACAGGAATATAGTAACTTTAAGCTATCTTGGTTTGGAAGGATTGCATTGATAAAAATGAAAATCTTACCAAAAATTAATTTTTTATTTAGAATGCTACCAATACAGTTAACAGAGGATGATTTGAAATTTTGGCAAGGAATAATTAATAAATACTGTAATGAAGGGAAGAGATCTAGAATAAATAAAAAGTATTGGTATAGAACAAAGCAAAAAGGTGGTATAGGTTTACCAAATATAAAAAATTATTATTTGGCTAACCAATTGAGGTTTATTGGGGAAATTATATATAATCCAGAAAGGCTAATTTGGTGGGAGATGGAATCATCAGAATTACAGGCAGATATAGAAACATATTTATTTGGTATAATTAAGAAAGATAAAATAAGGGAAATTAATAATCCATTTTTAAAGACATTGTTAAATATATGGTATAAGTGCAAAAAGAATTTATGTTCATCATATTCCCCACTTGGATTAGTGACAGAAATAGAAAATTTTCCTACCAATATGAAAGTATATGTGGATCTATTTAAAGAAAAGAAAGTGATTAGATTGAAAGATTGGTTATATAAAATGAGATCGATAGATCAAATGAAACAAACTCTTCAGAATAGGAGCATTTCATGGTTGAATTATATACAATTAGAAAGATGGACTAATGAATGGGTAAATAAATATAATAAAGGTAGAGAATATACAAAATACGAACAATTGTTATTGTCATATGAGGACATTCGGATGACTGACTCAGTGAAAGGTACTGTGAGCAAAATTTACTTACTTCTTCTTAATTTAGAGGAAGAGGAAAGTGAGAAAGAAGGATTAAAAATAGTGTGGGAGCAAGATATTGGGAAAAGAATAAATGAAGAAGAATGGAGGATGATATGGAAAATGAGGGTGTTAAGATTTATGTCAGTAAGAATAAAGGAAAATTTTTTTAAACTTAGTTTAAGATGGTATTTAACACCGTCAAAATTAAATAAAATTAATGCCAATCATCCGAATGTCTGTTGGAAATGTGAGAAGGAAATTGGTACATACTTTCATATGTGGTGGGAATGTGAAAAAGTGCAAAGATTTTGGAAACAAATTTTTAAAGAATTAAGCTACATATGTGAAAAAGATATAGAATTTAATGCTGAGATTGCTTTGTTATCAATATTTGAGAATGTGGAATATGACAAAATGACTAAAGAATTGATAACCAACTTATTAACAGCAGCTAGATTGATTATAGCTAGGCAATGGAAATCAAAAGTCGAATTGCAAATTGAAGAATGGTATAAAGAAATATGGAATATAGCAATAAATGATAAATTAACTTGTAACTTAAAGGTTAAGAAAGGAGAGTTGAAAAAAAATAACTTTTATGATATATGGGGGAGATTTTTGGAATATGTATTAATAAGAGGAAAAGGGAAAGCTCCAAATCAAGAATCAATGCAGTTTTGGAGAAGAGGACAATAGAAGAAGAGGAAGAAGAAGAAGAAGAAGAAGGAAGAGGAAGATTATGGCAAGAGGTCCCGCATATGGTGGTGGGGAACACAGTTAAATTGTATTTTAGTTTGTATGTTATATGTTTTTGTTTAAATTTAAAATAAAGGGAAAAAAAAATTTCAAAAAAAAAAGAAAGAAAGAAAGAAAGAAAGAAAGAAAGAAAGAAAGAAAGAAAGAAAGAAAGAAAGAAAGAAAGAAAGAAAGAAAGAAAGAAAGAAAGAAAGAAAGATCGGAAATAAGAAAGAAATAACGAACATCGAAAGAAAGAAAGAAAGAAATAAGGAAAGAAAGAAAGAAAGATCGGAAAGAAGAAAAAACTTACGAACATCGAAAGAAAGAAAGAAAGTAGGAAGGAATGAAGGAACGAAGGAAAGAAAGAAAGGAAGGAAGACAAGGATCGGAAAGAAGAAAGTTCTTACGAACAACGAAAGAAAGAAATAAGGAAAGAAAGAAAGAAAGAAAGAAAGAAAGAAAGAAAGATCGGAAAGAAGAAAGAAATAACGAACATCGAAAGAAAGAAAGAAAGACAGAAAGAAAGAAAGAAAATGAGATAAAAAAAGAAAGATGAGAAAGAAGAAAGAACTTACGAAAATCGAAAGAAAGAAGGAAAGAAAGAAAGAAAGAAAGCAAGAAAGAAAGAAAGAAAGAAAGATCGGAAAGAAGAAAGAACTTACGAACATAAAAAGAAAGAAAGAAAAAAGTAAAGTAAGAAAGGAAGGAAGGAAGAAAGAAAGAACGAAAGAAAATGAGAGATAAGAAAAAAAGATGGAAATGAAGAAAGAACCTACGGAACAACGAAAGAAAGAAAGAACGAAAGAAAGAAAGAAAGAAAGAAAGAAAGAAAGAAAGAAAGAAAGAAAGAAAGAAAGAAAGAAAGAAAGAAAGAAAGAAATTAGGAAAGAAAGAAAGGAAGGAAGGAAGGAAGAACGAAAGAAAATGAGAGAAAGAAAAAATATGGAAAAGAAGAAAGAACTTACGAACAACGAAAGAAAGAAATAAGGAAAGAAAGAAAGAAAGAAAGAAAGAAAATGAGAGATAAAGAAAGAAAGATGAGAATTAAGAAAGAACTTACGAACATCGAAAGAAAGAAAGAAAGAAAGAAAGAAAGAAAGAAAGAAAGAAAGAAAGAAAGAAAGAAAGAAAGAAAGAAGGATCGGAAAGAAGAATGAACTTACGAACATCGAAAGAAAGAAAGAAATAAGGAAAGAAAGAAAGATCGGAAAGAAGAAAGAACTTACGAACATCCACAGAAAGAAAGAAAAAAAGAAAGAGAGAAAGAAAGAAAGAAAGAAAGTAGGAAAGAAAGGAAGGAAGGAAGGAAGAACGAAAGGAAATGAGAGAAAGAAAAAAAGATGGAAAAGAAGAAAAAACCTACGGGACAACGAAAGAAAGAAAGAAAGAAAGAAAGAAAGAAAGAAAGAAAGAAAGAAAGAAAGAAAGTAAGAAAGAAAGAAAGAAAGATCGGAAAGAAGAAAAAACTTACGAACATCGAAAGAAAGAAAGAAAGAAAGTAGGAAGGAAGGAAGGAAGGAAAGAAAGAAAGGAAGGAAGGAAGAAAGAAAATGAGAGATAAAGAAAGATGGGAAAGATCAAAATACCTACGGAACAACGAAAAAGAAAGAAAGAAAGAAAGAAAGAAAGAAAAAAGAAAGAAAGAAAGAAAGACAGAAGGATCGGAAAGAAGAAAGAACCTACGAACTACGAAAGAAAGAAATAAGGAAAGAAAGAAAGAAAGAAAGAAAGAAATAAGGAAAGAAAGAAAGAAAGATCGGAAAGAAGAAAAAACTTACGAACATCGAAAGAAAGAAAGAAAGAAAGAAAGAAAGTAGGAAGGAAGGAAGGAAGGAAAGAAAGAAAGGAAGGAAGGAAGGAAGAAAATGAGAGATAAAGAAAGATGGGAAAGATGAAAATACCTACGGAACAACGAAAAAGAAAGAAAGAAAGAAAGAAAGAAAGAAAAAGAAAGAAAGAAAGAAAGACAGAAGGATCGGAAAGAAGAAAGAACCTACGAACTACGAAAGAAAGAAATAAGGAAAGAAAGAAAGAAAGAAAGAAGTAAGGAAAGAAAGAAAGAAAGATCAGAAAGAAGAATAAACTTACGAACATCGAAAGAAAGAAACAAAGAAAGAAAGTAGGAAGGAAGGAAGGAAGGAAAGAAAGGAAGGAAGGAAGTAAGAAAGAAAATGAGAGATAAAGAAAGAAGGGAAAGAAGAAAATACCTATGGAACAACGAAAAAGAAAGAAAGAAAGAAAGAAAGACAGAAGGATCGGAAAGAAGAAAGAACTTACGAACAATGAAAGAAAGAAATAAGGAAAGAAAGAAAGAAAGAAAGAAAGAAAGAAAGAAAGAAAGAAAGAAAGAAAGAAAGAAAGAAAGATCGGAAATAAGAAAGAAATAACGAACATCGAAAGAAAGAAAGAAAGAAAGACAGACAGAAAGAAAGAAAATGAAAGATAAAGAAAGAAAGATGAGAAAGAGGAAAGAACTTACGAACATCGAAAGAAAGAAAGAAAGAAAGAAAGAAAGATCGGAAAGAAGAAAGAACTTACGAACATAAAAAGAAAGAAAGAAAAAAGGAAAGTAAGAAAGGAACGAAGAAAGAACGAAAGAAAATGAGAGATAAGGAAAAAAAGATGGAAATGAAGAAAGAACCTACGGAACAACGAAAGAAAGAAAGAAAGAAAGAAAGAAAGAAAGAAAGAAAGAAAGAAAGAAAGAAAGAAAGAAAGAAAGAAAGAAAGAAAGAAAGAAAGAATGAAAGAAAGAAGGATCGGAAAGAAGAAAGAACTTACGAACATCGAAAGAAAGAAAGAAATAAGGAAAGAAAGAAAGATCGTTAAGAAGAAAGAACTTACGAACATCCAAAGATAGAAAGAAAAAAAGAAAGAAAGAAAGAAAGAAGGAAAGTAGGAAAGAAAGAAAGGAAGGAAGAACGAAAGAAAATGAGAGAAAGAAAAAAAGATGGAAAAGAAGAAAGAACCTACGGGACAACGAAAGAAAGAAAGAAAGAAAGAAAGAAAGAAAGAAAGAAAGAAAGAAAGAAAGAAAGAAAGAAAGAAAGAAAGAAAGAAAGAAAGAAAGAAAGAAAGATCGGAAAGAAGAAAGACCTTACGAACATCGAAAGAAAGAAAGAAAGAAATAAGGAAAGAAAGAAAGAAAGAAAGAAAGAAAAAGATCGGAAAGAAGAAAGAAATAACGAACATCGAAAGAAAGAAAGAAAGACAGAGAGAAAGAAAGAAAATGAGAGATAAAGAAAGAAAGATGAGAATTAAGAAAGAACTTACGAACATCGAAAGAAAGAAAGAAAGAAAGAAAGAAAGAAAGAAAGAAAGAAAGAAAGAAAGAAAGATCGGAAAGAAGAAAGAACTTAAGAATATAAAAAGAAAGAAAGAAAAAAGGAAAGTAATAAAGGAAGGAAGGAAGAAAGAAAGAACGAAAGAAAATGAGAGATAAGGAAAAAAAGATGGAAATGAAGAAAGAACCTACGGAACAACGAAAGAAAGAAAGAAAGAAAGAAAGAAAGAAAGAAAGAAAGAAAGAAAGAAAGAAAGAAAGAAAGAAAGAAAGAAAGAAAGAAAGAAAGAAGGATCGGAAAGAAGAATGAACTTACGAACATCGAAAGAAAGACAGAAATAAGGAAAGAAAGAAAGATTGGAAAGAAGAAAGAACTTACGAACATCCAAAGAAAGAAAGAAAAAAAGAAAGAAAGAAAGAAAGAAAGAAAGTAGGAAAGAAAGGAAGGAAGGAAGGAAGGACGAAAGGAAATGAGAGAAAGAAAAAAAGATGGAAAAGAAGAAAGAACCTACGGGACAATGAAAGAAAGAAAGAAAGAAAGAAAGAAAGAAAGAAAGAAAGAAAGAAAGAAAGAAAGAAAAGAAAGAAAGAAAGAAAGAAAGAAAGAAAGATCGGAAAGAAGAAAGAACTTACAAACATCGAAAGAAAGAAAGAAAGAAAGAAAGAAAGAAGAAAGAAAGAAAGAAAGAAAGATCGGAAATAAGAAAGAAATAACGAACATCGAAAGAAAGAAAGAAAGACAGAAAGAAAGAAAGAAAGAAAATGAAAGATAAAGAAAGAAAGATGAGAAAGAAGAAAGAACTTACGAACATCGAAAGAAAGAAAGAAAGAAAGAAAGATCGGAAAGAAGAAAGAACTTACGAACATAAAAAGAAAGAAAGAAAAAAGGAAAGTAAGAAAGGAACGAAGAAAGAACGAAAGAAAATGAGAGATAAGGAAAAAAAGATGGAAATGAAGAAAGAACCTACGGAACAACGAAAGAAAGAAAGAAAGAAAGAAAGAAAGAAAGAAAGAAAGAAAGAAAGAAAGAAAGAAAGAAAGAAAGAAAGAAGGATCGGAAAGAAGAAAGAACTTACGAACATCGAAAGAAAGAAAGAAATAAGGAAAGAAAGAAAGATCGTTAAGAAGAAAGAACTTACGAACATCCAAAGATAGAAAGAAAAAAAGAAAGAAAGAAAGAAAGAAAGAAAGTAGGAAAGAAAGAAAGGAAGGAAGGAAGAACGAAAGAAAATGAGAGAAAGAAAAAAAGATGGAAAAGAAGAAAGAACCTACGGGACAACGAAAGAAAGAAAGAAAGAAAGAAAGAAAGAAAGAAAGAAAGAAAGAAAGAAAGATCGAAATGAAGAAAGAACTTACGAACATCGAAAGAAAGAAAGAAAGAAAGAAAAAGATCAGAAAGAAGAAAGAAATAACGAACATCGAAAGAAAGAAAGAAAGACAGAAAGAAAGAAAGAAAATGAGAGATAAAGAAAGAAAGATGAGAATTAAGAAAGAACTTACGAACATCGAAAGAAACAAAGAAAGAAAGAAAGAAAGAAAGAAACAAACAAAGAAAGAAAGAAAGAAAGAAAGAAAGATCGGAAAGAAGAAAGAACTTAAGAACATAAAAAGAAAGAAAAAAAAAGGAAAGTAATAAAGGAAGGAAGGAAGGAAGGAAGAACGAAAGAAATGAGAGATAAGGAAAAAAAGATGGAAATGAAGAAAGAACCTACGGAACAACGAAACAACGAAAGAAAGAAAGAAAGAAAGAAAGAAAGAAAGAAAGAAAGAAAGAAGGAAAGAAAGAAAGAAAGAAAGAAAGAAAGAAAGAAAGAAAGAAGGATCGGAAAGAAGAATGAACTTACGAACATCGAAAGAAAGAAAGAAATAAGGAAAGAAAGAAAGATCGGAAAGAAGAAAGAACTTACGAACATCCAAAGAAAGAAAGAAAAAAAGAAAGAGAGAAAGAAAGAAGAAAGAAAGTAGGAAAGGAAGGAAGGAAGGAAGGAAGAACGAAAGGAGATGAGAGAAAGAAAAAAAGATGGAAAAGAAGAAAGAACCTACGGGACAACGAAAGAAAGAAAGAAAGAAAGAAAGAAAGAAAGAAAGTAAGAAAGAAAGAAAGATCGGAAAGAAGAAAAAAACTTACGAACATCGAAAGAAAGAAAGAAAGAAAGTAGGAAGGAAGGAAGGAAGGAAAGAAAGAAAGGAAGGAAGGAAGAAAGAAAATGAGAGATAAAGAAAGATGGGAAAGATCAAAATACCTACGGAACAACGAAAAAGAAAGAAAGAAAGAAAGAAAGAAAGGAAAAAGAAATAAAGAAAGAAAGACAGAAGGATCGGAAAGAAGAAAGAACCTACGAACTACGAAAGAAAGAAATAAGGAAAGAAAGAAAGAAAGAAAGAAAGAAAGAAATAAGGAAAGAAAGAAAGAAAGATCGGAAAGAAGAAAAAACTTACGAACATCGAAAGAAAGAAAGAAAGAAAGAAAGTAGGAAGGAAGGAAGGAAGGAAAGAAAGAAAGGAAGGAAGGAAGGAAGAAAATGAGAGATAAAGAAAGATGGGAAAGATGAAAATACCTACGGAACATCGAAAAAGAAAGAAAGAAAGAAAGAAAGAAAGAAAGAAAGAAAGAAAGAAAGAAAGAAAGAAAGAAAGAAAGAAAGAAAAAAGAAAGAAAGAAAGAAAGACAGAAGGATCGGAAAGAAGAAAGAACCTACGAACTACGAAAGAAAGAAATAAGGAAAGAAAGAAAGAAAGAAAGAAAGAAAGAAATAAGGAAAGAAAGAAAGAAAGATCGGAAAGAAGAATAAACTTACGAACATCGAAAGAAAGAAACAAAGAAAGAAAGTAGGAAGGAAGGAAGGGAGGAAAGAAAGGAAGGAAGGAAGTAAGAAAGAAAAATGAGAGATAAAGAAAGAAGGGAAAGAAGAAAATACCTATGGAACAACGAAAAAGAAAGAAAGAAAGAAAGAAAGAAAGACAGAAGGATCGGAAAGAAGAAAGAACTTACGAACAATGAAAGAAAGAAATAAGGAAAGAAAGAAAGAAAGAAAGAAAGAAAGAAAGAAAGAAAGAAATAAGGAAAGAAAGAAAGATCGGAAAGAAGAAAGGACTTACGGACATCGAAAGAAAGAAAGAAAGAAAGAAAGAAAGAAAGAAAGAAAGAAAGAAAGAAAGAAAGAAAGAAAGAAAGAAAGAAAGATCGGAAATAAGAAAGAAATAACGAACATCGAAAGAAAGAAAGAAAGAAAGAAGAAAGAAAGAAAGAAAGATTGGAAAGAAGAAAGAACTTACGAACATCGAAAGAAAGAAAGAAATAAGGAAAGAAAGAAAGATCGGAAAGAAGAAAGGACTTACGGACATCGAAAGAAAGAAAGAAAGAAAGAAAGAAAGAAAGAAAGAAAGAAAGAAAGAAAGATCGAAATAA
>JBAJHW010000018.1:144764-146501 GCA_037013535.1 Intellagama lesueurii | reverse complement strand
TTCCGATCTTTCTTTCTTTCTTCCTTTCTTTCTTTCTTTCTTTCTTTCTTTCTTTCTTTCGTTCTTTCCTTATTTCTTTCTTTCGTAGTTCGTAGGTTCTTTCTACTTTCCGATCCTTCTGTCTTTCTTTCTTTCTTTTTTTCTTTCTTTCTTTCTTTCTTTCTTTCTTTCTTTCTTTCTTTCTTTCTTTCATTGTTCCGTAGGTTCTTTCTTCTTTCCCATCTTTCTTTCTTTATCTCTCATTTTCTTTCCTTCTTTCTGTCTTTCTTTCTTTCGATGTTCGTAAGTTCTTTCTTCTTTCCGATCTTTCTTTCTTTCTTTCTTTCTTTCTTTCTTTCATTCTTTCTTTCTTTCTTTCATTGTTCTGTTGGTTCTTTCTTCTTTCCCATCTTTCTTTCTTTATCTCTCATTTTCTTTCTTTCTTTCTGTCTTTCTTTCTTTCGATGTTCGTAAGTTCTTTCTTCTTTCCGATCTTTCTTTCTTTCTTTCTTTCTTTCTTTCTTCCTTTCTTTCTTTCTTTCTTTCCTTATTTCTTTCTTTCGTAGTTCGTAGGTTCTTTCTTCTTTCCGATCCTTCTGTCTTTCTTTCTTTCTTTCTTTTTTTCTTTCTTTCTTTCTTTCTTTCTTTCTTTCTTTCTTTCTTTCTTTCTTTCTTTCTTTCTTTCGTTGTTCCGTAGGTTCTTTCTTCTTTCCCATCTTTCTTTCTTTATCTCTCATTTTCTTTCTTTCTTTCTGTCTTTCATTCTTTCTTTTTTTCGATGTTCGTAAGTTCTTTCTTCTTTCCTGTCTTTCTTTCGTTCTTTCTTTCTTTTTTCTTTCTTTCTTTCTTTTTCTCAGCTCGAACCCTAACCGTGATCCTAACCCTAATCATAACTGATCTTCTTTCTTTCGTTCCTTCTTTCTTTCCTTATTTCTTTCTTTCTACGTTCGTAAGTTCTTCTTCTATCCGATCTTCTTTCTTTCTTTCTTTCTTCCTTCCTTTCTTTCCTACTTTCTTTCTTTCTTTCTTTTTCGTTGTTCTGTTGGTTCTTTCTACTTTCCCATCTTTCTTTCTTTATCTTTCATTTTTTTCTCCCTTCCTTTCTTTCTTTTCCTTCCTTCCTTCCTTCCTACTTTCTTTCTTTCTTTCTTTCGATGTTCGTAAGTTCTTTCTTCTTTCCGATCTTTCTTTCTTTCTTTCTTTCTTTCTTTCTTTCTTTCTTTCTTTCTTTCTTTCTTACTTTCTTTCTTTCTTTCGTTGTTCCGAAGGTACTTTCATCTTTTCCATCTTTTTACTTTCTCTCATTTTCTTTCGTTCTTCCTTCCTTCCTTCCTTTCTTTCTTTCCTAATTTCTTTCTTTCTTTCTTCCTTTCTTTTTTCTTTCTTTCTTTCTTTCTTTCGATCGTTATTTCATTCTTTCATTGTTCGTAAGTTCTTTCTTCTTTCCGATCCTTCTATCTTTCCTACTTTCTTTCTTTTTCATTGTTCCGTAGGTACTTTGATCTTTCCCATCTTTCTTTATCTCTCATTTTCTTTCTTCCTTCCTTCCTTTCTTTCTTTCCTTCCTTCCTTCCTTCCTACTTTCTTTCTTTGTTTCTTTCTTTCAATGTTCGTAAGTTCTTTCTTCTTTCCGATCTTTCTTTCTTTCTTTCTTTCTTTCTTTCTTTCTTTCTTTCTTTCTTACTTTCTTTCTTTCTTTCTTTGTTCCGTAGTTTTTTTTCTTTTTTTCCATCTTTTTTCTTTCTCTCATTTTCTTTC
>JBAJHW010000018.1:134764-139764 GCA_037013535.1 Intellagama lesueurii | reverse complement strand
TTTCTTTCTTTCTTTCTTTCTTTCTTTCTTTCTTTCTTTCTTTCTTTCTTTCTTTCTTTCTTTCTTTCATTGTTCCGTTGGTTCTTTCTTCTTTCCCATCTTTCTTTCTTTATCTCTCATTTTCTTTCTTTCTTTCTGTCTTTCTTTCTTTCAATGTTCGTAAGTTCTTACTTCTTTCCGATCTTTCTTTCTTTCTTTCTTTCTTTCTATCTTTCTTTCTTTCTTTCTTTCTTTCTTTCTTTCTTTCTTTCTTTCTTTCTTTCTTTCCATCTCTAACCCTAACCGTGACCCTAACCCTAATCATAACTGATCTTTCTTTCTTTCGTTCTTTCTTTCTTTCCTTATTTCTTTCTTTCGATGTTCGTAAGTTCTTTCTTCTTTCCGATTCTTCTTTTTTGCATTTCTTTCTTTCTTTCTTTCTTTCTTTCTTTCATTGTTCTGTTGGTTCTTTCTTCTTTCCCATCTTTCTTTCTTTATCTCTCATTTTTTTCTTTCTTTCTGTCTTTCTTTCTTTCGATGTTCGTAAGTTCTTTCTTCTTTCCAATCTTTCTTTCTTTCTTTCTTTCTTTCTTTCTTTCTTTCTTTCTTTCTTTCCTTCTTTCTTTCTTTCGTAGTTCCTAGGTTCTTTCTTCTTTCCGAATCTTCTGTCTTTCTGTCTTTCTTTTTTCTTTCTTTCTTTCTTTCTTTCTTTCTTTCTTTCTTTCTTTCTTTCGTTGTTCCGTAGGTTCTTTCTTCTTTCCCATCTTTCTTTCTTTATCTCTCATTTTCTTTCTTTCTGTCTTTCTTTCTTTCTTTCGATGTTCATAAGTTCTTTCTTCTTTCCGATCTTTCTTTCTTTCTTTCTTTCTTTCTCTCTTTCTTTCTTTCTTTCTTTCTTTCTTTCTTTCTTTCTTTCTTTCTTTCTTTCGTTGTTCCGTAGGTTCTTTCTTCTTTTCCATCTTTCTTTCTTTCTCTCATTATCTTTCGTTCTTCCTTCCTTCCTTCCTTTCTTTCTTTCCTACTTTCTTTCTTTCTTTCTTTCTTTCGATGTTCGTAAGGTCTTTCTTATTTCCGATCTTTCTTTCTTTCTTTCTTTCTTTCTTACTTTCTTTCTTTCTTTCTTTCGTTGTTCCGTAGGTTCTTTCTTCTTTCACATTTTTCTTTCTTTATCTCTCATTTTCTTTCTTTCTTTCTGTCTTTCTTTCTTTCTTTCTTTCGATGTTCGCAAGTTCTTTCTTCTTTCCGATCCTTCTTTCTTTCTTTCTTTCTTTCTTTCTTTCTTTCTTTCTTTCTTTCTTTCTTTCTTTCTTTCTTTCTTTCTTCATTTCGTTATTCTGTAGGTTCTTTCTTCTTTCCCATCTTTCTTTCTTTATCTCTCATTTTCTTTCTATTCCTTATTTCTTTCTTTCGATGCTCTTAAATTCTTTCTTGTTTCCGATCTTTCTTTCTTTCTTTCTTTCTTTCTTTCTTTCTTTCTTTCTTTCTTTCTTTCTTTCTTTCTTTCTTTTTCGTTGTCCCGTAGGTTCTTTCTTCTTTCCTAACTTTCTTTCTTTATCTCTCATTTTCTTTCGTTCTTCCTTCTTTCCTTCCTTTCTGTCTTTCCTACTTTCTTTCTTTCTTTCTTTCGATGTTCCTAAGTTCTTTCTTCTTTCCGATCTTTCTTTTTCTTTCTTTCTTTCTTTCTTTCTTTCTTTCTTTCTTTCTTTCTTTCTTTCTTTCTTTCTTTCTTTCTTTCTTTCTTTCTTTCTTTCATTGTTCCGCAGGTTCTTTCTACTTTCCCATCTTTCTTTCTTTATCTCTCATTTTCTTTCATTCCTTATTTCTTTCTTTCTTTCGATGCTCTTAAGTTCTTTCTTGTTTCCGATCTTTCTTTCTTTCTGTCTTTCTTTCTTTCTTTCTTTCTTTCTTTCTTTCTTTCTTTCTTTTTCGTTGTTCCGTAGGTTCTTTCTTCTTTCCCAACTTTCTTTCTTTATCTCTCATTTTCTTTCGTTCTTCCTTCTTTCCTTCCTTTCTGTCTTTCCTACTTTCTTTCTTTCTTTCTTTCGATGTTCCTAAGTTCTTTCTTCTTTCCGATCTTTCTTTTTCTTTCTTTCTTTCTTTCTTTCTTTCTTTCTTTCTTTCTTTCTTTCTTTCGTTGTTCCGTAGGTTCTTTTTTCTTTTCCATCTTCCTTTATTTATCTCTCATTTTCTTTCGTTCTTCCTTCCTTCCTTCCTTCCTTCCTTCTTTCATTCTTTCTTTCGATGTTCGCAAGTTCTTTTTTCTTTCCGATCTTTCTTTCTTTCTTTCTTTCTTTTTTTCTTTCGATGTTCGCAAGTTCTTTTTTCTTTCCGATCGTTCTTTCTTTCTTTCTTTCTTACTTTCGATGTTCGTAAGGTCTGTCTTATTTCGATCTTTCTTTCTTTCTTTCATTCTTTCTTTCTTTCTTTCTTTCTTTCTTTCTTTCTTTCTTTCTTTCTTTCTTTCTTTCTTTCTTTCTTTCTTTCTTTCTTTCATTGTTCCGCAGGTTCTTTCTACTTTCCCATCTTTCTTTCTTTATCTCTCATTTTCTTTCTTTCTTTCTGTCTTTCTTTCTTTCTTTTTTTGATGTTCGTAACTTCTATCTTCTTTCCTGTATTTCTTTCTTTCTTTCTTTCTTTCTTTCTTTCTTTCTTTTTTCTTTCTTTATTTCTTTTTTCCAGCTCTAACCCTAACCGTGATCCTAACCCTAATCATAACTGATCTTTCTTTCTTTCGTTTGTTCTTTCTTTCCTTATTTCTTTCTTTCGTTGTTTGTAAGTTCTTTCTTCTATCCGATCTTTCTTTCTTTCTTTCTTCCTTCCTTTCTTTCCTACTTTATTTCTTTCTTTCTTTCTTTCTTCCTTTTTCGTTGTTCTGTTGGTTCTTTCTTCTTTCCCATCTTTCTTTCTTTATCTCTCATTTTCCTTCTTCCTTCCTTCCTTCCTTTCTTTCCTACCTTCCTTCCTTCCTACTTTCTTTCTTTCTTTCTTTCGATGTTCGTAAGTTTTTTCTTCTTTCCGATCTTTCTTTCTTTCCTTATTTCTTTCTTTCTTTCTTTCGATGTTCGTAAGTTCTTTCTTCTTTCTGATCTTTCTTTCTTTCTTTCTTTCTTTCTTTCTTACTTTCTTTCTTTCTTTCGTTGTTCCGTAGGTTCTTTCTTCTTTTCCATCTTTTTTTCTTTCTCTCATTTTCTTTCGTTCTTCCTTCCTTCCTTCCTTTCTTTCTTTCCTAATTTCTTTCTTTCTTTCTTTCTTTCTTTCTTTCTTTCTTTCTTTCGATGTTCATAAGTTCTTTCTTCTTTCCGATCTTTCTTTCTTTCTTTCTTTCTTTCTTTCTTTCTTTCGTCATTTCTTTCTTTCATTGTTCGTAAGTTCTTTCTTCTTTCCGATCCTTCTGTCTTTCTTTCTTTCTTTTTTTCTTTCTTTCTTTCTTTCTTTCTTTCTTTCGTTGTTCCGTAGGTTCTTTCTTCTTTCCCATCTTTCTTTCTTTATCTCTCATTTTCTTTCTTTCTGTCTTTCTTTCTTTCTTTCGATGTTCATAAGTTCTTTCTTCTTTCCGATCTTTCTTTCTTTCTTTCTTTCTTTCTCTCTTTCTTTCTTTCTTTCTTTCTTACTTTCTTTCTTTCTTTCTTTCGTTGTTCCGTAGGTTCTTTCTTCTTTTCCATCTTTTTTTCTTTCTCTCATTATCTTTCGTTCTTCCTTCCTTCCTTCCTTTCTTTCTTTCCTACTTTCTTTCTTTCTTTCTTTCTTTCTTTCGATGTTCGTAAGGTCTTTCTTCTATCCGTTCTTTCTGTCTTTCTTTCTGTCTTTCTTCTTTCCTTTCTTTCCTACTTTCTTTCTTTCTTTATTTTTTTTCTTTCTTTCTTTCTTTCGATGTTCGGAAGTTCTTTCTTCTTTCCGATCTTTCTTTCTTTCTTTCTTTCTTTCTTTCTCTCTTTCCTTCTTTTGTTGTTCCGTAGGTTCTTTCTTCTTTTCCATTTTTTCTTTATCTCTCATCTTCTTCCTTTCTTTCCTACTTTCTTTCTTTCTTTATTTTTTTCTTTCTTTCTTTCTTTCGATGTTCGGAAGTTCTTTCTTCTTTCCGATCTTTCTTTCTTTCTTTCTTTCTCTCTTTCCTTCTTTTGTTGTTCCGTAGGTTCTTTCTCCTTTTCCATCTTTCTTTCTTTATCTCTCATTTTCTTTCGTTCTTCCTTCCTTCCTTCTTTCTTTCATTCTTTCTTTCGATGTTCGTAATTTCTTCTTTCCGATCTTTCTTTCTTTCTTTCTTTCTTGCTTACTTTCGATGTTCGCAAGTTCTTTCTTATTTCCGATCTTTCTTTCTTTCTTTCTTTCTTTCTTTCTTTCTTTCTTTCTTTCTTTCTTTCTTCCTTTCTTTCTTTCATTGTTCCGTTGGTTCTTTCTTCTTTCCCATCTTTCTTTCTTTATCTCTCATTTTCTTTCTTCCTTTCTGTCTTTCTTTCTTTCAATGTTCGTAAGTTCTTTCTTCTTTCCGATCTTTCTTTCTTTCTTTCTTTCTTTCTTTCTTTCTTTCTTTCTTTCTTTCTTTCTTTCTTTCTTTCTTTCTTTCTTTTCAGCTCTAACCCTAACCGTGACCCTAACCCTAATCATAACTGATCTTTCTTTCTTTCGTTCTTTCTTTCTTTCCTTATTTCTTTCTTTCGATGTTCGTAAGTTCTTTCTTCTTTCCGATTCTTCTTTTTTGCTTTTCTTTCTTTCTTTCTTTCTTTCTTTCATTGTTCTGTTGGTTCTTTCTTCTTTCCCATCTTTCTTTCTTTATCTCTCATTTTTTTCTTTCTTTCTGTCTTTCTTTCTTTCGATGTTCGTAAGTTCTTTCTTCTTGCCGATCTTTCTTTCTTTCTTTCTCTTTTTCCTTCTTTTGTTGTTCCGTAGGTTCTTTCTTCTTTTCCATTTTTTTTCTTTATCTCACATCTTCTTTCGTTCTTCCTTCCTTCCTTTCTTTCTTTCCTACTTTCTTTCTTTCTTTCTTCCTTGCGATGTTCCTAAGTTCTTTCTTCTTTCCGATA